>OY744482.1:110711730-110846230 GCA_963556165.1 Tipula helvola
AAGTTACACTTTACTGACCGGCTTTACGATTAAATACTTAAATCTACTTATAAGATTTACGTCAAAGGTGTAAATTTTCCAACGAAATCCTGTAAAATTAAGCATGGATATATGCTATTTTACATAAATATATATGTAAATTTACACAAATCAGTTGATAATTTTAGAAAAATTAGGCTTTTATATGTAAATTTTGTAAATAATTTACATCTGAACGAGTACTTTTTCAGGTAATTTTACTTTTAATATTTGTAAATTTACAACATATAGTTGAAAATTCAGCCAAAATTTACGTATTTGGTCGTAAAATTGATATGCTAATTTTACTGGTTTTTCATGTAAAATTCATCTTTTGTGGCGCAAATTTTATTTACACGTTAATGCGCAATTCTTTCAAAATACTCTTAGAGAGTAATTTTACTATGACTATCGATGGTATTGTGTTGCCATCGATTATCGGGGTAATTTTACATCAAAAACTTTTTAGAGTGCAGCTTAAACACTGTGATTGTATAAAAATTCCCGTGCCCTAATTATGGTGATATAATATAAATTTTAGTTTTTTAATTGAAGTAATGTAAAGGTCTGATTACTTTGATATAACTTTTATATAACACGCATAGTTATTTACTTATCTGTTTTAGGCAAAAATATTGATTATAATCTAATTTTGGTTACCTTTACAAACATTGTTTATAATAAATATAAGAAAAATTAAAATTTTAAATTAAGTGATGTCATTTCTTAAAAATAACTTTCAATTATTCACGAATCTAAAACATATGAAATGATTTGTTTCCTTTTGCATAAATAACTAATTAGAAATAGATAATTGCATTTTAAAAATTGCTTTCAGTCAACATCTCCCAAGCAACATTTTTTAGTTCTAGTTACGAGACATTGGTAGGAAAACTTTAATATAGTAAAATTATTCGTTATATTTACTCAAAATATAACTATCTTGCAATCTTAACTTTTAACGCGAATTTTTTAGTAAACTTGACGTAATTCCTACAGTATTTATTAACTCTGAAGATTTTGTGTGTTTGTTAATATTATTCAAGTAAAGGAGAGATTCCAAAACATTCGAAAACCTCATTAATGTAAATAAAACTAGACGGTCGAATTTTCAGTAGTGAAGTCGTAACCAAACCTTTCTTACGTTACTAAAAAAGAACTCGAAAAATTCTATGTAGACACAACAGTTTTTCTACGTTCCAAAAACTTCGAAATTTCATTTAAATTTGTAGTATTCCATCGTTACTATTCAAGTAATATTTTAGTTGTTGCTACTAAAAATAGTTGCTGTATAGTTCAACTTACTTTAAGATAATTATTTACTGTTAATTTTACGTTTCCCTGACTATCAAATTTACTTTAAAGATGTAGATATTTTTAGTAGTATAGGAGTGAATTTTAGCAATTCGTTACTGTAAAATTTTACTTGAAAGTAATATTTATTAATAACCTAAATATGAATTACTTTAAAGTAATAAAACCATAGTAATAGTATTTCGACTTCAAAGTTTCTAAAATATTTCCGCCATTTCCAACAATGATTTTTAATCCAAAATCAAAATTTTTGACATGAAAAAATTTGTTTTTTGCAATTTAAATAAAATGTTTATATTAGGTTTTTGGAGAACCAGATGGGCATTTAGTTTTTTGTTGGTACAAATATAACTTACACGATAAAATTATTTTGCAATAATTTTACCACAAATATAGCTTAATAACAATAATAATATTATTTAATAAAAAAGTATCAAATCTAAAAATAATTATTATCCATTAAAATGTTTCATTTTTTAAGTTCAAGTTTGTTTTGTAATTCCGATAAAACATTATTATAAATAAAAAACCATTTCTAAAAGTTATTCATTAATAACTGTTTCTCTTTCTTTTATGTGTCTTCTTTTAATACTATCTCTTTCATATTACACAGTTCATTGCTATTTAAACAGTCGATTTAGAGTAAATATTACGACACAGTGTAGAAACTTCGACGTCGCCGAAACCAAACAACAACGTCGCAGGAACCGAAAAATCATTCCCCATTTAGGTAGAAAACATGGTGCCTGCATACAAATTTACGACGGTCGCTTGATATTTTTCAGTAGTGATGGAACTAATCTATTACCTAAGATGTTGCTTGGGCTTATAATGGCGACAGTGGTAAAAATGGCCGAACAATTGAAATACCATTATAAATACTATAAAGTAGTTCAATATAAACTTTAGGTCCATATATAAACTGAAATACTCTCATAAATCATCTAGAAATATTTTGAAAACTAAAGAACCTAATATGTCTCGAAATGTGATATTTTATACCTTATTTTAATATTTTAGTACCTCTATTCCCGTTACATAACTAGTTGTAATGTTTTGTTACTCTTAGTAACGTTAAAAATCTGCTAGTAAAAAACAGGGCCATTTATTATACGCATTTAATAAAAAAAATCCGAAATTTAAGCTGTTATTATACAGGGTGACTCTTAAGTAAGTACAATAAATTTGGGAGGTGATGGAGGACACTAATCTGAACAAGAAATTGACAGCACATCCTATAACCATTATAGTGTGAAGGTTTTTCTGTAAAATTAATCACTTTGAATTTCACTGATAACATAAACACTATTATACACAAATTTCTCCAATAATCGTTTTCTCATTTAAATTGATAATAAAAATATTGCACACCAAAAGGGGTGTGAGCATTTTTAGTTTTTCCAAAGTTTCCTTAAAAAATGCATTATTAACGTAATCTTTCTTGCATATTTTCAAAATACATATTTTTAAATTACTGTAAGTTTGAGATATTAGTCGTACTGATTAGTTACATTTTTTTAACACAAATGCAATTAACATCAAGCACAAATATAATTTTATACGTAAAATGTAGGAAAAACTAGATAAACCTAATTTTTCTGCAAAGAAGTTTACGTTAATAATGCATGTTTTAAATAAATCATGAAAAAATTTAAAATTTTCACAGTTTTTTAGTGTTTTATTTATTATCAATTTATCCTTATAATTGCCCATTTGTGGTAAAAAAAACGATTGAAGACATGAGTGGATGAAGGTGACATGTACCATTTTTTTAATTTTGTTTTTTTTACGTGAATGAAGTTGTTATGTCCGTATATGCATTCTGTCCCAATAAATCTTCGCAAAACTAGAGAAATTTAAAGCGGATGAAGACTAAACTATACTAAGAACAAGTATTTTAAAACGAATCGTAGAAACTTTGAAGCTCGTTTTTGTAAAATTATGAAAATGTTACATATCACCTTCATCCACTCATGTCTTCGATTATTTGAGAAATTTGTGAATAACAGTTTTTAAATTATGACTGAAATTTAAATTGACTAATTTTACAGTAGAACCTTTATTATCTCTAACGGTTACAGACAGGAAATATGCTGTCATATAATATGTTGTTCAGATTAGTGTCCTCCATCACCTCCGTAAGTTATCGTACTTACTTAAGAGTCACCCTGTATAAAGTAGTGTATATAAACCAACTGTATCACATTTTAAAAACTGTAAGAAGTATTACAAAAACTAAAGCAACCATTTTTCTCCAAAATTCGTTCTTATAAATCATTTGGTAATGTTATTTTACAGATAGAATCATTATATAACCAATAGTAGCAACAAAGCATCTTTGGTGCTATTATAAACGTTTTGGTATTATTATAATACTTCTGGTATTGTTATATAAAATGATAACATAAAATACGCAATAATTTTGAAAAAATTATTCATATTCTAAGTGTGACAGTCGCAAAGTGTGTACTATGTGTAATTTTTAGTGAGGATATATAAACGAAGTAAAATATTTAAATAGAAATAAATAATAATTATTTAAATAATAAGCAGTGCTGTTACAAAATGTCGTTTAAAATAGCGCAAACAGTCAAACAGCCAGGTGAAGATAAACCAAGTTTGTATGTATTATCCCGTCGGCGTGGGAAAATAATGGTGTATTACAATGGCCGAACACAAGAAAAATTGCCTTGCTGAACAAATTGGTTCATGATGCGCATTCAGTTCCTAATATTGATTGGGTAAAGCAATCATGTGTCCGAAAAAGATCAGATTTCCTAAGTTATGAAGCAGCCAAAACTGAAATGGATGCTATGGTTTCTATGAGCGACAGTGATACTTTAGTAACAACCCCGCCAAACAAGAAGATCAAAACTTCAGTTGCTCGTAAACATATTGGACGCTCAAAGCAAACGAATTTTAATCAGATGATGGGAGAATATCGTAAAGTAGCGACACACACGAAATTTCCGTAAGTATTTCATTCCTTAATTTTTGACTTTAATGACATATTACACATATTTTTATTTACATTTTGAGCAGTCTATTCTGACTAAACCAACAACTACGTACGCTAGCATGCAAATACAACAAATAACATTACGCTCACCACAGCAGCGTATATCATTTCAACAGCCTCAAATGGTATGTAACGTATATTTCTAAATTATATAACAAATCTACAAAATATTCTAAATATTTTACAGTCAATCCAAAAGCAACCAATCTTCATTTATAAAAGCGATAACAACCACACAGGTGCGTCGTATACTACCAGTATTATAAACAATGACGTTATTTTGCAGAATAACGAAGAAACTACATTCACTTTGAACGATATTATATAACTACCTCAGCAATCGGTTGCAATTGATGATAATCAACTTACATTACTTTTAGCTAACCAAAAAACGTTACTATCTAATCAGGAAATATTGAAATCCAACCAGATGAAAATTATTGAACAATTGGCCAAGAATAATACCTTGATCGACCTTCTATTAATCCGGCTGGATACAAATAATTCACCGTCATCAGCAAACAAGCCAGATTACAGCAATGATAACTTGTTAATAAACGATCTCTTACCAGTCGACTCATTTTTTAAAATAGAGAATCTGAAGTCAGCTTTAACAAGCGAAACATTCATGCAGCAGTTGGTGCCAATAATGAATAGGTTGTAGAAATTTTTCACTGTATTAAATTATTTAAATTTTTTAGGTTGAAAAAAAATCGGCCATATGTGGTACTTCCGGCAGCATGAGTGGCATTAATTGTTGTTACACCCTGATAGACAATTTTTTCACCAGAGAATTCTTCACAAATTTCTCTTGGGGAGGCGGTAGCAGAGATATTAGTGGAAAATCTCGTTTCAAAAACTACAAAAATATTCGACAGTCATTCTATAGAATAATTCGAAAAGCTGATTTTGAATTTTCGGAATTATCATGTGAGAACTTTTTTAAAAGCATCGTGAAGAATGCTAAACGACGTGCTTCTCTACTTGATCTTGGACAAAAGAAGTGCCGGGCATCTCAAGGAAAATGGAGGCCAACTAATTTAATATATAATAAAAACGCTAAAGCTACAGATAATATTGCTGTTGATATTAATGAAGAACTGGAACAAGAAGAAGTAATTTTACAGGAAATGATCAAGCCATGAAATTGAGCCAGAAGTCGATATAGAATCCAGTAATTTAATGAATGAGAAATAAGAATGAATTCTTTTTATTTAAAGTTAGAAATTTTAATGTTTCTGTTAATTTCATTTTAAATTACAATGTGTGTAATAAAGGTATAAAAACAACTGTTTCATCGTCACAGTCTATTGCGACTAACTTGCATTTGATATGATGTAAGTTATATAATTTTCCTTCGTTTTCGTGACAATCACTTTTATATATATTCAAAAATGATGATTTTACTTCAAAAGTCTTTCTGTTTCAAAGAAATCGGTTATCTTTTTTAAACTAGATCCAAATATTGAGACATTACCAGCTCGCACAACTGCGTTTTTCATACTTCGTCTTTATTGGTTAAAAACCATTTATCCTGCTTTGCGGCAGATAATGTGAAGCCATCTAGTTCAACTTTGTAAAAAAATTTCAAGTTCGTACGTTGTGTTTAAATACAATCTCTTCTGATTTCTGGACCCAAATTTGTTTTTTTAAAGATATAAATTTGCGATTATAGGAATTGTTTTGTTCTCCACTTGACTTTGTTCCATTATTCTTTTCGCTACCTGACACAAGGGATTTCTCCCACTTCGCAGCATATTTTTAATTAAATATAATTTATTCTCAAATGAATAGGCGTTAAAAGTTGACAAAATTCTAAATTTTCTGACTTCATCAACTAGATGTGAAATATTATGTACATTGCTCGTCATGTATTCTTCGCCATAAAGCTCTCTATACTTTTCAATATAAGTTTCATGCATTGCATCGGCAATGTCAAGATAAAACGAATAAAATTTTGAGGAACAAATCGTTATAGCGCAAAAAAAAATTAAAAAATGCTCATATATATCGTAAGGGAGATTATATTTCAATACCACGATTCCTATATAATAAAGAAATGAGCGATATTCTAAGACTTTCCAGTGTGCAAGACAATCAAGACCCCTGACTGCACGATGTAGTTCCGAAGGCATTTTACAGTTTACAAGGCGTTTTGAAATTATCTTAATGTCGCGCGCAGACCATTTTATTCTAAATTTACGAAACGTGCCATTTCTCCATCCCAAGAGACACCTTTTCATTATTCCTAAATCAATTAGGTGAAGGGAGTCTCCAATCGGAAAGTCGTGAATCATATTTATTGAATGACTCATCAGTTCGCTTCGGGCATTGGGTTCTTGGAAAAACGTTACAATGTGTGACATATGATTATTCGCCAACCGTTGTACACTTTAGGCATCCGTTTTGGCTATTGAAATTAGCAACACCTAGAAAGAAAAAATATAATAGTAAATCTCTGCAGCATTGACGTTTTTACAAATTTGTTTTCATTGCTAGGTACCTTTAATGAAAGCTCGCGCAGGAGAATCGCAAATAAAACACCTAATTCCAACGATCATTTTGTGGTCACCAAAATCAATTCCATGCGACAATATATTTTTCGCTTCCTCTACAAATGGAGAGATGAATGATTTAAGATCGGATGGTTTTACCATGGTAAATCCCGGATGGTTTTACCGTGGTAACTTCAAAAATATTGAAAATTATTGGCCAGAATTCATCTTTCGCGCTTCAATAAATAGGTATTCCATCTATATTTATATTAATCGATATGCACGATAAACGTGGAATATTTTTGAAACAATTTCGTAGACAAAATTCCATTCCTTGATGCCAATAGTATTGATTACCGTCACCTATTTGACGAAGTACAATCGATTGTGGCGTGGGGTACGTAATAATGTTCGTGCATCGCTGGGTAGTAAATTTGGTAAACGCTCGTTAAACATTCTACATAATGCATTCAAGGCGCTCTGCCTTATATTGAACTTATTCGCCCAAGATTTCCGTGGGGATTCTTTCATCATCATCATCGATATTCTCAAGTTCATCTAACCAGTTAGATGCCGCCAAGTCTTCTTCTCCGTTGCTTGTTGCAAGATGGCCTTCATAAACAACTTCTCTGGATAGTGTACCTTTCATTAAATTTGATTCATTTTGTGCTACTAAATTTGGAAAATTTTCTCTCTGTATAATATAATCGCCGGTGCTACAGTTCCTGATGAAGTGGTGCGTATTATGGCAGGCACCGAATTTGACGACTCATATGGCATGGATAAGAGTTTTAAATAGTTTCTTGATACTATTCTACGAAAAGATGTACTATGTTTCACTTTTCTCCAATTGGTTGACATGTTTTATATGTCTTTCATATATTTATTATGTTTTATATTTATTATATTATTATTATATTTAGTAGTTAACAATAAAAACACGCGCACTATATGTATAGCAGTCAAAAAATTATGACGTTAGTATTTACAAAATCTTTCCGAGGAGGTCGCTGAACAACAAGAATTAAAAGTCGTTTTATAATGGCCCCATTCTATAGTATAAGTTATTGCGTTTTATTACGATGATGGTAGTTACCAAAATGTGAACTTAAAATTTTTTGATATTTCATTATGGTAACATTGGTCACAAAAGGTTATTTAGTTTTAATAAAGTCATCATCCGTTCTAAATGTAACCAACATTTGTAGAAGTAACCGTCGAAACCTTTATAAAATCTGGTTATTAATTAGTGTTATAACGAGGTTAACGTAACTCTTATAAAACATTTCTATATATCTTCTGGTAACAGTTACTCGAAGTCATAAAGTACACTAATGGAAACCGATAAATGACCAACTTATAAAACCTGTAGTAAATTTCGTCATTCAATAGCTTTAGTTACTACTTTACAAAACTCTAATATAACCATGTTACTGATTGGTGTTATTATAATACTCTTATATACCCACCCAAATTTGTATATAACCTGGCAACAATTATACATCCGTTACAAAATATCCTGACACTTACAGTGATGCGAATTGTTTGTTGGGTGTACAATAGCCACTGGAGGAGGCGGCTGCCATCGGTAAAGCCTCCATTTACGGACGTATTTAGAAAATTTGTTTAGATCTTTCGGATGCCGTGAAAGACTACGTGGCATCGCTTCAGGTGAAGCTGGCTGGGCTTCGGCCAACAGACAACGATGCACCAGTTTTGACGGATGAACATATCTATGTATTTTTAAGCAGAGACTGGAACCGAAATGATTTTCGTTCCGGTTTTCGGTTACGTTCCTAATTTTTAAACTACGGTTCGGTTCAGTTCCGGTTCGGCCATTAAATATCGGTTCGGTTCCGGTTCGGCTCGAAAACCGTTTCAAAAATTGTTTGTTAATATTATTAAGCAAAAATAATAGGCAAAGAGATAAAACACGAGGAAATGATATGTTGCAGTATTAACTTTGTGTGAACAGTCGGATTAATTATGAAATGCACCTACTGAGCAGAATAATTCGTTTACCATACGAAAATAGTTTTAATTATAGATACAAAAATCTGCGTAAGTCGCAAGCGGAACCGTCTAAAACGAAAAAATTACCGTCTTGGATAGTTCGATTAGTTTAATTTGCACAATTTTAAAAACTGAAAATAATTGTATAAATTTTTTCGGATAGCAAAAACTTGAACCGGAACGAAAATTAATTTCGATTCCAGTTTCGGTTCAGGTTGAATTTTTTATTTTATTTCGGTTCGGTTCCGGTTTTCGGTTCATTGAAAATAGCGGTTAATTCCGGTTTTCGGTTCAGTTTCGGTTCCAGTCTCTGCTTTTAAGTTAAAATATTTAATGCGTATCTGATTTTTAAAAATATTAGTGTCTCAGCCTTCGCAAATCGTCGAGCACACGGCCTCGCAAAATATCAAGCCGGGTCCAAGTCGTTCGCAAAATCACAACGCACACCTGTACAAACAAAAATCAAGATGGAATAATAAAAAACTGCATAAAATATATATATATATATATATCCCTACCGGGGGCAAAATATTGGCCATTGTTGGCTGGGAAATGCCAATATAATCGGCTGCCGCTTGCTCAAAGTTACCG
Source organism: Tipula helvola (assembly GCA_963556165.1). NCBI lineage: Eukaryota > Metazoa > Arthropoda > Insecta > Diptera > Tipulidae > Tipula > Tipula helvola. The sequence continues at coordinate 110,721,181 of OY744482.1, forward strand.
CAGGCCTGCATACGGAGTATAGCGAGCAATTTGTGTTCTGTGGTCAACTCACGTCAACTGAAGCAATAGAAAAAGAAATTAAATGATAGGAATAAAAATACACCGGAAATATATATTAAATTATGTTGGCATTTTTTGCGTATACAATTTGGATCCATACGTTTTTAGTCGAAAAGTCTTACCCAATTTATATAATGGCGAGGTTTCGTTTTGTAGAAGTTTTATCATTATCCAAATTAGGTAATATAAGACTTCTCGACTAAAAACGTATGGATCCAAATTCCAATATAACCTCAGATTTATGTTTTTTCGAAATACCAAAAAAAATGAATGAAACATGCAAGCATGGCATATCGACGCGGATTACCATAGACGCTGTAGCGAAAAATGGCGTGCAATTGGCAAAAAGCATCCTTGTGGGGCCGACAGTATTTACGAAAGTCAACGTCGTAGTAGTTATCGAACTTGGAACGCTTGTAGGTGCAGTAAGGACGCCGCACCGCGTGTCGCACTTGTGCATGGCCACGAAAATGACGAAATTAAGTGATGAATTTACCTTCAATCAAAAATAAATTTAATTTGGCAAAATTCATAATACGATTACGCTGGTAGGATTGAAAAATGAATGAATAATATGAAAACCAACAAAAATGTTCATAAACCGGCCGTCGGAGTGCGGTTTAAAATCGGCGTGGTTGATCAGCCCATTGGTTTAAACATTTTGGTGTAAAATTTTTAAACCAAGGGAATAATATGAAATTTCTGAAAAATTTGATCTAAAACGATTCAAACCATGGCCTAAGATAAACCAAATTTAAACCGAGTGAATAATATGGCCGCTAGTTTTGTGAAACGATTGATCGAGCTATCGATTGTTTATAATCTTTAAACAGGGGTAAAGCATATTGATCTTTTAAGTTTTGAATTAGTCAGAAACAAGCTTTAATTAAATTGTCGTCAGTATCAATTTAAGTTAATCGGTTTCTTGCTTAAATATTTATTTTAATTACAGACTTGAATAAAATTTGAGTTAAATCAGTGTGTTGTTGTTGTCAAAATGATCAACGGAACGAGAAAATTTTGTTGCCAAATCAATTAAAACTTCAAATACTCGCGATATTCGACCATAATAATTAATTTTGTAAAAAGTGTTTCTGATAAGTATGAGAAAATTCTTTAACTACAATTTTTTTTGAGGTCTCGATTCAGAAACTACGATTGACCACGATTTCACCAACTGTAACGGTGGCGTTCTTTGTTTAAACAAAATTGATGTAAATGTGTTTTGCCGTCAAATTAGTTCTCGTTTTTGTCTCGATTAGGGCAATTAGGATTGTTACTTATACAAAAGCATATCCGGTAACCACAACACGAGTTATATGAAAAAATGCTCGAAATCAATTTACAAGCATAACATAAAATAATTATGACCATGTTTTGTTGATAACATAAACATTTCAAACATATTTTATTGTTAAACCACATAAATTACCATCATGTTGATTTAAAGTTGTCAACGACAAAACAATGGGCAAAAACAATTTTATATAATTTCCCAACCAAAAAAAAAATCCAAACTTATGTCCAAAAACAAACAAAAATTTTGTACCGGGATACCCTTAACCAGAATGTAATACAACCCTCATAAAAATCCACACAACATATTTTTACCACATATGTTTGAATGTGCTTTTAACATAAAAAATAAATATTTTACTGGTTATTTTGGCTTGGACTACATGAAAAATGATATTAATATCGTGGTTAGTTTTGGTTATTTATAATATTTTTTTATTTTAATTATTTTTGTTGCTATTTTTAATTTAAAAAAAAACACAACAAAAAAAAAATCGTAAAATTTAAATGAATTAATATCACAATTTAATGTGCAGATGATAAGCTTTTGGACACACAAAAAAAAATCCATTTGCAAATATTACACAATTATTTATGTATTCTGTTTTTTCTATTTATTTAATTTAATTTCATTTTTTTTTATATATATATTTCCATTTCATTTATTGTTGTTGGTAAAAAAAAACATTTTTTCCATTTACTTAATTGAATTGAGCCAAAAGTATACATAAATAAAAATTACACCTTTCGAATTTGAATTAGAAGTAGGGAAAAAAACAAATTCAAATTAATCGAGAAATTGACAAACCAACACCTGATAATTACCTGTTATTATTATATTCTACACACACACATACACACAGACACACACTCACAAATTATAAAAATATTTGCGTTGTTGAAATGAAGTGGAAAATGTTTATATTTAGAGCTTTTGTTCTAGACATGCTTTCTGTCACCATCGTGCCACATTGGGATTTAATTAGTCAAAAGGGGAGTTTGTTTGTTATGTGTATGTAAATATGTGTACAAGCAAATTTTTTTTAATTTTCAACAAACACGATATATCAAATTTAAATGATGAAATTTATTCCTAGGTCGCATATAATGTAATGGTAGTATGTATTTGGGTCTAGGTCATGCCAAATCATCATTGGAATTATAATTTTTGCTCTCCAATCAAAAATGTAACAACAAATGTGTATCACTTCTATTCCGTTCGATATTCATCGTAATATCTAATAAAAATCTAAACTTATGTTTAACATTTTATTTGACATTATAAACATATATACAATCACAACGATTCATTTCCCAGATTTACAACGAAAATCCTAAAAAAAAGAAAATTTACAGATAACAGATTTGTGATATTAATTCACGATTAAGCATATACTATACACCAAACGGAAAACAAAACAAAAATAAATACGGAAAATTGATTTTCTTTTAATCAGCAAGCGTACAAACAAAAAAATTGTGATTTATAAATAAAGATTTTCCATCTATGTAATTAATTATAATTAAACCATTTCCATTTCATAAAAAAAAGAGAAAAAAAAAAAATTTATAATTTTTCACGACATGAAAAATGAAAACAAAAATAAAATTTTGTGCTTTGATAGAAAGCTTTAAGTTAGATTATGTTTTAGAATTTGTTAGGCAATTTTTTTTTTTTTTTTGCTGTTACACTCGTATATATTTGTACACACAGTTTATTGAAATGAATTGAAATTTGCTGTGGAAGTGAATTGTGTTTTGTGTAAGCATGAATGGAGTGAAAATGAATATTTATTATACGGAGCTGGCACACAATTTTTTCAAACATATTATTTTGATGTTTCAGTTAAAATAAAATTTATGAGCTTTTTATATATGCGCACGTCAGTTTGTATAAGTTTACATTTTTTATTTTTTATTTTTACGTGGGGGAGTGAGGAGGTAAAACATTTTTCTTTTTTAACATACACGCGGATTAGTCGCAGTTTCAATACAAATTATGTCGGATTATCTAAAAGCTTTCGAATGTTTTTTAATGAAATATGTCCGCCAATTATAAACCAAATTTGAAAGGAAATTATTCACTATCTAGATTTTGTCACATAAAATTTGGCTTCATCTATCCAGACTAGACCCTCAAACAACCGAGGCTGATATTTTAACTCTGAATGGAGGTTGGATGCCAGTTTCTACCATGTTGTTAAATTGAGCCCCAAACCGAAAAAAAAATCGGGATCTGGAACACTTACATATGTTTTATGTTGGAGATAAATTAAGATCTTAAAGACAAGGCTTTAAGTTAGGACATTTGGCCAGCTGGCTTTTATACTATGAATTTAAATTTGTGTAAAAGTCATTCCCTATAATTACATCGCATGAAACAGGAAACGAATCACTAATAATTTGAAATGAATGAGATTCGTCGCGGGAATCAGACAAATTTATTATTGCTGGGCAAAGCGCAAGGGATTCCATTAAAGTAGTTGAGATGCCTTTGAGTTTGTATTTATCACTCTCGTAACAAAATACATCACCCCATCCTAACAAACAGTTTATGAGGAATATCATTTGTAGTGTAGGTGTTACTGTGGCGATGCGAACATGGCAAATATTCCCTTCAAATATTAATGTAAACTTAACTAAATAAAGTACGCTATGTTGTTTCCAAAGTGTTAGTAGTTTTTGAATGATTATTAGGACAAAAAATGTATTTGGAATTTGTGTGTTTTATTTTTTGGATATTTTTAGAATAATTGAACGCTCTTTAGGTTCTGGTCGCGAGTTGAAGTGTTCCGAGAATTCTCGAAATCAGGCAAGTTTCCCGATATACTTTGTTCGAAGTTTGCAAGATTGTTTTGACTAATTGGATTTTTCCGTTCGTCTGCCGCTTTTCTTACAATAAGCACATACACATTTGTAATTGTTCACCGATCTAAAATTTGATGATTGGAGAGAAATTTTATTAAAATCGGTGGAACTATTTGATATTCTTTTGAAACAGATGTTCCCTAAATGATTGACCTACCCACAAATTTGACAACAAACAGTTAATGTTAGCGCTGAAAAAGGTTGATTTCTATTCCTGGAATTTTTTTTAATTTGATTCTTCTGCACATGCCTTGTTTATTGCATCATTCAGAGAAGTGAATCTTTTCTTAAAAAAGCTTTTATTATAATTTTGATGGGATCGAGTAATCCTTCCTGAAAAGCTTTTAGAGCAGTTTTGGCGTTAAATTTGGTAATGAATTCTTTAGCATCTTTCCGTTGTTCTAAAAGTGAAGACTAGTCTAATTGTGAGAATAATTTTTCGATTCACTCGTATATGTTTAAAATTTTCATAAAGCTTTCGGAACAGCTAGAATCAGACGATATTAAAACCGTATGAAACTTGTAAACAAATATGTGGTAACCACGCTTCGTTTTTCGATGTATCAATAGAAGAAGTAAAAGGGATTATAAATAGCATCCGTCGCTCGAAACATCTTCCATAATCTGAATTTAAAGTTCTAACAAATTTATTGTCGCATTGTATTAGGCTTTCACATTTTCCCTTTTGTTGGAAAATAGTTTTTGGTAAGGAACCTGAAAAAATCCAGTGGCATGAAAAGGCATTTGACTCAGCCTGGATTAATATGGTCTTCTGCATAAACTTCATACATATTCCTTCCCGATGCATATAATCAAACTTTTGAAATCGTACTTCGAAAATCGAAAATATTTGGTCAGATGCAAAACTTCAATTCTAGTTTATTGAATATCAACTCGGAGGTTCCTCAATGATCTGTAATAAGCCCGATTTAATTTTCTATTTCTCTAAATGACATGTCCACTAAATATGAATGCGAAATCGCACTATGGCTGATATGATACATCAATTTACACCAACATTTAGTCTCAAGTATCAACATATTGGTAGCTTACTTTACAAAATGCGGTCTTAAACTGAACTCTAACACGTTACAGAACAAATTTTTAAAATTAATAATAAATGTCCCGAGGAGATAACGAACTACAAGATTACATTCACGAGCTAAAACCAATTTAATTAAAGATCTATCATTTCAATATTACATGAAATATAAAAATAAGCTTTCACTTATAAATAATAATTTAACGAATGATCTTGGTAGAACGCGAATACCCTGAATGAACATTGTACATTTGTTGCAATAATTGTTGCATTATGTGTTGTACGAGTATATAATGTAAGTCGGTCTGTAATAATGTAATCAAGGCAGTTGTTACACAAATCTTGTCAATAAATGTTTTAAAAGAAATAATCATAAGTCGAGTTTTATATTTGGCGCGATCGAGGGGCAATCGTCTTTAGGTTTTCAATTTAACTTATTAGTTTTCCTTGAATCAGGGAGTAACAATAACGAATTTTTATCAAAAACTACTAAACTACTTGTAAGCTTTTACATTTTTTTATAATTCAATTTAATAAAAAAAAATCCGAAATTTATTCCGAATTTTCTTTTCTCCATACAGCTATTCAGTTGGTAACCGCAAAGTACATTTTTGTTATATAACTGTACATGTTTGTACTCGTACGTACGTATGATTGTAAAATGTATAAATAATAAATAAAATTTTCAAATGACATTAATCGTAAAAAAACAAAATTACGTTACATGATACAACCAACAAGCTCGTATAACGAAAATGGAATATCCTAATATTAAGATTTTTATTTTTAAAATATCAACAAAAAAAAAAAAATCAAAACATTAAAAATTTAACAGGAAATTTATATAAAAAAAATGTAAAAACCAAAAGGTAAATATATAAGGTGGATATATAAGGAAAACAATAAGAAAAGCACAAATAAAAGCTTAATGTTTATCCATTGTTATATTTGTATTTATTTATTTAGTTTATTTTATTTTATTTTGATGTGCGTTTTTTTTCTTGTTCATTCATCTTTAAATCTAAAAGATAATTCACTTTCTGTACGCCTTACCTCCTACATAGTATATTTACGTATAAAAAGCTCTGTATATGGTTTTAAGACCGATTTACTTATATTTCATGATGTTTGATTTTTTGTTGGTGTTACCTTTGCAAGTTAAATGATTCACCGGTTTTATATATTACGGAATTAAATAGAGTTGTATTTGAACAAATTCATTTAATGGAGTAACATTTTGATCTGCTCGTCTATAAATAACACAGAATTCGTATACTATGTATCATTCAATTTTTGTGTATTGATTTTTTCGTGTTCCAATTGTTAGATAATCTAATATATACGTTTATAGTGGTTGTTGTCATTCCAAAAGAGTAGGGTATCGACTGATTTTCACTTGGAAAATGAAAATCGTATATTACACACAAATGTATATACCATATGAAAGATAATATAAAAATAAGGAGATCAAACCTTTAAGTTTTGGTTGTGGTTAAGATTTTTTTTGGTAGTTTCTTTGTATATTTGCTTTCGTTCGATATTATTTTGTGGTTTCAAAAATGTTGTTTATATATTTGTGTGTGTGTAGATATGTATTTTATTTGGATCACGTATAAATAAAGTGATTGAAATAATTTGATCAATTAACTTGATTGGAAAGTTTGTGGTAATATAATTTATTTTGTGCGGTTGTGTGATTCTTATATTTATGCACATAATACTGGATACATTTTTTTTTGTTAAATCAATTGACAAAATATTTGGTTTGATACACAAATCAACATACAATTTTTACGTAAACTCATTTTACATATAAATATCAATATTTTAACATTATTCGGTAAACCAAACATAAATTACATCCATTCAGGTGGAAAAAAAAAGTTTGGGAAATTTTACCTCGCGACTTTTATATTTTACGCCACATTTAGGGGGAAAGAAAAGGTAAGGTTACGTTTGCATCCAATTAAATATTGAAAAGCGTAAAAAAATTTCCTTAACTCCAAATTTACGGTATAAATTCGACTTTTGTTGTTGTTCCTCATAAATAAAGCTACAAAAATTTTCCATATACAGGTTTTATACACTTTGATGTTGAACTTTTCTAAAAATAAATGTATCTTTTGGTAACACAATCGAAAATATTTCATTGAAAATTTAAATGTTTCCATAATGATTATAAAATTCTTAGAAATTTTCTTTTTTTGGATAACTTTCATCTATGCACAATATTTCTACTTGACTTAACGACTTCTTATTTATGTAATTGCTTATATAGGATTCTTGGAATTTTTTTTAGCCAATTTCCAATCGTACTTGAAACAGTATAAATTAATTTCATCAAACTTATATTTATCTATTTTCCATTAAATCGCTGTATCGTATATATATTGTGATAAAAACCAGTAATAATGGCCATATACACGTTCATAAGCCAAACAGAACAACGAGCATAGAATACGACCAAAAATATGTATACATATAACATAAATAAAATATAGAATTCAAAGTGGGAAAAATATGAAAATGCTACAAAAAATATTTTATTGATTTAGAACTTTATATGTTTTGGTTTTTTATTTTATTTTATTTCGTTTTGCCATTTTCTGTATGTGACATCTACATTGGAGCGTTTTTTTGTCTATAATTTGCAAGGCATTTCCTTTGAGTACATTATTTAGCTTTTTTTTGTATACGTACAATGTACATTTATATTAAGCGTATTTTGTTGAGAAAAATTTAATTCGAATTATTTTGGAATTATTTTTTTTTTAAGAAAATAAGCCACGATTTATTTTCTCGATTTAATTTTTGTATTCTATGTTGGTACTTCTCCTGTTTTTCATTCAAATGGTTACGTATTTTTTTGTTCCGAGCTCGAATTAAATAACTCAAATTTTTAATTCGAATTATTTAACTCCTGTCACGTACAATTGTTGTTGTAAATTTCTCAACAAAATGCACTTATTATGTCGATACATTTTATTTTTGGGGAATACACTTTTATACGTACAAATGTACATACATATATTGTTTCTATATTCTTTACTTTTAACAACCATTAAAAAAATTTGAAATATTTAATGTTACTCGATGTTAGTGGTTAGGATATTTTTATAAAACAAATGTATCAGAAAATAATTTTGACACTCAAATAAATCCCTCACATGGAAATAATAGAATCAGATCTTTTGAATAAAATTGAAGGCCAGAAGTGCCAACACTTTGGCTTTGGGCTAACTTTCAAAAAAGGTGAAAAACGGGTTTTCGCACTTAACATCTCAAACTATTGTCTTTATTTTATAACAACCAATCTGGTAGAATAGGTAGCAAATATTATTGTTTTTGATTCGATTACCAAATTGAAGTGAATAATAATGTAAAATAATGCAAAAAATATGGTGACATCGATCTGAATAAGTAGTAATCAAAGGGAGCCAAGTTGGGAAAATATGCCGCATGCTATACAATTTCCCAGCTTAAGAAGAAGATGAGTTCCTGGGTTAAATTGGCTGTATGTGGAGGAGCGCTGTCATGTAGCAATTTCACCTTCCGCTTTTCTTGGCTCTTTGTCCTCTTTCTACCAAGGTATAAAGAAACATTGGATCGATTCATAATAAAATGTGATTCACCAAAATACGTACATAATCTGCTTCACCTAAATATAAATTAAAATTCTCCAAATAGCTGTTTTTCTTATGCCCGATTTCAGAACAAAACAGCAATTCGCCAATTAAATAATATTTTCTGTATTCCACACATTTTTAAAATTTTTAAAAACACATGTTAAATATTTCGCAAAATTACAAAAGGTTTAAAAAATCACTCGATCGATTTCGGCTTATTAGACCATCATCAGGAGTATATACTAAACTGTAAACAATAAAATTGGAGAGGGCAATAAACATTAACAATTAAAATGGGGTGAGTTAAACACAGGTATATGATTATTGATTAGTCAACGGTCGAATAAAAAAATTCCAGATGTTGATTTTTTTTTTTCTCCCTTTATTTTATTATAACCCGACGTATTAGTAATTTAATGGAATGGTATGAGTATGTGAATAAAACAATGCGGGGTCGGTGTGGGTGAGAAACGGATTTCTCTCTATTCGTTGAGGATATTTTGGTTAAGAAATATAGGTTTTCGGATTTCGTAAGATTCTAAGTTGTCTAAACGTCTGCTTTTTGGTTGCACGTGTAATATTTCTAAATTGTTTAAACTGGATGTGTGATTTTCTAATGTTAAATGATTATAAAGGGATGATTCATGGCTACCAGATAAATGTTCTTTAACTCTAACTTCAAAATTGCGCCCAGTCTGTCCGATATAAGAGGAACTACAATCATTGCAATTGATCTTATAAACGCCAGACTTGAAAAGGCGATCAATTACGTACGGCAGAAAGTGTAAAAAGTATTTTCTCTATTCCTTCTTATATGAAATTGCAATTTGTTTCATAATTCAAAATCAATGCCTACCTGATTATATTTCTTTTTTACATGAACATTTTAACAGTAGAATTAAATATTTGACTTTTCAATATCGCTTAAATAAATATTTAATTCTCCCTTTAAAATGCTCATGTAGAAAAGAAATATAATCAGGTAGGCATTGATTTTGAATTATGAAACAAATTGCAATTTCATATAAGAAGGAAGAGAGAAAATATTATTTGTCCACGACTAACGTATAATATGTGCATTATACTTTTGTTTTATCACTTATAATTATGTACATATATCCATTATTCACTGAAAGTTGATCTAGTAGTCTCTTCTTTCATTATTCAATACTTCCAAGTAAATTATTTGATTTTTGAAATTTTATCTAGTAGTCTCTTGCCATTTTCATTATTATTAAACTGTGACATCAAAATGTCGACGAAAATTATTTGAAGGGTATTTAAAGGATTTGATTATAAAACATAATGATGTTTGTCGGTCGTGGACAAAGTATCTGTTATTCACTCAGATGATTTACGACACTCGCTTATCGGCTCGTGTCGGCAAACTTCATCTTCGTGAATAACAGCTATCATTATATGCTCGTTGAATAATATACTATTATCCAATTTTGATGCATAATAGCCCGATAACCAGACTGATTTCAAATAAAGAAAATGTAAAATAACCCATTGTTATTGTATGACCCACGCTGCTAGGGGCAACGTGAGTTATATTATGTATAACAAAATATTGAGTAGTCATTGGAAAATTATTCGTAGATTTCGTAATTGACGTCAAAGAAATACGTCACATAAATTTAAAGAACGGTCACTTTGATAAAATGTATTTCAAAATTCAATGCTACAGTGTGAAAACACAAAATGGAACTATACCTTATTAATTTACGATTACCTATTTACATTTATTTCAACAAAATTGGATAAAACGTTGTATGCCACTCGTGAGCAAAGAGATATTATCCATTCGGGATAATATCACACTCGCCTATCGCCTCGTGGGACAAACTTATCCTTCATGGATAATATCTCGTTTTGCTCACTAATACAATAAATAACTATTACCCATTCTCCTTGTAAATTTTCATATTTTGGAAATTGAAAAGTTGAAATGCTTGCATCGGAGGTGCATGCTGGGATTGTACAATGTCGCGGCATCTGAAATGTATGACACGACATTTTGATGAAATACATTTCTTATACATAATAAGAATAAAACAATGAACCAATGGTACTTACTTCATTAAATATAAAAAAACAATAACCCAACTATTTTTCGGCAAAAACAAATTAACAACAAAAATTTATTAGCGAGAAATCTAGATTGTAAGCAAAAAATATTGGTGGTGTGAAGTTTATGACAAATTGACAAAAAAACTTACAACAGCCAAAAGAGCAGCAGCATATTACATTTTTCGCAAAATTTGATAATAATAATGATTTTGTCTTTTGTTATCTGGATAAGCCTTGGTGTTCAGTAGGATTTCATAAATATTTGTGCCAAACGATATTTTTGCGCGGCCCTCAGGGGCTGAGATTTTTATTTTAACAAATTTCCCTATATCAAAAAAACGTGTAGCTGGAGTTTGATGTCCATTGACTATGCCTTGGTTTTCAGTAGGATTTCTTCGGTAATCCGCGATTTTTAATCTGCAATTGTATTTAAATAGATAAATTCAACGAGATTTCTGGCTGGTAATCCGCGTTTCGTAAAGTATCTGCAATTGAATTTAAATAAATAAATTAAACGAGATTTCTGGCTGGTAATCCGCGATTGGTAAAGTATCTGCAATTGAATTTAAATAAATAAATTCAACGAGATTTCTGGCTGGTAATCCGCGATTGGTAAAGTATCTGCAATTGAATTTAAATAAATAAATTCAACGAGATTTCTGGCTGGTAATCCGCGTTTCGTACAGTATCTGCAATTGAATTTAAATAAATAAATTCAACGAGATTTCTGGCTGGTAATCCGCGATTTGTAAAGTATCTGCAATTGAATTTAAATAAATAAATTCAACGAGATTTCTGGCTGGTAATCCGCGATTGGTAAAGTATTTGCAATTGAATTTAAATAAATAAATTCCACGAGATTTCTGGCTGGTAATCCCAGATTGGTAAAGTATCTGCAATTGACTTAAATAAATAAATTCAAAGAGATTTCTGGCTGGTAATCCGCGTTTCGTAAAGTATCTGCAATTGAATTTAAATAAATAAATTCCACGAGATTTCTGGCTGGTAACCCGCGATTTGTAAAGTATCTGCAATTGAATTTAAATAAATAAATTCAACGAGATTTCTGGCTGGTAATCGGCGATTTGTAAAGTATCTGCAATTGAATTTAAATAAATAAATTCAACGAGATTTCTGGCTGGTAATCCCAGATTGGTAAAGTATCTGCAATTGACTTAAATAAATAAATTCAAAGAGATTTCTGACTGGTAATCCGCGTTTCGTAAAGTATCTGCAATTGAATTTAAATAAATAAATTCCACGAGATTTCTGGCTGGTAATCTGCGATTTGTAAAGTATCTGCAATTGAATTTAAATAAATAAATTCAACGGGATTTCTGGCTGGTAATCCCAGATTGGTAAAGTATCTGCAATTGAATTTAAATAAATAAATTCAACGAGATTTCTGGCTGGTAATCCGCCCCAAGTAACATTCGTTAGAGCTGATAGTTGCGAGGTTGCTCTACTGTAGTTCTAGAAAAGCACGTGGGTTGCTATTGGCACTAAATTAGATGCAATTGATACCCTAAGCTTTAATTAAAAAAAGTAAGCTCTATAAAGTAATTTTTAGCACTATTAGCTTTAATCGTTTTAAGAGTTCTATTTGACAGCTCTCTAAGCCAGTTTAGAACTCAAAACAATACCGTAGTAAAGCACGTTAAATTATAGAGTAACTAGTTTTTATTTAGCAATTAAGTAGCACTAACATCTACAAAGGAGCTGATTTAATGCAATTAACTTTACATTTATTACCTTTAATAGTGCGTAAATTGTGGCTCATTTATAGCTAATTTGTTAATTCTCAATAAAAAAGAAAATTTTATAAAGCTGTGAGTTATATTTTGCATTGATTTAAAGTAGTAACATAATTTTGTAACTAATAAAGAGTTCTCATAATTTTAAAAGAAGTTTGATTTTTTACTGTCAAAATCTGATCACATAAATTTCATCTCAACGTAACACTTAAAATATATAAATAAATAATCCCAAATCGCGGAAAAGGTATAAACTGAGTAGTGCATATAGGTATTAAATTCGGAAAAACAAAAGGCTTATATTTAATAAACCTACAAGTGCAGAGAGAACACCAATTTTTCAATCACAAAACTCCAAAACATTACAAAACTCCGAAACAACTCATGTAACTCAAAACATACTAATAAATCGTAAACAAAATACTGGAGGTTTTATTGACGATATATGCAAAGAAAATGAGGATCCGTTCGAAATGGTACAATAATCAATGTCCGATTACGATTTAGGAACAGATCACACAGATTTAAGGGAAGAACTGAGAAATTGGGCATAATAAAACATACGATCTAATAACACACTAAAAACCGTTATATAAAAAAAATGCTCCATAGTAAGACATAATAACATCACAATAGAACACCTACACAATATTAGAGTATATACTAACACTTGAAAAATAAAAATAGACTGAAATACAGCTGTGTGCTCTTAATTCATAATCTTCCTCTTAAGTATACTTATAATGGTATATAAATTATTTTTATTAAAGCTATTAGCTCTATAAAAAAAATCGTGTGAAAATGGCAACTCTATATCGGTCTAATTTGTCATCAGTTCCGTTTTTGTAAAAATAATGTATAAAATAACAATTGCCACATAAAAAATTATGAACTGATCAGTAAACAAAATTTAAAATTTCTATTTTTATGCGTTGGAGTTTTATTATTAATATATTGATAAATACACGTTGATCCATAAATCATATTAATGATTGTAAAATGGCCACAGAAAATCAAACATCAATTTTTTACATGAAGTTTATTATAAATTTATTTAAATATAGTTTATATGTATTTTCGAGGCGCATTAAAATTTTGTTAACTAAGCAGTTAGCGTTCACCATAAAAAATAAGCCGCATTAGAAATTACATACATTAATACAACAATACATAATGTTCTAAATATTTATTTTTCTCCCAACGTCTTAAAAGCCTCTTGTTTTAATACTGTTTTTGGGTATTAAAGTTGGCCTTTTTCTTACTATTTTAAAAAATGTGTGTGTTGCTAAGCTACACTTTTAATCCTTGGTGTAAAAGTAGATACTTTTAATACTAGGAGAAAAATATTATGTGTAGCCGAGCAAAAGCAAAGATTACGAGTCAAACAAAGTCACTTTCAATTCGAATAACACATACTATTTTTTCTCCAACGAAGAGTTCATGTCATGTCGGTTGTATATTACTAATTATACGAGTAAAGAGCTTTGCCCATAGGAAAACGAAAAACATAAAAAACGAAAAATTTGACAATTTTTAGCATTTTTTCGTTTTGCCTTGCCCATTACTAAACCGAAAAACTATTTTCGTTTGAAATTCCAGTATCAAAACTTGTATGTTTGGATCTGTGAGTTAATTTTTTTTTTAATTTATTGAAAAAGAAAACGGAATTCTCGGAATAATATTAAAAAAGAAAAGAAAATGCTTTTGTGTTTAGTGTGTGAAGTTGCTATATCATTTATTTTTTAGCCGACATTACAAAATTATAACAGAATAAAAAATTATAACAGAAAAACAACACGAAAAATATTTTTTCTCAAATCGGATAAAATACGTCAGTTTTCTGGTTTGTTATCTGTCAGCAAAATGAAGTAATCCCCGACACTACATCGTTGCTAGGCAACTTACTAAAAACAGTACTGGAAAGTATTCCTTGCCTAGGCAGAGAATACTTTCTAGTACTGATTATCATCTGTTTTTAAGAAATACATGATATAATGTATAATCGCACGCGATTGTTATAATTCTAAGGTAACTTTGATAGTGAAATCTATTGAAAATATAAATTGGAAAATTTTGCGTATTTTAAAGAATATAATGAATAAAATGGATAATCTGATATACTGCCGATTAGAGAAAAAATCGTATGTGCAACTCGTGGAAAAACTATAATTCCCGGACTCTTATGGTTGCTGGAACTCGGCTGACGCCTCGTCCCAGCAACTTCCATACTCGTCCGGGAATATATCGTTTTTCCTACACGTTACACAATATACTATTCGTGTACTTTTTCTGACGAAAAATTGAAAAAATATTTTAAATTTTCTGACAGAAAAATTGAAAATTTAAGTTTCTGGCAATGTTAAATATTTTTAAATTATTTTTTAAATTAAAATATTTTTGTATTGTGTTTATGAACAAGTTTGAGAGTCTTTAAGCTATAATATGTTAAAGATTTTGAAGTTATTGTAAAAAAAGTAAAATCCGTTTTCGTTTTCGTTTTCCTATGGGCAAAGCGCTTAAGTACAAATTATGTAATTAAAACTTCAAAATTGAAACTAATTTTGTTGAAATATTTTGTGAAACTAAGGAGATCATGACTTTTGTTTGGTTTGACTATTGTACGCGTCAAATACAATGCAATTTAGTCAAACCAAACAAAAGTCATGGTCTCCTTAGTTTCACAAAATATTTCAACAAAATTAGTTTCAATTTTGAAGTTTTAATTACCTACATAATTTGTACTTACTCGTATAATTAGTAACATACAACCAACATGACTTGAACTCTACGTTGGAGAAAAAATAGTATGTGTTATTCGAATTAAAAGTGATTTTGTTTGACTCGCAATCTTTGTTTTTGCTCGACTACGCTGCGCTTCGCCTCGCATGCAAATATAATTGCACGTCAAACAAAGTATCACTTTTAATCCTAATGACACTATGTACAATTATATCCTTCCAATTATTCTGATCGAAAATTATTACATAAAACAACTTAAAATATTCTTGGACACAACATTTTGTAATAAATGTACTTATAAATTTTATCTATAAACCAAAATACTTTTGACGTTTTCTCATAAAGCATTCTATTACACTTTTGCATTTTTTAAAGTAATTAGCAGTAATAAATGAACTAAAAAAATGCATCACAAGAGCCTTAAGCTTTTATCAGGGGCTTCATATGCCTCTTATATTTTTCTTTTATAAAACTATTAGCTCCAAGGAAGCTGCTACACAGGGTCTACAAGAGGAAAAATATTGATCTAAAAGTAGCTAAACCGACCCGATAACTTCTCTAAATTAGCTTCAAGAGCGCTGCTAAAACTAAATCTAATGCTAGTTGCTCTAAAATATAGCTCCAGAAGCGCTGCTAGAGTTTATTTACGGCTGAAATTGTTACTTGGGGCGTTTGGTAGAGGATCTGCAATTGAATTTAATTAAATAAATTAAACGAGATTTCGCGCTGGTAATCCGCGATTTTTAAAGTATCTGCAGTTGTATTTAAATAAATAAATTCAACGAGATTTCTGGCTGGTAATCCGCGATTGGTAAAGTATTTGCAATTGAATTTAAATAAATAAATTCAACGAGATTTCTGGCTGGTAATCCGCGATTGGTAAAGTATTTGCAATTGAATTTAAATAAATAAATTCAACGAGATTTCTGGCTGGTAATCCGCGTTTGGTAAAGTATCTGCAATTGTATTTACCGCGTTTGGTAAAGTATCTGCAATTATATTGTATAATAGATAAATAAATTTATCGAGATTTCTGGCTGGTAATCCGCGATTGGTAAAGTATTTGCAATTGTATTTAGATAAATAAATTCAACGAGATTTCTGGCGGGTAATCCGCGATTGGTAAAGTATTTGCAATTGAATTTAAATAAATAAATTCAAAGAGATTTCTGGCTGGTAATCCGCGATTGGTAAAGTATCTGCAATTGTATTTAGATCATCAAACTCCAGCTACACATTTTTTTGATATAGGGAAATTTGTTAAAATAAAAATCTCAGCCCCTGAGGGTCGCGCAAAAATATCGTTTGGCACAAATATTCATAAAATCCTACTGAACACCAATACATAGTCAGATCTGCGTACCTATCTCTACGATTACCTGTCAATGGCCATCAAACTCCAGCTGCACATTTTTCTGATATAGGGAAATATGTTAAAATAAAAATCTCAGCCCCTGAGGGTCGCGCAAAAATATCGTTTGGCACAAATATTTATCAAATCTTACTGAACACCAATACATTGTCAGATCTGCGTACCTATCTCTACGATTACCTGTCAATGCCCATCAAACTCCAGCTACACATTTTTTTGATATAGGGAAATTTGTTAAAATAAAAATCTCAGCCCCTGAGGGTCGCGCAAAAATATCGTTTGGCACAAATATTCATTAAATCCTACTAAACACTAAGCCATAGTCAGATATGCGTACCAATTTTTACGATTACCTGTCAATGGCGATCAAACTCCAGCTACACATTTTTCTGATATAGGGAAATTTGTTAAAATAAAAATCTCAGCCCCTGAGAGTCGCGCAAAAATATCGTTTGGCACAAATATTCATTAAATCCTACTGAACACTAATACATAGTCAGATATGCGTACCAATTTTTACGATTACCTGTCAATGGCCATCAAACTCCAGCTACACATTTTTCTGATATAGGGAAATATGTTAAAATAAAAATCTCAGCCCCTGAGGGTCGCGCAAAAATATCGTTTGGCACAAATATTTATCAAATCTTACTGAACACCAATACATTGTCAGATCTGCGTACCTATCTCTACGATTACCTGTCAATGCCCATCAAACTCCAGCTACACATTTTTTTGATATAGGGAAATTTGTTAAAATAAAAATCTCAGCCCCTGAGGGTCGCGCAAAAATATCGTTTGGCACAAATATTCATTAAATCCTACTAAACACTAAGCCATAGTCAGATATGCGTACCAATTTTTACGATTACCTGTCAATGGCGATCAAACTCCAGCTACACATTTTTCTGATATAGGGAAATTTGTTAAAATAAAAATCTCAGCCCCTGAGGGCCGCGCAAAAATATCGTTTGGCACAAATATTCATGAAATCCTATCCCAATACATAGTCAGATCTGCGTACCTATCTCTACGATTACCTGTCAACGGCCATAAACTCCAGCTACACATTTTTTTGATATAGGGAAATATGTTAAAATTGAAATCTCAGCCCCTGAGGGTCGCGCAAAGATATCGTTTGGCACATATATTCAACAAATCCTACTGAACACCAATACATAGTCAGATCTGCGTACCTATCTCTACGATTACCTGTCAATGGCCATCAAACTCCAGCTACACATTTTTCTGATATAGGGAAATTTGTTAAAATAAAAATCTCAGCCCCTGAGGGTCGCGCAAAAATATCGTTTGGCACAAATATTCATTAAATCCTACTAAACACTAAGCCATAGTCAGATATGCGTACCAATTTTTACGATTACCTGTCAATGGCGATCAAACTCCAGCTACACATTTTTCTGATATAGGGAAATTTGTTAAAATAAAAATCTCAGCCCCTGAGAGTCGCGCAAAAATATCGTTTGGCACAAATATTCATTAAATCCTACTGAACACTAATACATAGTCAGATATGCGTACCAATTTTTACGATTACCTGTCAATGGCCATCAAACTCCAGCTACACATTTTTCTGATATAGGGAAATATGTTAAAATAAAAATCTCAGCCCCTGAGGGTCGCGCAAAAATATCGTTTGGCACAAATATTTATCAAATCTTACTGAACACCAATACATTGTCAGATCTGCGTACCTATCTCTACGATTACCTGTCAATGCCCATCAAACTCCAGCTACACATTTTTTTGATATAGGGAAATTTGTTAAAATAAAAATCTCAGCCCCTGAGGGTCGCGCAAAAATATCGTTTGGCACAAATATTCATTAAATCCTACTAAACACTAAGCCATAGTCAGATATGCGTACCAATTTTTACGATTACCTGTCAATGGCGATCAAACTCCAGCTACACATTTTTCTGATATAGGGAAATTTGTTAAAATAAAAATCTCAGCCCCTGAGGGCCGCGCAAAAATATCGTTTGGCACAAATATTCATGAAATCCTATCCCAATACATAGTCAGATCTGCGTACCTATCTCTACGATTACCTGTCAACGGCCATAAACTCCAGCTACACATTTTTTTGATATAGGGAAATATGTTAAAATTGAAATCTCAGCCCCTGAGGGTCGCGCAAAGATATCGTTTGGCACAAATATTCAACAAATCCTACTGAACACCAATACATAGTCAGATCTGCGTACCTATCTCTACGATTACCTGTCAATGGCCATCAAACTCCAGCTACACATTTTTCTGATATAGGGAAATTTGTTAAAATAAAAATCTCAGCCTCTGAGGGTCGCGCAAAAATATCGTTTGGCACAAATATTCATCACATCCCATTAAACACTAAGCCATAGTCAGATCTGCGTACCTATCTCTACGATTACCTGTCAATGGCCATAAACTCCAGCTACACATTTTTTTGATATAGGGAAATATGTTAAAATAAAAATCTCAGCCCCTGAGGGCCGCGCAAAAATATCGTTTGGCACAAATATTCATTAAATCCTACTAAACACTAAGCCATAGTCAGATCTGCGTACCTATCTCTACGATTACCTGTCAATGGCCATCAACCTCCAGCTACACATTTTTCTGATATAGGGAAATTTGTTAAAATAAAAACCTCAGCCCCTGAGTGCCGCTTAAAAAAATCGTTTGGCACAAATATTCATCAAATCCTACTGAACACCAATACATAGTCAGGTCTGCGTACCTATCTCTACGATTACCTGTCAATGGCCATCAAACTTCACCTACACTTTTTAGTGTATATTTACTTCTGTTGTCAGGTTTTGTTGTTTTTTGTCATTTTTTTTTGTCAGAAACTACACTTTAGTTTCAATATTTAGGTTTACACTAAAACATCATATACATATATAATATCATCATCATATATATAAACCACTGCACTAAATGATATTCGTCATATCAATCTTCTGCCAAAATACGGCATTCGAAAAAAAATTAGTACGACACACATACATAATATGCATTCTGTAATCGTGCTTGTAAATAGAGATAGACAACACACCGACCCAAATTAATTTATATTTTTTTTTTTTTGAGCAAGGCTTGTATGAGATAGACATTTGTGTTGGTTTTGCCCTGCCCAAAATATGTTTATACAAGTCGCGGTCTGCTTAAATGACAGGTACTATAAAACAAATGTACAATGACTTGTATTGGTATCTTAATGAGTTTTATGTTGTATGTCGTCGTAATGTACATTTTTATATCACATGTATAGAGACATTCTCAACCGATTATTATGAAATTCGACAAGTGCGTTGGAAATGGGATTCTAAAATAATTTTTAGATGAAGTTCTAAAATATGACAAAGTATGATGAAATTTGGTCATGTCTCATCCGATTTTGACGAAATTCAGCATGCACGATGGTAATGGTATTCAAAAATGAATTATAGAACAAGTCATTAAATATATCTAATAACCATTGTAGTATCCCATTTACAACGCAGCTTTCGAATTTCATCTAACTATTTAAGGAATAGCAAGTTCCATCATATTTTTCCATATTCCATAATTTCATTAAAAAATCATGTTTAAATCCCATTTGCATCACAAGTGTCAAATTTCACTTAAAGAGGTAAAGAAATAGACAAGTTTCATCATTCTTGGCCATATTCCAGCAATTATCTTGAAATTAATTTAGAATTCACATAAATCGGATAAGAAATGGCAAAGTTCCTTCCTAATTGGCCATATATTAGAACTTCCTCTAAAAATCATTTAATCATCCCATTCCCATTGGAAATGCTGAATTTCATCAAAATCGGATAAGAAACAGAATCCCAAAAAATGTTTATAAAAAAAAATCACAAATCCGCAATTCAAAGGACACCCCACTGCAACGGACAACTTTTTTGGTCCCGTGGATGTCCGTTGTAGTGAGGTTTTTCTGTACATCCCATTCGAACACCATGCAGATGAGCTTGCGAATGATGCATAGATATACTTTTTAAGTCATTTACTTTGTTGGAATGTTCTCTTGTACGAGAAACGCGTTTAATATATACCCAGATATTTTTAGAAATTTAGCTCCTTTATACAACCGAATAATTTTTACTACTTACAATATACAACAAATCACTATTATAATTATTAGCTACATACTGAATACACAATACCAGACATAGTCATAAAATAATAAGTTGTGTTGTGCTTTAATTATTACATTTGACAATATTTGCGAGCGCACATGATGTTTATTTAATGCAAATATTAAAGGATAATGATTTTACTAGAATGTGCTGTGGTTTAATATGTACATTTCAAAATTTGTTTTTGTTGTTTAAAAGTACAAAAAAAAATGAGGTAAACGAAATTATTGCATTAAGCAAACAAATTACCTCCAATTATCATTAAATTCTGAATATATTATGTAGGTGTACACCAACAAAATGATAGTAAATTACTATTTTGTGTGTCATGTCCTTGTTTGTAAATTTACATTTTTATATACACACACACACTCGTATGTGGACATAGATAAATCTCTGTGGACAATTATTATAAAATGTCGATATATTATATCGAATGTTGGGAATGGTGCGGATATCAAACAAATACACAATTTACAATGTACATATCGAATAAAATTTATTATTTAAATTTTGTATTTTTTTCCTACTTTTAAATAAACATAAATAAATAAAAAATAATAATAATAAATGTCTTTGGAGATGAATACGTCAATATGAAATATTCATATTGATTTATCAATATTACTCCAAGCAAAAATATGGAGAGAAAAAAAAAAGCTCGATTTTTTTTTTTTTTTTTTTGTGCATTGTGCTTATACGTAAATTTGTATATAGACAGAGATATTTGTTATCATTTTAACTTATATTCTCATTAGAGATTAGAAAAGCAATCAATTTTTATTTTTATCGTATATGCACATAACTTTATGAAATTTAATTTAATAAATAAATAAATAAACTTAACAACAAAAATATTTGTATATTTTGTATTTTTAGAAAACGTCTCATTGGTTCAATCATTTTTAGAACATTTCTCTGTATGTATCTGCATGACACGTATGTTTATATGCATACATGTACTATTTTTCGGATGGGGTGCTACAGCCATTGTAACAAATAAATCATTTACATGCTTCTGCCACCTTATATGTACATATTTTATGATTATTGTATACATATATGTTAGATTCATAATATGTGTGACTGTATATATTATAAAACAACATAAAAAATATTCATCATCATGATAATCAAATTTATTTATATTATTAGTGCTATAGAAAATATATGTAATTTTATTATAAATGATATTTATTTTATATTTTGACACAGAAATAAATTATTAGAAAAATAAAATAAAAATCTAAAAATTTAAATTTATTGGTCACACCATGATTTGAATAAAATAATATTTATAAATTGGTCGGAAATGTTTATGTTTATGAAAATATGTTAGAATTTTTATATTGTAATAATTTAATAATAGTGACAATTTTCGAGATAATTTTCAACGGCAAATTTTTGATAAAATTTTATGTGCGCTTTTAGTGCTAATTATTAATTTATAGTAGTTTCTATGAATAGATATCATTGAAATATTATTATTAGAAGCGACAATATGAATTAATTAAAATATTTTGTCTGAGGAGGAGAAACACAAATAACATGAAATCATTAAAAATTTACACCTGCGGAAAGACAGAAAATAGTAAAAATTGGTAATGTACTCATTAAGAGTTAAGTATCGGAAAAGGTTCATTCAAATTTTAATTAAACAAAACAAAGGGTAGTTGAGGCAGGGGTATTTGCAATTTTCAGTTTCACACAAAACCAGTAAATATACAATAAAATATATAATTGGTTATTCGTAAAAAGAATTTTATGTCGGTAAAAGAAAAATCCTCGAATTCAAACCAGTCACTGCAATTTTCGCAAAAGTTATTATTTTAATTTCAGAAAGTATCGGTGTGTGCGTAGATGAAGAAAATTAATACCTTTAATCAGGCAGAACAAATGCTGAAACCGAGAAACAGGTGTGCGAACAACCATTGAATTTCCGATTCAAAATTAAACATCTAATCTTTAATAAAATGTTATTTCTGGAGGAGGGGTTAAATTAAAATTGGTTCTAAAGGATCACGTGACCTCATAATATTTAAAACGACACGAGTAATGAAAATGCAAAAATAAAACGAATATTTTTTTTTGATTATTACACAATTAACGGTAATTTTAACCGTTGTATGTTAGTAAATTGTGAAATATTCGTCTCATGTATCATTTGAGTTTTAAGGGTGTATCCTCCAACAGGTCGCAAATAAACTATTTGCGCCTCAAAATCTGACCACTCGATTGATTTTAACATGAGTTTTTCAATTGAAATTTCTTGTTTTTTGTGTATTATTTGCTTTTGCGACTGAGTAGTATTAATTGTCTTAACCTACTTGATTTTATTTGCACCGTCAGAAAGTAGGTGGTAGCTTTTCTAAAATGTTTTTACTACTTAGTCGCAAAAGCAAATTAAATCAGTGTTGGCATAACGGTAACATAACGCATAAAACACATATAGTACTACCATCATACGAAAAAAATGTTTCACCGGTGAAGTTCCAGACGTCGCGTCGATCGCTAGTAAACACTTAGGATAAAACGGTAGTAGTCGCCTAAATATATGCGAGATTAACCAATTAATACAATAGAAACAAAACCAAACAATACTTAATAGACATTTGTATTAGTTTTGTACACGTGTACAAGTTTTATCCTACTCTAACACATTTCATATTATTGAAATGCTGCGTACCAACAAAAATTTGTATAGACATTTTTGTTGGTTTTGTGTGTATCCAGAACTGACTTATACCGAATACACCAATACTATATCATTTCATTCATAATTTCGAAAAAAAAAATCCACAAAACCGCAATACGCATAGTATAATAAAAATACAATCATAATGAAGGATGGATAAAACAATAATATATTGTGAATGTCATTAGGTCATTACATTATTGTAAAAACCGGTTTTGAAAATTATTTTTGACTGCTGTATTATGTGTTAACTGGATGAGAAAAATTTAAGATACCATTTAGTTTCAGTGCCACATAAAATCAACGCTTTTTTTATTCAAATGTTCCCGCTTTAGTGTATCAAATTATCAACCAATTTCCAAACTTTCTGCGTTTTCAAAAATATTTGAGAAAGCTTTAAAATCACGAATTATAGCATTTCTTTAAAAAATATCCTTTTTAGCAACAGACAGTACGGATATCAGTGTAATATTGGAACAGCGGATGCTCTTATAGAATTTTTGCACCCTATTTAAGATGGTTTGTGGATATTACAAATTCTTTTGACACTGTATCACACAAAGCATTACTGTTAAAGTTGAGGAATGCTGGGTCAACGCCGGGCCCTATGCCCTGCTTGAGTTATGTTTATCTGACCGCACTCGGTGTGTTCGGGTTCACGACGTATTTAGTGACTATTTAACAATTGATAGCGGAGTACCACAAGGATTCAAAAATAAGCTGTCAGAAGTATTAATTTTAAAAATTCGCGTCACCATAGTTAATAAATTTGTATACATACATATTTATAAAATTTTAAAATTGTTTTACAAAAGAGACGGTTACACACGAAGATTTTATTCGTTTACTGGTCTTTATTTATATAATAAAATGTATAAGACCGTAAATTAAAATTTGAATTTGAACTACCCAAATTCTTTAAACTGTGAAAGTGTTTTTGATTTCTATGCCAAGCATAGAAGAATTGAATTTTGGAAGTTTTATAGTAAAATTATATTTGAATCTCTTTTTCATTTGGTGTGGAATTTGGTCACTTTCATTATTCTTTTTGAATCAATTTTTTGTTACCACTACATTTCTAGTTCCTTATAAAATGTTTCTACTTCTGTTATAATTATATTTTTATTTATATTTTTATAATTTGATATGATTGTGCACCTCACATTTGTATTTCGTTTTTTCGTCGTAGTTTCCAAAATAAATATGTTGTAATATTTCAGGGAGTTCCTATTATTTTTATCAAATTTTCTTCTTTTTATTATCATTTTTATGATTATTTCAATTAAATATGATGGATAAAAATAAATAAATCTAATAATAATAATAATTTCTTGAGCGATAATGACGAAATTCAGCATGCATGATGAAAATGGGATTCTAAAATGAGTTTTAGATGAAATTCTGGAATAAGGGCTATTAAAAAGGAACTTGACCGTTTCTTAACAGATTATGATGAAATTCAGCATACACGACGGAAATGGTATTCTAAAATGATTTTTACTCAAAGTTCTGGAAACTAGCTAATTACCGATTATGATGAAATTCACGATGCATAATGGAAGTGGGATTCTTAAACCAGGTTTACATGAAGTTCTAGAATATGGCCAATTAGGAAGGACTTGGCCGTTTCTTCAGTAAAAAACAGCTACGTTCCTTCCTGATTGGTTGTACTCCGGATTTTCATATAAAGATCATATTAGAATCCAATTTCCATCATTCATCCTGAATTTCATCATAATCGTTTAAGAAATCACCAAGTTCCTTCCTAATTGCTCATTTTCCAGAACTTATTGTACAAATCTTATCGGAATCCCATTTCCGCCGTTCATGCTGAATTTCATCATAAAAGGTTAGGAAACAGTCAAGTTCCCTCCTAACTGGCCATATTCCATAACTTCAATTAAAACTCATCTTAAAACCCCATTTGTAGCGTTCCATACGGTAGGACAGAAATAATCATCTATGGGATTAGCGCGGAGAGATACTACCAACCATGGTGAGGCATATTCGATTGTGATTGGGAAAATGTTCATTCTGATTGTATAAATCAGTCTCTTCTGTGCATTTCCTAAACCAACTCCATTTTGGTATACCATTTTTTGCTGTAGCAACAAACCCCTCACTTAAGACTCATCGTTTCATTCGACACCATTCTTGATTGTTTTTTTTTTTTTTTTTTTGGAAACAATAAAAATATACAACAGTACATACAACAAAACTAATACAATTTTTGTACTTTGATTTCATGTATGCGTTTGCTGAATATATGAGTAACCTGCTATAAGCCACTAGGTAGCAGCGCGCAGCTTAAATACATTCACCGCATCGATTTGAGAGATGGCAGCTATGGACAAATAATTTGCAGTTTATGATGGGCAATTTTGGTGACGTGGTGATTGCAGCAACAGCGAAGGAATTAATTAACGTTTGGATTTCATCAAGTGAAGAGCAAAATAAAAATCATTTTATTTTGTCATTAAAATCGAACAAAAAGTTATGGCGTTAAGTTTGGCCTAACTTAATAACTAATTGTAAATTTGTTTTTTTTATGTAATTTAAATGTAAATAAACAAAATATATAAATTACGAGTTTGTATATATAATAAATAAGAAATTATCACTTTGTGTATAAAAATAAAAAAATAAAATAAATCAATGAGTTGTAATGATTGTGTTAATTCATAAATATAAAAAAACAGAACAATAAAGTCATTAATAAAAATCTATATTGCTTCAAAATTATATTTTATATAATTATATTATATTGCAATAAATAAAAAAAAACATATTTTATTGTCTTTATAAACTTTCGGTGCAAAAATAAAAAGGTTGTCTTTCATTCATGTTCGTGGTTGGTGGTGGAATTGAACGTCACTAATTAAAACGCTGTACAAGACTGGCCAACAAAATTAAAATAGAAAGGGCCGTGTGTATGTGTAGTGCTGTGTACAAGAAAAAAAAACAAATATAACAAAGTGGGCGAGTGCGACAATTTCTAAGAAGAGGCAGCAAGCAGTTTGTCTATTACCGTTGCGGATTCGAGAACATAGATTGCGGTCTCCATCTTATTTTGAGAAAATAAGAACGGGTTTAACGTCAAACCGTGAGTCATCCTTTCTTTCATTTTTCCTGATTTTCTTGCTAAAGCTCTTTGCATGCTTTGATTAGTTCAAAACCAAAAAAAAGTACAGTCCCGCTAAATTATACTCCTAGTTCATTTTTTCCCCTGTGTCCTCAACCACAATGAATTGTATTCAAATGAGGTGGTAGCTTCTTTCCACAGCGCAAGTAACCTCCCGAGTTAAATTGCTCATTGAGTTCTAGCCGAGAAATATTACGTGCCGGCAGACTGGCACCCAATTAGTGTTTTTTTTTATACAGTTGTCTGCCGAAGCTACCGCTATAGTGTGTATGTACACGTTACACATTTCCGTCGTGCACGCTGAATTTCACCATAATCTGTTAAGAACTATTCATGTTCCTTCCCAATAGGTGCAGGCTGAATTTGATCTTAACCGATTCAGAAACGGTCAAGTTACTTAATAATTGGCCATATTTCAGAACTTCCTCTAAGACTCATTTTAGAATCACATTTCCATCATGCTTTCTGAATTTTATCATAATCGGTTAAGAAACGCCCAAGTTTCTTCGTAATTAGCCATATTCCAGAAATTATATAAAACCAGTTTTAGAATCCCATTTCCATCTTGCATCCTGAATTTCATCATAATTGGTTAAGTAATAACCAAGTTCATTCCTATTCGGCCTGAATTTGACTTGAAAATGCTATTGATGGATAAACTTGTATTGGGTATTTAAACTTTCTACATTCAGGTGTATGGACAACCGGAAATCAGAGACAGTGCAATCCCTAATTAGTAATATATTATTCCTATGCCGTTATGTAGTTAAACCAGTATATATGAATAAAAAAATTGAAAACCCGGAAATCCCGGTCATACTATTGATACAGAAATCGAGATCCCAGAATTCCACTTGAGAATTCCTTAATTTCCTATGCGGATTTTATTTAAAGACAACTAGCACTAAATAAATTGAAAACCGAGAAATCACGGGATTTCCCGGTCATACTTTTGGGACCGGTATCCTGTTTGAGAAACCCTAGTTCAGACGTGTGTTCTTCGCATGCTTTTTTCCCTTCATTTCTTACCATTCTTTAAGCTAAAATTAGTTTGTTGGTAAATAAATAGATCAGAAACGAGGAGAAATACGATATTATGAAGAATACTCATCTTTCAAACTGAATTGAACTTGATGCAAAAATATTTGTGATTGATATTGTTGATACATTGCAACTATGTATTTGTGGAATCTCGAAAAATTTTAAAATATTTTTGACTAAATAGAAATTTAGTCATTTAAATTCTGTAGATTTAATTCGAATTTAAAAATTTAATACATACATACATATATCGCATTTAATTCGTTTTGAAAATGAATTAAGTTCTCGAGGAATAAATTTGTATTAATCTGCGAAGTTAACTCATTACGGAAACGCGAAAACGCGTGTTTCGTTGTATGGATTTTGAGGAAGGATATTTTTTCACAGAATAAATATAAACGAGCTTAAATTTATTTTTTTTTGGTTCCATCAAGAGATGTTTTTTACATTACAAATACTGTTTATTTGATTCGTTGGTTTAAGAATTATAACGATTTTACAAAAAAGTGTTGGCCATTTTTTGGGAAATTCGTACGGACTGTAGTGTTAATTAATTTTACAAATTATACATTCACGAAAGGCAGTGGATTTAATACTTAATTAAAAATGAATAAATTTCTAATAAATATTTTAATAAGTTTGATGTCGCGGAATTAATTCTTAATTGAAATGATTTACCTAACTGCGCAGTGAAAATGTCGCAAAATTAATTAATTTTTTTCGGTGGAATTAATTCACGAGAAATAAATTCAGGGAACCGAGAAATTGCCAGTTGTAATACACAAAATACAATGTCAAATACAGGATATTGTCCCATTGTCTCATTTGGATTTTGTCCTATTTGGTTTTCGCTTTTTAATTTTTAAAATGATTTCAATTTTGTACCTTTTTTTTTTGAAGTAATCTACAAGTCTATTGTTTAATATTATATTACATGTTTTATATTTCAAACCTCCTGTGACAAATTTCAAACTTTTTTGGAATATAATTTTTTCTAAAATCTTTACTCTCAAGGAAAAGTGACTTATTTCAAATTTGTTAATTTTTCAGGAGGGTTAGTTTATTAATCTTTTAATGATGTTTTGTTTTCAATAATTTCATCTAGTTTACACATTTTTATTGAAGATTGACACAAATCGGAGTCGGCGTAAAATTTAAATAATTGAAATATAGTGTCAATTGCGGACTAAAATCAGTTTTGACTTAAACCGATTTAAGTCACTTTAACTTGAGAGTAAAGAAATATTAATTAGATTTTGTTTCGGAAGTATGTATGGTTTGCTTCCATTTTAATAATAATTAATCCAAAAAAATTATGTATTGTACATTATAATGCGAAATACAAGAATAATAAAACAATGCATTTGATCAACGCAACGAAAAAAAATTTCCTTGTAGAAAAATATTGTCGGGTTTAGATACCGTACATACGTCCAAAAGAATGTGCGTGGGTGGGGCTTTTAAATTTAAATCTCACATTTCAATGTTTTCAGGTTTCAGGTAATAAACGAATTAAAAAAAAAATTAAAGTATAATTTTTGAATTATATTTCTTTTTCTTTTAAATCTGGGCGTGAGCAGATTTGTGTTTTGCATTTTTTTGTATTAATATTTTGTGCTATTTTTAATTTTTTTGTCATGAACGTTACTTAAAATTACGTTATTTCGTTATTTTTAAAATTATTAATTTGAAAGTACAAAAGATTAATATGTATACCATTTAGAAGTAGATGACATATCACCAATGTGAATAAACGTCAGTAAATTAAATTTGGGTTTTTGAATTTCACAATTTATCTAAAATAAGTAAAGTAACGTGCATGATAATAAAAGTCCAAAATGTCTTGTATTGTGATCAATATTGTGAGTCAAGTAAACTTATACTCTTTAAAAATTATCTGTAATATTTAGAAAAAAATCGAATTCATTATAAAAATGCTTGGAGATAAAAACATGTGAGATTTAAATGCAAATGCCCCATGTACATATTGTATTTCGATGAACCAATTTTTTTGTTTCTTCCAAAAGTTTCTTCTAACATGTTAACAGCCACCATTTAAAAGCAATTTTAATTTAACGTGCAAAATCAATAAATGGCATTCATTCTGTTGAACAAAACAGAGAAACCGAATTTGAATAAAAATGGTTAACCAAAAATAATATTAAAACCGGTTTTTTTTACAACACAATAATGGCTGTGAAAACATTTTTATTTTTCATTCATTCATTATGGATGTATTTGTTTTGTTCATTGATAAAAATATTACGGTTTTAATCTTTTTTTTTTTTAGAATAATCCGCAAACAAAGAAAAGAAATATGGGTTTTGTGTTGGTTGAACGAAAACAAAAAAATTCGACGCAACTACAATCAAAGATTTGAAATAATAAATGGCCTTTAGACGATTTTGACTATAAGTTGGGCGAATTTAAAAATAAAAATTTGTTGAAAAATCAAAAACGATATCGGTATCGCCATCTAACACTTCACCGGTGAAGCTACGGTGGTAGTACTATACGTGTTTATACTATGCATAATCGTTGATTGAATATATTATAGAAGTGATAGTTCCGCAGTGATAGTATCACTGCGGAATACAACGACAACTTAAATTGTTTGTTTCATCTTTCACATGGCCAACGAAGAGCAAAATCAATATTGGTTTTGGTTTAAGAAGAACAAAGCTAGGCTTCAATAAAACAATGCAGCTAGAAAGGAACAAAAACAATTTTTGGTTTGTTTGGTTTTTATTATACTAACACTAAACCAAAAAACATCATGCTTTATATAAAAATCAAATGTTGTACTCTTTCTTTCATAAACTTTCTTTCATAAAAATCAAATGTTGTACTCTTTCTTTCATAAAGAAAAAATTATTTTTCCTTGAAGTTTCAAAAAAATTAAAAAATAAAATATTAACACGTTGAAGCTCAATTTACAATAGTCTGTTGTATAATATTTCACTAATATCGATATCCTAAGGAAAATGGATAAACCAATGCTTTAAGATGTTTAAAGCAAACGAAAAGTAAAAACAATTGTATTACTTGATGTGTTGTTTTTATTCGTTTTCAGTAGCCTCCTTTTTATTGTATTCAGTTGTTATTTTATCAAACGTGAGTAATATCAGAACCATCTTGAAGTGAATAGAGCCGACATGTGAAAAATGAACTTAATATAAGGGATATAGAAACACTAAAAATTCATTTATTTTCATAGTGTTTATATGAAAAAACGTGATTTCGATTGACGATAAAATATGAATTAAAAGTTAAACCCAGTTAAATAATTTTTTAAGAAATCGCTAACAAACAACTCAATGTCTTACTCATTTAAAACACAGATTCTCAAATTTCCATATTTTCCAGCAATAATCAAAAGAAAATAAGGGAAATTAAATTAAAAAACATTCTACAACAACAACAATGTGTATTAAAAAGAGAAAATTCAGTTTAATGACGACATCATATCTCCACATCTAAACCTAATGGTAACAAAAAAGACAACACGCCTCCGCTCAACAATTAAACTAAAATAAATCAGAAAGAGCAAACAGAAAAAAATAAATCAATAAAATGAGTGCGAAGAAAACAAAAAATCAAAACAATCTAGCATGCTTTGCAAATTCAAAATAACTATAGAAACATATTCGAATTCAAATTTGAATGGAGGCAATGAAAGAGATGATTATTGTATTTTTTTATAAACGAGTTATGTTGATGACGTAGTACATTACAAAAACAAAAATATTTTAAATTTCAAAAGTACCTTATTTTTCATGACGATTTTCACTTAGAAATAAACATTTTCAAGACTCAATTTTTCAATCAAATAATATTAGATGTTTCATGAACATTTTCATATAAAAACAAAACAAAAGCTCACATTTGTAATATAGTAAAACTGTAAATGAAAATAAGCGTTTCCCCATATTGTTTCATAGTAAGGGAAAAATTGTTTGTACCTTATTTTAAGTTTAGTAAAAAATACAGTCGATACTGGAGGTTCTTATTTAAACAGTAGGCTCTGGTAATATTTTCCAATATAATTAAATTGTGGAACGAAAGCAAAAACAAAACACACGAAAAAATAACGAAAACCGAAAGATACACCCAATATTAATACAAATATTATAAGGAAAAAACTATTTTGCAGTTTCTAAGCTGCTAGAAGAGCTAAAATAGTTTCAAACAATTTTGTCTCTATTTATAAGCTACAGTAGAGACGTTACTCGATCGTGGCGGCGAAAATCGCGGTGGTATTATCTTAATATATTCAATCAACGGTATAACGTAACGCTATAACGGAAAATCACAATATTTTTAGTCTTTTTACACTAATACCGATATCAAAATACTCAAAATGAATACATTAATGTATTTGGGGTAGTGAACAAACTCGGTGTGGATTGGTATTTGTATGACACCAAATCCTTGAAGAATCTTTATAAACCACTGCAAAATATCAGCTCGATAAAGAGAATTATATTTAAAAAAATTAAGACTAAAGCTGGGCATTATTCAGTCTCATATAAAGGGTTGCTGAACTTCCGATATGAGGATGATAATGAGAAGTTTATTAGCCCGTTTAAACGTGGGAGTAACTCGAAAAATGCTATGAACTTCACAATGAAAGAATTGCCTTTGTCACATCCGATTTCCAGGGAAAAAATTCGAGACGTTAAAAAACTTATGAGTTTAAATTTTGGGGAAGAATGGGAGACCATGAATGAAAATTTCCTTGAGTGGTACCACAGCGTTTTAAGTATTGAGACAGAGGTTCTACAAGAAAGTGAGGACGAACTCTGCGACTGTTTATGTGAAGAAACTGCTGTTCACATCTAGACTTATTTTATTTTAATTTTTAATTTTGAATGAAAAAAACTTTCTTTTTATTTAAATTGGTTTGAACTGTATAATTTTGTATTGTTTTTTTTTTAAATAAAGGATTATTTATAATTTTTTACTTTTGTTTGTGACGTGCCTTAGAAATAAAATTGAAAATTGTAAAGTTTGCAGCAAAAGACGATGCAAAACCAGCTTTATCCAGTAAAATTTGAGCAAACCCAACTTTATCCAAACAAAGACATCAGTTATCCCACAAAATATTAAATATTTGATTTATTTAACCTACTAAATCTTATTCGAGTGAGGTGAAGCAGTAGTCTGAAATAAAAATATTATTATAATGATAAAACTATTTTCAAAAAACGTTTTTTATATGTTGAATTCTTTTCACCCAAATTCATCAAAAAAAATTGACGCACATCCAAAAACTGTGTTCTTTTCACCAAAATTCGTCAATTTTTTTGAAATGTGCATCAATTTTACGAGATGCGGATTTTTTCATGAATTTCACATTCGTAGCTACTAACACCAACAAAAATAGAAACGTCAATTTAGTTGTCAAAATTTTTCAATACATAGCAGCGATTTTTTGTATCTCGATCATTTTTATTTTTATTTTGTGTTTAGTTTAATGTGTTTAATATTTGTTGTGTTAATTATTTTAATTTAATTAAATAGAATGATGCCACCAAATTTCAATTTGACGTTTAGAAATGTCAATCAAGTAACCAATACAAACACAAAACTTCGTCAATTTTGTTGCATGTACTTTTCACCCACAAAATCCGTATTGATTTGAAAAAACGAAAAGAACACGACATTAATTATCCAACATTTTGATTAATGTGATAAAGTTGGTTTTGCGTGTGGCACCTCCTCATTTAGCCTCTCTTTTATTGCAGTTTTATAGAAGTTTTTTTGACTGACAAAACTTTTTCTAGACGCTTACTTTGTTGATGTTTATTAAAAATTTGTTTTGGTTATTTAGAGTAGAAAAATAATTCAATTTCCGAATTTGATATTTTCTTCCTTGTTGAGTCCATTTGTAATAATTACGTTCTTTTATAAAAATGTCTCATTTGTATGATACACCACATTTGAAATTTCAAAAAACCAAAAACAAATTTTTTGAGTCTCTAATTCAGTAACCAAAAAAAAAAAAGATAAAACGGATGATAAAAAAAAATCATCGATTAATTTTCTGATCTAGCATCGTTCATATAATGCAAGCTACACTAAATCAGAGGATTAATCATTTATCCTCCTTCATACAATCGGGCCTAAATGCACAAAAATAATTCATTAAAGGTCTAAGGGGTATATCCTCCAACAGGTCGCAAATAAACTATTTGCGCCTCAAAATCTGACTACTCGATTGATTTTAACATGAGTCTTTCAATTGAAATTTCTTTTTTTTTGTGTTTCATTTGCTTTTGCGACTGAGTAGTATTAATTTTCTTGACTTACTTGATTTTATTTGCATCGTCAAAAAGTCGGTGGTAACTTTTCTATAATGTTTTTACTACTCAGTCGCAAAAGCAAAAAACAAAGAAAGTTCAATTGAAAAACTCATGTTAAAATCAATCGAGTAGTCATATTTTAAGGCGCATATCATACTTTTTATTTGCGACCTGTTGGAGGATAATATACCCTTAAAATATTCACAATATCCTTATTTACAAATTTATCCCTAAAACAAATAACCACACATCAAATCTACGCAAAAAATTAATAAGCTAAGTTATTTTAATTAAGTTATTGTTGTAAAAAGGTTTAATTAATGTAAAATGTTTCGAATTATTTGTTGTATCGAGTTAGTTTTATTGGCGAAAAGTTAAAAACTAATTCGTAACAGTTTCGGAGTCCAGAATCAAAGCTTTTTTTGAAGGAAAAGAGTTAACGTTCATCGAGTTCTGGATGCACAAAATTGTTACAAAATTAGTGACAGTTTTAGTATATACATATATGATAGAATATTTCAGAATTTATAGTGATTTTAAATTCGAAATTTCCAGAATTTAATATTTTGGTTTATTTTCGTTTTAAAATTAAAATTCCCATTTTCCAGAATTCATAGCGATTTTAGATCCCCATGTTGCGGAATATGCGGTTTCGTTCGTTGAGGTTTAGCGGTTAACTAAAATGCGGTTAGCGGGTTTGATTGTGGATGATTATGGAACTCATACTTTTAGTTATAAAGGTACATTATTAATGGTATATAAACACATAAACCAATTTAGTTTAAAGTAATAAACGATTTCATTTGATGTACTTGAATGTGCTTCGCCTTTTGCGGCTATACATAAGAACGAAAAAAATAAAACAGGAACGTTAAACAAAAATGATGGTCTGGCTACTTGGTATTTGTACTAATATTTTTAGAATAAGAGGAGTTCTTTCCTAAACGTTTCCTTTAGGTTGGTATTTTAGTACACTAATACCAATAATTTAGACATCCCGGCCACCTTGAAATATCAGTGTTTCAAAATAACTAATAATAATCATTTATAAATTATTTACATTAATAAAGAAATAAGCTTGTCAACACCCAGAATCATTATAAAGTTTCAATAAACATTCATTGTTCGTTCGTTATAATATTAAGAGACTTAACATAAATACATAAAAAGGATTAAAATATTTGACATTTGAATTGATCGACAGGATTATGAGCTATCTCCGATTTCGTTTCATTATATACCTGATTTTGTTTTGACTGAAACAACTCGCACAAAACCTGCATCGTCCAGATGCGCTGTAATTATAGCCTAGAGACAAATCGGCGAAATGCGGAGAGAAATGCTTGAGTTGTGAGATCTTGAACTACCTCAATGTGAGTAGCTTTAGATGAGAAACAAATGAAAATTACAAGATATCCTTTGCATACAACATTTGAGCGGACTTTATTGTTAACATTAAATGGACCGGCATAGTCAATTCCCAGTATTTTCAAAAGGACGACTGGGATGTATACTTTCTACTGCCGATTGTCCCATGAGTTGTGTGATTGATAATGGTTTATTTCGAAAACAAATGAGACACTTGTGAACGATTTGTTTGCAAAGAGTTAAACCTCCTGGTATCCAGAATTTTTGTCTAACGAAACTGAGAAAACTTTGAGGACCTGCATGAAGATTACGTCGATATTCTTTTTTTACAATCATGGTTCTGAGTGGATGATTAGCAGGCAACAATAGGGGGTGCATTTGATCATATGTTAAAAGTTCAGAGTTTTTTAATCGACCACCAACTCGCAGCAGCCCTTTCTCATCAAGAAACGGACTCAATACTTTTAACCAATTTGTTTTATAATTAAATTTTTTTTCAGTTAATTGTCTGATTTCTTTGGCGTAATATTCTGATTGAGCCGATTGATGTGCTTTCAATTTCCTGTGTAGTTAATTGATTATTAAATGATGCATTTTCAATGCCACGAATATTATTCGATAAGTACTTCAAAAAACGGCGAGCAATTGCAGATAAACGCAAGAGGTCATCATAATCCTCGGCATGTTCTTAGAAGCTATTTGGTGTGATAACATGAAATACAACTGGTGTCTTACTATCATCTGGATCTTTATTTGAACCATATTTTTTTTATTTCAGGCCATTCTTCCTGATTAACTAAAAATTGAGGTCCATGCCACCATAACTTACAATCTTTTAATTGCGAAGGCATTAATCCACGGGATACTAAGTCAGCGGGACTTTTATCGGTAGGGACATGAGCCCATACTTCTGGAGGTGTGATTTCCTGTATTTGGGATACACGGTTAGCTACGAAGGTTGCATATTTAGCGGGAGGAGAATTAATTCGATGGAGAGTAATTTCTGAATATGTCCATAGAATAATTCGCATGAATTTAATTTTTAATGCGGTTACAACCCTTTCGTATAATTATGCCAATAGTAGTGAGGCACATAACTCCAATCTTGGTATAGTTTGACCTTTCAGCGGTGCAACCTTTGATTTTGCACAAAGAAGATTGCAATTGTATTGCTTGTTTTGACTAATAGTAAGTATATAAATACAGCATCCGTAGCTCTTTTCCGACGCATCACCAAATCTATGAAGTTCTATTGATTCTGAATTTGATTGTATGATACATCTGGGAACTTAAATAGCCTGTAATGTATTTATTTGAGTTGAGAACTCACTCCAATAAGATTTGAGTGGTTCGGGTATTTCGTCGTCCCAATCTAAATTTGGAATTGCCCACAATTGCGTTTGGCAGAAAATATGTTACGCGCCCCACATGTGCGGCCAACACGTTTTTATCGGGAAAGCAATCAGTGGAAAGTGGGAGGATCTTTGCCGCCATGTTTATCGCGAGGCACAACAAAAACTATACGTGTTGAAAACTAGCATCAAAGAAAATTAACATCACATGAGATAACCGAACCAACACATCACCAACAACAATTAGAAATTAATTAATGCATCATAATTTAGTTCTTAAAACACTTTATTAAAATATTATGAAATTCAAAATAAAAGAAATATGTTTGAAAATAATTTTACAAAATCCGACAATTTAAACACCAAGAATATTACTCTACTAAATATTACTAAAAAAAATGAAAAGAAAGTGTGTGTGTGTGTGATACGCAAAACACTACAAACAATAAATAGTAGTTATCTATAAAAAAACTCACCCGTAAAGTATCCAAGGGTACCCGTGGCTCTTTGTGGCGGATTGCTGAAAATAAAATTGTTTGCTACTACCACACTCGCTTACTCACACTACAAATTTACCGTTACACTATAATTAATTAAATTTTAATTTCAATTATTTTTTTTTTCAATTAATTACAAACTTTCTTTACTAATTAAGGTTTAATAATTACTGGAAACTCAAACAATGTTATCCAGACAATTAATATACAAATTTTTGTAATGTATGTACATATATATGTTGTGTATATATATAGGACGTAATATGTACACAGATATCCTAAACTATTATGATCACTACACAACAAATCCGCTCAAAATAACACGTAAATGTTTTTATAAAACCCTCGAATTCCACGCTTATCCAAATAAAAACATCAAGCGGGTTTTATGAATTTTCTGGAATGTTTTATTTTTGTGCGAATATTTTCCATCCACACAAAAAAAACAGAAGGCCCCGTTAAATCGCCAAGCGCAGTATTTTACCTTTTGTATATAAAGGCGATGACTAATTTTGGATCTCTTGCCGCAATATGATGGGATTTATATATCTGCTTGTGCCACATAGAAAAGGGAAGCTTATTAAAAACTAATTAAAATATTACTCCGCACAATTTCTTACCCGTAAAAACCGTAAAGGAATGGTATTTGGTTCACATGTCTCTTTTATAGAGACTCACTTGTTGATTTCCAATATACCAATAAGGTAATCTTCAATGGCCTAAAGTCACTACACTTTTGTATCAGTACAATTTCTTGTGAGTACAATTTTTGTGAGTACAATTTGTAAATACAATATGTTTGTACTAGCGATTTGAAAAATTAAATTTTTTTTTTTTTATTAAAAATTACACTTGACACGGTGGCCTTCCAAAATCGATTGAATTTTTAAATTTGCTTATCGATTTAGAGTTCTATGTGTTTTACTTATTATGTATACATAAAAATGTATTTACAATTACACATCTACGATACCTATCTAAAACAGATGAATCATCTTCCAAACAAAGCAATACCAATGTCACTACATAGCCATCCTGTATACAAATCTCAAAGCAATAGCAAAGCGCCGCAAGATCCACTACTACTATTCTGAGAAATACACTGGTATACTATATTCATACATATGTAAAAACCAAAACACAAAATAAATAAAATTATCGAGAAAACAAAACTCAAGTTCATTGAACTGAAGAGAAAATTATATACCAGTATGATTTGCTATATACTACCATTCCAACAACAACAATAGATGAAATATACTAAATCAGAATATCGTAGAAGCGCACTCCTTACAGAAATTTGGAACGATGAGCGCAACACCGCAAGATACCAATTTTATTTTTAATTTTTTAGTAGGCAGCCGTAACAAATATAACTGCAGCGCAAAGACTTAGAGGGTCGTATAACTGAGCAATTTCAGATAATACAGTTCGTTTTTTAATTGTCGATTGTGTACCAAATTTAATTAGAGATATGTTGAGGACATCATTTTCAGAGTCCCAATTAATACCTAAAATGTGAACGATATGATTGGTATTATTTTCTATGTT
Source organism: Tipula helvola (assembly GCA_963556165.1). Lineage (NCBI taxonomy): Eukaryota > Metazoa > Arthropoda > Insecta > Diptera > Tipulidae > Tipula > Tipula helvola. Next base: position 110,760,116 of record OY744482.1, read on the forward strand.
TGAGGGAACTACATTTTTGTTATTGGATGTTCATTTTCTTAATTCAAAGCCTCCAGTGGCTAATAATATAATTAATTCTTCTTTTATAAAAGCAGCTTCTTTGGCGGTGTATACGCCAGAAACTATAAGATCGTCAACGTACATTTCTTCTAAAAGAATTGTACATGCATTTGGATATTGGGAATATTCATCGGATGCTAACTGCTTTAGCGTCTTGATGGCAAGGAAAGGTGCGCTCGTTGTACCGTATGTGACCGTGTTTAATTTATATATAGACAGAGGATCGTTACTTGATTTACGCGAGAATATAAGTTGTAAAAATCTGTCGTTTGAAACGAATGATAACGGATAGTAAATCATTTTGAATGGTTGGTCCTGTCATAAGAGTGTCGTTTAGAGACACACCAGATGTTGATTTCGATGAACCATTAAATACAGCTCGCATTTTGGTTGTGGTTGAACTCTCTTTAAAAACAGGATGATGCGGTAAAATATAGCATAAATTGGGAATAAGTTCCTTGACTAATTCCATTTGATTCAATTTTATGTATTGTTCCATATTGTACATAATCATCTTTGATGTGTATTTCCATCTAATTTCTTTTCTAACGAGTAAAATTGTTTTAATGCGTTGTTTCGGTTATTAGCAAGAGAATTAATATTTTGTTTTTTAGGTAGAGCAACACTATATCTACCACTACTGTCACGTTTGACATTGTCAACATAGTGTAACTCACAAGACTTTTCCTCAATGGAAAAATTATTTTTAACTTTGACGTCTTCAATTTTAGCAAACTCTTGAATTTCTTTACGAATTTGATCTACATCACAGCAGAACATTGATAATTGCTATGGGATTGGGTATTTTTATATATTGGACCGCCAATTATGTATCCAAAAACGGAATTGAAGAACGGTGGAAGTTCTTGACTTAAATTGATTTTTTCGTTGTTCATTATATTAAAGTATAGTTCGGCTCCTAATAACATATCTACCTTTTGGGGAATATAAAATGTTGGATCCGCTAATTCGATCGACGTTGGTATTTTGGAAATATCGAAATTGACCTTTTGTAATGGTAATGTACTCAATGCATTTTTTAAGACAAGAAATTCTAAATTTATTTTGTAATTGTTTATTCTTGATCCAATAGTTAAATTTACTTTATGTTTAATTTCCATGGTTTTTTGTTTGATACCTAAGATGGAAGTACTTATTGGTTTTTTATTAATTCCTACAGTTTGAACGAACTCTCCAGTAATGAAATTGCATTGTGAGCCGCTGTCGAGTAACGCACTGATATTTTACCCCAGTTGGGCTTTCTACCCATATTATCACAGTGGATAATAGAATTTGTTTATGTGTGGCAAAATTACAAACGTTTATTGTGTTTGAATTAGAATCAGAACTATCGGGTATGATTTGTTGGGATGGTAATACGAGAGGTTGCAATTGAACTGAGTAATTTGGTAATAACTTTGTAGATGCAGTACTCTTAGTGTTACCTGAATTTATATGAGAGCGTTGTTCATAATTACTGACTAGATTGTGATTATATGCTGATGGGGTTGATTGATTCAATTTAGAATTCGAATTGTTGAAATTTGATTGTGAATTTTCGTGACTGTTTTTGGAAACATTAGAATAGTTTATATGTAACATGGTCTGATGTTTCCCTTTACAGTGATAGCATCGAGATGTAGATTATGGCATTTACTGATGTAATGCGTACCTATGCAATTGTGGCATAGTTCGTAAGTTCAGTTGCTATGTATGATTGTTCATTTTTTGGATTAATATTTTGAAATGATTTTGATTTATTATTGTTCTTGTAAGGTGATATCGCTTCGAGCATACGTGCCCTTTCAGATAAAATGTCCATGATTTCTTTTGTAGACGGGATTCTATCTTTTGGCTTTTTGGTTTCAATTTGCTGGCGAGATACTTGATCAACTAATTCGGAAATATGGAAAGTTAGAATTAAGTCCCAATTGTCGATTGGAATTTTTAATGCTTTTAATGCATTATATTGCTTCCGGAAGCTTTCAGTAAATTCGCGAAGAGCGGTAGGACAATTTTCCTTACAAACAGGCTTTAAATGATATACATTTTTTATGTGTAAATACATATTTAATTCGTGGCTCATTCTCGTAATGATTAAAAAGAGAGCCCCAAACCTGATTTTAATTTTCTTCCGTGTTAGGAATGGATTGTATGAAATGATAAGCGGTTCCTCCCTTTATGCAATTTTGAAGGCAAGTAAATTTTAATATTGCACTTAATCGTTTTTCTGGTGGTTTGGCGTCTATTGGAAGGGGCTCCGTAACCTTCCAGTAGGCGCAAGTGTACGTACTGCCTCCTCGTGGCAACCACCGGTAACTGTAACCATTAGGCTGAATGTGGCTTTTTGTGACAGGCTAAAGTACGGCGCTAAAGGAGAAAACCTTGACAAAAAATCCCTAATCTAAGGTGGAACAGCATATGCCGATGGATGAATGGCTGATAGGTTAATCAGTCTATATATGCGGACTCTGGATACCAGGCACCCTCCAGTTTTATTTAGCCTTCCTGTAGTAAACCTGGGTGACCTACAGGCGACTTTTTTATTCCCAGCAACTCGCAAGAGTCATATCCAAACGGTAGACGAGGCACGGGAAGGAATACGCGGGAGTGGGTCTGCCCTCTCAAAGTCCTTGAGTCCCAATGCTACCGCTTTTCTAGCAGAAGTAAATGTTATTACATCTAGGAGGGAGAGCAATGAGCCCAGATAGTATGTAATGCGTGTGGAAGTACTTCCTACAGTAAACATCTAGGAGGGAGAGCAATGAGCCCAGATAGTATGTATCGCGTGTAGAAGTACTTCCAACAGTAAACATCTAGGAGGGAGAGCAATGAGCCCAGATAGTATGTCCCAGCAACTCGCAAGAGTAAAATCAAAACGGTAGACGAGGCACGGATAGGAATATACGGGAGTGGGTCTGCCCTCTCGAAGTCCTTGAGTCCCAATGCTACCGCTCTTCTAGCAGAAGTAAATGTTATTACATCTAGGAGGGAGAGCAATGAGCCCAGATAGTATGTATCACGAACCGGTCGGCAGTATTATCAGGTTCATTAAGAGCCTGAATATTGGCTGGACGGATAATTAAAACATCTAGGAGGGAGAGCAATGAGCCCAGATAGTATGTATCACGTACCGTTAGGCAGTATTATCAGGTTCATTAAGAGCCTGAATATTGATTTGACGGATAATTAAGTAGGGCTTCATGCACAAAAGATCTTTTAGGTCGCAGTGCGGGGTGGCTTGAGCCCCCACATGGCCCTCAAGTAATAATAATAATAATAATAATCGTTTTTCTACATGAACTCTCTGTATGTAATTTTCTCTAAATTCAATCCACGATGTGAAACTACCGTCAAATTTAGGAAGCGGAATATCTGGAAGCGGGAGCGAAAGCGGATGATGAAGCGTCTGTGCGATTGGCTGTTTATCAATTTTTATGTTATTCAGTAAGTTTTGTGATATCATCTATCATATTTTTGTATCTGGTGATATAACCTTTGTATGCGCTTACTGACCTTTTACACGACTCGATTTTATCGTGAACACTCATTTTTATTTAATTGAACAATGAATATTTAATTGAAACCATAAAATGAATAATAAAATTTTAGTGTTGACTCACCTGTACCTACAATATAATATTTTTGTGAACTGGACTGGTTTTAATTAATTGATTTGTAAAGTGTTGATTGAAGTTTAACTTTGATGTCAGCAATATTTTTTGGATTGGTTGCGCCAATAGCGTTTTGCGGTGTTTAGAATAAACTTTGTTGTCAGCAATACTTGCTTGTATTACTTGCGCCAATAGCGTTATACGGTGGTTATCAAACTGTTGATTTCTCTTAAAACTTTCTTGTATTAGTTGCGCCACTAGCGGTTTGCGATGATGATTCAGTAATTATGCTGTTATGCCGAATATCAATCCGGCGCTCGAAGGACCAAATGTTGCGGAATATGCGGTTTCGTTCGTTGAGGTTTAGCGGTTAACTATAGCGCGGTTAGCGGTTCTAAATGTTGATGCTTGTGGAACTCACACTTTTAGTTATAAAGGTGCATTATTAATGTTATATAACGTAAACACATAAACCAATTTAGTTTCAAGTAATAAATTATTTTATTTGATGTATTTGAATGTGCTTCGCCTTTTGCGGCTATACATAAGAATGAAAAAATATAAAACATAAACGTTAAACAAAAAATGATGGTCTGGCTACTTGGTATTAGTATTAATATTTTTAGAACAAGAGGAGTTCTTTCCTAAACGTTTCCTTTAGGTTTATATTTTAGTACACTAATACCAATAATTTAGACACCCCAGCTTCCAGAATTTATAGATTTCGTTTATTTTCGTTTAAAAATTAAAATTCTCACTTTCCAATTTATAATTTTTGTTAAAATTCATATTTTTGAGGATTTATAGCGATTTTAAATCCCTATTTTCCAGAATTTATATTTTTGATTTATTTTCGTTTTAAAAGTAAAATTCCCATATTTCAGAATTTATAGCCATTTTAAGTTCCCAAATTTCCAGAATTTATAATTTTGTTTATTTTTGTTTTAAAATTTAAATTCGCATGTTCCAGAATTTATAGCGAGGAAATGTTCCCGCGATGAAAAGTGTAGCAGGAAATGTGCGGAAAGAAATGTGCGCGCAGAAATGTGCGCTAGGAAATGTCCTGGAATCGAAATTATGTAATGTTTTGATAAAAACGATATTATTCATGCTCGTTAGTTTTAAATTCGACCTTTTTAATAAATCAACAGCATAAAACTACGTGGTATAGTTTTTCCGAGACCTTACATCTGTGAGGGAAGGAAATTTATTGCAGTCATTTTTAGCAGATTGATTTTCGAAAGTTCGAATGAAATGAAAATTTCTGCACCGAAGTACAAATGCGTATTCGAAGAAGCCTGGTACGCTGTGCCGTTTAAGACTTCGGTTTATAAAAACGTAGCGACTGCACATATTTTTTTTTGGTTTTTATTTCCGGATCTTTATAGCTAAAGTTGTAAATAATATTTTATATCAAAATGTATATGATAATTTTATCTTATCACTCTTCTCAAATTAAGACATGTAAAAATAGTAGACACGTAATATATCGTATTGAATTAAATGTGAAATGAAACTGAAATTTTGCTTCGTCAGCAATGACGTTAAAACGATAAAAGTTTTATAATGTTTACACAACTATATTATGCTAGGCTAACAATTCCAGATATTTTAGGTTTTACCAGTGTAGTAACGAAGAGTAGATAAAATTGACGAACAGTAGATAAAATTGTACACTTCATTCAATATTCCAAAATTTGAAACTTTCCGCCTTTGTGCATAAAATTTAATTTACAACCATAATTTTTATCTAAATTGCTAGACGGCTCGCCGAAATATAAACACGCTACAAATTTATTTACATTCCACTTAAAGGTTTTTTTTTTTTTTTGTATATAGCACCATCAATAAGTACCTAGTTAAAGTTCTACTGTGGCTAATTTCGGATCGCAAATTAAAATATCGAATAAAAGTCCAAGATGAGTAAAAATTTAAGTGATGAATTTGTCGGAGCACCGGGTACCGATCAATTGGGTTTTGGTACAGTGAATTATGTTGTTATCGCAATAATGTTGAGTATTTCGACGGCGATTGGAATTTATTTTGGTTGTTTTGGCAATAAAATGAAAACAGCCGATGAATATTTGTTGGGCGGCCGCAAAATGAAAACCATACCGATTGCAATTTCTCTAATTGCTAGTCAATTGTCGGGCGTAGCCATTATGGCGGTACCGGCCGATATTTATACATTTGGTACACAATATATGATAATAATACCGTCTTTACTCATATCAACATCCATTGTGAATTTTATATTTATTCCAATTTTTTATAAAAATCAAATTACCAATTGTTATGAATATTTGGAGATACGTTTTAGTACCAGTGTACGAAAACTCGTCACATTCACATACATTTTTGGTGTTTTAACATTTCAACCAATTATGATGTTTGTTCCTGCGATCGCTTTCTCGCAAGTGCCAACTTGGATGTACAATTAATCAATACAGTCTTAGCATGTGTTGTTACGTTTTATACGATGTTGGTAAATTAAATGTTATCCGCAAATTCTGAATTATGGTGTAGTAAAAATTTTGTGCTCAATTTTAAATTTATAGGGCGGAATTAAAGCCGTTGTTTGGACCGATGTTATTCAAGCATCGATCATGTTGATCTCAACCGCTTTAATTTTGGTCATTGCGGTAATTGGAATTGGTGGTATCGGTGAAGTAGTTCGACTTGCGACCGAGGGTAATCGTTTAGAATTTTTTAACATGTCATTCGATTTAACAACGCGTCACACATTTTGGAATACAATGATGGGTTATTCATGTCTTTGGGCTGCATACGTTGGTTTAAATCAAAGTTGTGTTCAACGGATTGTTGCCGTTCCAACATTGCAACATGCGAAAAAGTACGTACATATAGCTACATAATATGACATGTTACATTATGTTAAAAATCGTTTTATTTTGATTACAGCGCAATTTGGATATTCGGACTAGGTGTAATGGTGATTATGTTTCTGTGTTGCTCAACGGGCATTGTAATGTATGCTCAATACGCATTATGTGACCCTATCAAAATGGGGATGGTACAAAAAGCCGACCAAATGATGCCTTACTTTATAAAGGACGTAGTTGGTCATATACCTGGAATGCCTGGCATTTTTATATCGTGTGTTTTTAGCGCATCATTGAGCACCCTCTCGGCAAATATGAATTCATTTTCTGGTCTAGTGTATGATGATTTTATACGCAAATTAAAAATTTTCAAGCATACAGAGGAGCGGGGTAATTTCACTATGAAAATTATTACCGGTTTACTTGGTGCATACTTTGCAGCGGCGGGGCTCGTGGTGGTGAAATTTAATTCTTTGTTTCAAGTAGTTATATCGCTTACCAGCACTATAATGGGTGTAACATTAGGCATATTTCTACTGGGCGTATTGTGGCCATATGCAAATAAATATGGTGGTTTATATGGTACACTGGCTAGTTTTTTTATAACCGCTTTCATTGTACTAAAGCAACAGTATTTAATATTGATGGGCGAAATGATGGCTAAAACGTTACCAACGTCAATCGAAAATTGTGACGCAAACGGATTTAATACAACAGCTTTGAGTAGTAATTTCACTATTAATCAAACACCAGTTACAAACGGAGATGACTCATTTTCGATTTATTCGATAGCATTTCCCTGGTTTAGTGTGATGGGCGTACTAATAGTATTTTTGGTAGGAGTACCCGTCAGCTATTTTACGGGCGGCCAAGATTTAAAGTTAATCGGTTCCAGATTAATTTCGCCATTAGTGTACAGGCTATTGCCTAAAGATATGCTGGAATATGAATTAGATGAGCTTCAACGAAAAACAAAGCATCTGGGTGTATTAAGTCAAATTCCAGATGACGATAGTAAAATGATGAATGAATCAAAATTGAATAACGTGCACTTTGAAATAAAATAACAAAATTCGTTTGGATAAATGTGTCTCGTATTTTATTTAACTTCTTTCATGCCTTTCTTTACGTATCGATTTTGCAAATTTTTTGCTAATACCATATTATTGCTATTCGTCCAACAGATGCACACAGCAATATATTTTTACCACTAACATTTTGTCGTTTCCACAAAATTTATTGGATTTCTAGTTATTTTGACACACATATCAAAATATCATATTCAACTGTGTTAAGAGTTTAAAGTTATGTACTCTACTGTCTCCAGTCTACATTGTTGTGCAAATTGCTATATTTTTGCATACGAAAAAATCTATACAACTGAAAATTGACCCGTCCATCATTTTTCTTAGAATCATATTACTTTTCATACTATATAAACAATATTAGTATGTAAAATGTAAATTGGTTTTTCACCACTTCTGTACCATGTATGCTCTCTTTTATATTGTTATTACTGTGTGCTGTTGGTTGGAAAAATTTCATTACAGAGCTCAATATACAAAAACCAATTTTCAGAATGAATAATTTTTTACGAGTTTTTATTTTTTATTTATGAAAAATAAATTGAGTGTTGATGTATGACGTTAAGAATTGGGTATGGGTGTTTTGCTGGCCCATTATATAAAAAGGTAAAAGTATTTTTTTGATCAATATTCGATAAATCTGTCTTTTGAAATATTAGAACTATGCATATTGTTCAGCATTTCCCAATATTAGTTAAACTTTTAATTTAAAAATGCAATATTTGCTATTATGACTAAAGTATTCGATAAGAGTGCAAATGAGTGGCATGAAATTAACAACTTTGATGCAATTGGGAAATTTAAGTTTTGAAAATTAAAAGTTAGTTTGTGATGGAATAAAATTACAAAATATTAGATAATTAAATAGACTGATCAATCAGAAGAAGTCAAACTATCTACCTAGCCACTTTCAAAAGCATTCGAAATTTTTACACATTTCAGTTTAAGTAATAGTTTATTAAACAATTTGATGTTAGGACTATTATGACTGTATAAAATCATTTTATTTTTGCAAATTCCCCGACATATCTGTAGATTTGTCAAATATTAACTTTATAAACAAAAATTGTTTAACCTACATTATTCCAGAACAATATTTTTATCTACGTACTTTTTTTATCTACGTATATTTCTCAAACTTTTTTCATTGAAGTTATTATAATCAATTGGAAAATAAAAATTGTCTTTTGTATGTGGTTGAGAACAGGTTGGACACGCATAATCGATGGCAATTGAGCGCTTCATAAAAAATTCGATAATTTTGGAAATATTGCAATCTGTAGCCAAATCTATGTTGGAAGTAATTTCCTCTACATTAAAACATCTCAACAGCAAATGAGTTATTCTTCTCAAGGTAGATGGAAGTGTTCCATTAACTACAAAATATGAAATAAAGTGAGAAAAATCTGTGGCAGTGCCCTGAATCTTACCGAATACGTGTTTATTGTCAATACAGAATATTCTGACAATATGTGTTAGTGCATCAAAACCGCACGTATATGTAATGGAGACTCGATAACCTTGATATAAAAATGTATATCCATTTTGCAAAATATGATCAATATCAACTTCCTCGATTTCCAATTCCTTCTCGACATTTTCTTTCTTCATTTCTTTATTTGTATATCTTGCCAAAACCCGCCTCCCCATATGCTTTGGAGAATCGAATAGCCTTATTCGTTTGTTCCAATGTTCTTTATTATTAATATTACCTGGCTCTTCATCTGATTCGTTCGTTGTTCTAGTTTTTCTTTTATTAATTGTGGGAGTTGGTTTAAGTTCATTAGAAATATCTATTGCATTAACGAGTAGATCTGTTTTTTTCTTCATTAAGGCAATGAATCTCCCAGCTCTCATAAATTTTTTCTCTATATATATGTGCTTGACGTGTCGGAACCACAATTCCACGTTTGAATTTGAAAGCCGTCCTTCAATATTTAAATAGCTCGAGAAGCAGATACACCATAATGGAAGATATGAGAAATACGTATGAATTGTAAATAATACAAATTCTTTGCAATAAAATGGATTTTTATCTACACATCCTTCTCCATTATTTTCAATTTTGTTAATTTCCTATTCATATATGTATGTCGATGAATAAAACGTAAAATAAACTTCTCGCATAGTGAGTTTTGTTTATGTCACAATCGTTATGCAAATCATCAAATCATGAAGCACAGGTCCAATCTACCACGTATACCTTGGGAAGTCGTAACCTTGGAATTTGTGACATTTTCGATTTAAAATCAATCAAAAATTTGCCAATAGTGCCAGCATCATGCTTACATGAAATAAACTCAGCAACAGGAACAATTGTACTGCCTACTTTTACAACACATGCATAGTATAAAATTTTGTTACAATCATGCTCCGGGTGGCATTTTGGGTTTTTTATAATGCTACCAGTGCCATCCAAATACATTATGAGTGATCCATATTTTAAAATTATTTCAAGCTGCGATTTTCGTAATAGGATTATTGTTAGTGGCAAAGATACTGAATTTAAATAATTATTATCGGAGTCTAATCTTTCGATATCCCACCTGCGAAATATATCGTACACATCGCAATCTTCAACGAGATCATCGCGCTTCAGTACTTCAGATCAGACCTTATTTTTCTAAGTACATCATTACTAGTTATTTTCATTGATTAACTGGTTATCAGCATTGGCCATCTTTTCCAATCCAACATTATGAGCAGTATCATATTCTAAGTTTTTTTTAATGAAATTCGTCTATTTCCCTTTATTTGCTCGTAAACTTTATGGCCTTCATGGGAACCACAATTTTCACCTGTAACAAATAGTTGCATCATATGAACTGGCTTTATTATTATTTTATACTTCTGAGAATGTGTTACATATTTACATTTCCCGTAAGCTAGGATATTTGGTTGAAAGGAGCTTAGATGGCGAATGGTATCATAAGAAATTACACACGGATTTTTATGATATATTAAAGTATCAGATATAGCTAATCTGATACTTTCTTTTGTTACCAAATTATCTTTTGTGACCACTAATATTTCTCGTTGAAATTTCCATTTCAAAGACTTCAAAGGATTTTCACTAACTTTCTGTTCCGATATTTTATATAAATCTGAAGGTTGCGATTCAAATTTAGACGTGACAATACTATTGATAATATCTTTTTGATGTGGAACGACTACAAGAATTTCGGAAAACTCATTTGCAATAGTTTTCCCCTCGTTATTTTGGTAATCGGAAAGAGTATTACTAATGGAATGTAATTTATTGGTATTACAAATATAATCTGGAGCATTTTTTAAAATCGTCCGCCAAATTAAACAAATTTTAATTCGATTTTTTAAAACATTCGTTACTTTCAATTTTTGATATATTAATTTCATGTAAGGTGTATCAGCGCTTGTTAAAGTCTCACCTGCATATTTCAAATTGTACAGAACTGTACTTAGTGCCACCTCAGAGATATTAGTTTTTTCTTTTTATAATTATATTTTGAAACATATTTTCCTTCCATTATCAAACTTTAATAAATTTAGCTAATAATTGTAAAAATATTATACCAAAGAATTGAAATATTCAAATAGAGTGTACAGGGAATGCCGAGTCAATAAAACAAACAAATTCTTGAATCCTGAAAATGAATTAAACAAAATGATGCCAACGTCAAAAACTTGAATCGTTCAAATAGAATGTCCAAAGATTGCCAGGGTCAATATAAAAATAAATGTTTAAATGCAAAAATCAAAATTTAAATCCAATCTAAAATATCTGAAACGTAAATTTACAAAAATATGCTCACTCTTCAACTACTAACGAGATAATGAAACCAATTTAAAACAAATTTCGCTTATATACTTTTTCTCAATTTTTTCTGGATTTTTCTATTTTTTTACTTCTTCCGAAAAAAATTATCATGGCCGGTCTCCACTTGTGTATTTATCTCTTGACAAAAAAAAAATCTAGTCCATTATTTTTCTCGTGACAATTTTTAGTACATTTTGCAAAATACATACACAAAAATGGTTTTGAGCATGCGCATTGAAATTTTGTCAAGGGAGAAAAAGATCAGAACATTCAAAAATTTTGTCATGACGTTGTGCCAATTGAGCATAATTTGTATTTTATGCTCAATTTCTTGTCATTTTATGTTTAATATTTTGACAACCAAAATGGAATTTTTCTGTTTTTTGGAAAAATTTTAGCTTTTTAAAAGATTTTAGATGAAAATAAAATAAAATTTGTGTTATTAAATTAACATAAATGTTAAATTGTGGAATATAAATATAATATTCCAAAAATTATATTTAAATCGAAAAAGGAATCAAATTCAAATTTTGTTTCTTATTCTCAAAGAGAGAAATTTGTTATATTCTTTATGTTAGTAGTTGTACAAAAAATGTCATGAGCCGAATGTCATTTATTTTTTGTCAAGAGAAAAATACACAAGTGGAGACCAGCCATGAGAGTACAAAGAAAAAATAAAATAATCACAAAGCAGGCTGACAGTACAAAAAAAAATTAAATAAAAACAAATGAAATAATCCACAGCACGTTATATTGGTGTTAGTTTGGGTCCGGGTCATAATGTCGACTGAGAAAATGTCGACTGAGAAAACGTCGACTGAGAAAATGTCGATTGCGCAGTTTTTTCTCAATCAACCTTTTCTCAGGCATAATTTTTCCAGTGGAAATTTTCTCAGACAACATTTTCTCAGAAAAACAGAAAGTTATAACCAGAGAAAATTCCATTTGGAAATAATTTCTTAGCTGCTTTAGCTTGGCTTTTTCAAAGACGGACAATATGTTCCGAACGTGCCAAGTATGATAATCCGACCACCAATAAATATCTTGTCTGCTATTAAAAAATTCTTGCCTTCAACCTTTTGTAACATGGATGGTATTTCCAGTTCATTTAAATTGGTAGCTTCCGAATACAGCCTATTTGTTTTACGAGCATATCTAATTTTTTGATATTGAGTATTTTTCCTTTGAGGGCAAATAAGCTCGAGAAATTGGTGGACACATTATTGTCGCTGATTGTAATATTTTACAAGGCTTTCTATAAATTGTGCTGCACTCTGTCTGATCGAGCTGTTCACTTCATTAGCATCGTTTTCATACGCTGATGGTTCATGTGTATGTTCCTTTGCTGGAGATTTCACGATTATGTGTAAATTTGCTTTCTTTTCTGTACTTGAAATTGTAGCAGGACAAGAATCGCTTTTACTCTATATACAACGCCAACGATACACTTTAGTTCCATTAACTGAAGTCACAATGAAATATGTATCCTCCAAATAGTAATTTTTTACCGTTTTTATTACTAGGAATTATTTGTCCGTCCATTTTTGTTTGCGTACAATCAATTATTTTGTATACTTCTTAAAAACTAATGAATGATTTATTCATACTGGAAAACTAGGTTACATGCAATCAGTATTTTTTTTTATTAGAGTGTTATTGATGTTAATAAAAATTGATAAAACTCAATTAACTATTTCACTGATAAAATGATGTCTGAGAAAAGGTTGATTGCGCAGAATATTATCAATCAACCTTTTATCAGACATCATTTTTTCAGTGCAGTGCAAATTTTCTCAGACAACATTCTCCCACAACATTTCCTCAGTCGACATTTTCTTAAACAACATTTCCTCAGTCGCCATTTTCTAAGGCAACGTTTCCTCAGTCGACATTTTCTCAGTCGATATTTTTTTTAAGTCGATATTTTCACCCAGTCGACATTTTCTAAATCGATATTTTCAACTTTATCGGTTAGTTTAGGTAATTTATTTTTATGTAGTAAAATATTTTTTGGAATGAAGAAAATAAAATACAATTTATGAACTGTCTCAAAAAATTGTCCGTACAGCATTAGGTTAAGTAAACATTGTTAAAAAAACAATTGCAAATCAAATAAAAAATTCAATTTTTATTTTTGTTAAACTTAAATACATTTAAGAACGTGAAAATAATAATAATCATGATTCATGATATAAATTAAATTAGTTTTAAGTTTGATATGAATTACTATTTAACCCATTTACGCCCAAAAAATAACTAATATTTCATATTGACTGTCCATATTATCAGAACCATCTTGATGTGAATAGAGCCGGCATGTGAAAAATGAAATCGCTAACAAACAACTCAATGTCTTACTCATTTAAAACACAGATTCTCAAATTTCCCTATTTTCTAGCAATAATCAAAAGAAAATAAGGGAAATTAAATTAAAAAACATTCTACAACAACAACAATGTGTATTAAAAAGAGAAAATTCAGTTTAATGTCGTCATCATTTGTCCACATCTAAACACAATGGTAAGAAAAAAGACAACACATCTCCGCTCAACAATCAAAATTTAAAAAAAATCAAAAGAGCCAAACAGAATAAATTAAATCAATACAATGAGTGCGAAAAAAACAAAACATCAAAACAATCTAGCATGCTTTGCAAATTCAAAATAACTGATGATTATGTATTGTTTTGTTTATAAATTTTGGTGACGTATATATTACAAAAACAACAATGGGCCCGATTCTGGAACGATAAAATTCATGTTATGTTATTTTATTTCCCCGCTTCCTATATGAATTTGTATTAAAAAAACAAAAGTAACATAACATAACATACAATTTTCGGAGGCAGAATCGGGCCTAATATTTTAAATTTCAAAAAATCAAAAGTATCTTATTTTTCATGACGGTTTTCACTTAGTAATAAACATTTTCAAGACTCGATTTTTCAATCAAATTAGGCCGTATTCTGGGATTTAAAATTTTATGTTATGTTATGTTATTTTTGTTTTTTCAATACAAATTCAAATAGGAAGCGGGGAAATAAAATAACATAACATGGATTTTATGATGCCGGAATACGGGGCATTAGGCCCGATTCTGCCATCCAAAATTTTATGTTATGTTATGTTATTTTTGTTTTTTTAATACAAATTCATATAGGAAGCGGGGAAATAAAATAACATAACATGAATTTTATCGTTCCAGAATCGGGCCCATTATTACATGTTTCATGAACATTTTCATATAAAAACAAAACAAAAGCTCATATTTCTAATAAACTAAAACTGTAAATGAAAATAACCGTTTTTCCATATAAGTTTATAGCACAAATCATTTATAATAGATTACGCCTTCGTGGATTTCGTTTTCGTAGTTTACTGCGCATTACATCAACTGAGAGTTTTTAGTAAGATATTGCAAAGGAGATGTATGAAAAATAAGGAATTTGTCTAATAAATGTATAATATATGGATGTATTATGGTTTAATATGGATGTATGGTGGTTGAATATTTCTTTCCTCTTACAAAATAGGATCCATGCTTTTAACAATCTCTATTTGTTGGAAAAGAATGAACACTATATGGACTATTATTTATATTGTTATTACAACAATTAAATACGGCGCACCACATTATTTATTTAATTTTTGAATTCAATTACATACAACAATATTATGAAAAAAAAACTGTTCACTCTCATTTGACGTCATTATTTTATGCTGTTTATTTTATGATCCAAATAGGCAAAGTGCGCAAGGTGAAATCTATTATAAGTGATTTGTGAGTTCATATGTAGTAAAGAAAAAATTGTATGTACCTTATTTTAAGCTTAGTAAAAAATACAGTCGATACTGGAGGCTCTTATTTATACAGTAGGCTCTGATATTATAAACGTTTTATCTATATCACAATAGAAAATGATACGGACATATTGATTGTCCATAAATTTCTTTATTTATTAAAATAATGGGTTCGATTAATGTTTGCAGATGATCTCAAAATCTTTAAAAGAGTAGAAAACATCGGCGATACCCATAAGCTACAAGAGGACATCGACAATCTAGCGAAATGGTGTGAGCGTAACCTTCTCAGTCTCAACATCAACAAGTGTAAGAGTTTATCGTTCCATCGGAAAGTTAACCCTGTTTACAACAATATCAAATTAATGGCATACTTTTACTAAAAGTATTCGTAATTAAAGACCTAGGGGTTAATTTACGCTAGAGCTAATTCCATGCTTGGTTTTATTAAGCGTTGGATAAGAGAAATTTATGACCTCGAGACAATTAAGATCCTTTATTATGCCTAAGTAAGATCTAAACTATATTCAAGTCAATGTCAATGTCTGGTATCCTTTTTACGATGAACATATCCAAAAGTATCCAAAAAAAGCTTATACGCTATATAACATGGAAAAGCGAATGGGATTATGACGTAAATTTACCATAACACGTTAACCTAAAGCGATTCCCACCATATGTTGGCATACATATGTTGGCTTCTAAAATCCTATGAAATAGGGTCTAAACAACATGACTGCATATTTCACTAAACTTAGACATCTCTAAAAAGGCTTGTCATTGACCATCGAATCGCCACTACACAATTTTAGAGCTACATTTTTTTTTCAACATAAATAAATCTATGTTCACTCCACCGCATAAATTCTTTGGTTAATTAGCATAACGAACCATTACTGTTTTGGTTTTCAACTTTGACATGTGTAAGAATTGTTAAGAATTGTTTTTATATTTTTAAAGTATATTTTAATTACTTTACACTTTTTTGGCTGTTGTAAGGTTTTTTTGACAATTTTAATTTGTCAGAAACTTCACATTAGTTCGGAAGTCGGCATTTTTGGTGAGGACGATCATTGAAGAATTTAAAAAAGAAGAAAATGGTTTATGTCACCGATTGATCTGAATATACGACCAAACATAAGCTCGATTCCCGGATGACACCGGACGCACCGTACACTCTTTATACTCGTAAGAAGACCGAAGAATAAGGAAGACATATTAATAATAATAGAAATTGACCCGGTTCCAGACACCTATGTAGTCAATGTTTAGTATGTTTTATTCCTAAGTTTTTTTTATGACAAATTGTTAAGCCACAAGGTAGCACAATCTTCTAAGTTCTAATAGCGTTTTCCCCATTGGACAATCACAATTACTCAATTCCATTACAATAGGAAATGAGACCGAGGTGGATGTAATTTTAGTGGGTTCCAGGACAAAATTCGCCCCACTTCATCCTATCAGCATTCCTCGTTTGGAGTTACTAGCTGCAGTACTGGGCCTGAATTTAACCAAATATATCAAGGAATGGCACACATTCAAGTTCGGAGATCCCAACTATTGGAGCGATTCGGCCACTGTCCTTAAGTGGATAAACAGCGACCTGTTATATATATATATATATATATATATATATATATATATATATATATATATATGTTTTTGTTTAATTATTGTTATAATTATGTTTTAACTTTATTTATTGTACAATACATGTTACAAAAGTAAATGTTATATATGGTTATTTATTCACTTTATATTTTATCTAATAATAAATGGTTATACAAATAACATATTACATATTTTATTTAACTCGACTGGTAATATAGTTTTAGACTGCCTTACTGATATTCAGAATTTTGTTTTTATATGCTAATCTTCAGTGTCTTCATCACTAAAATTCGGCATTCAAATACAAAATTATTAAATTTAGTGTATTGCTACACCACAGACCCTCTTAACTATAAGCCGTTTGTCTTGGCACGTATTGGCATGATTTTAGAAGAATCGTCGGTCAAACAGTGGAGGAGTGTACCAACACATCTAAATATCGCAGATAAGGCAACAAAATGATCAAATTGATTCAAAGACCAACCTTTCTTTATAAAAATAAAACTGAATGGCCAGGCAAATCGTTCAACAATGAAACCCAAACTATTGACGAACTAAGAATACATACTATGATCGTAAATAACGAGAATCTGAAGTCGCATGTAATAGTAACACCAACAAGTACTCCAGCTGGAATAAATTGATTCGAGTAAATGCATATTTATTTATTTATTTTTATTTATTTTATATTTATTTTATTTAATCTTGGATAAAGCAAAGCTTTTCTATTCCATATACATACATAATATCTGCACAAAATTAAAATTTACTCTTCACAAATTCGCACAATAACACTTTAAATCTAGCAAAAGTTTTAACACTTCTTATCTCCATCGGAACATGATTCCAACTTGTGAACAAATTAAACAATGGAGAGTTGTTGTATCCGCAACATATTCTGCTCAAGAATGGAACGACCAACAATTTGAAATTGATACTATTTCATCGACTGATTCTTTCTTTTCAGCAGAATCTTCGCATCCAATATCCAGCACCTAATTTCAAACAAAACTGAAAATCCAATTAATCAACATATTCTAAAATCTATCAATACTTTCAGTTCCCAGTCATTGCCAATAAATCATAAACGACGTTACAATTAGAAGCATCGCTTGAGAACTCGTTCATCGTTCATATTGGAAGTCAAGGCGAAACCTGCAATATGATATATTATCGTCAATAATTGAAACTAGTTCTACAGGCAAACGACCCTATGCACAAATCACCATTAATGGAACCGATTACAATGGCCTCTTGGATAGTGGAACCACTATAAGTGTATTGGGTGCTGGATCAGACAAATATTTGTGCGATCCATTAACAAAATTTCGTAGTTTTTCTACGTACCTAAACATAGCTAGTGGTCAACCTCAAAGAGTATTTGGTTACATTGATGCATTCGTTGATTTTAATGGACAAGCACATAGAATGAAACTCCCATCACTAGAACAGCCCCTTTATTTGGGAATAAATTTTTGGAATTTATTCGGAATTACTCCAAAATTATCGGCATTGAATCTCATTCCCACCGCTAGTTCCAACAGTGATGCTTCAAATGTCCACGATTTGTCACCTGAAGACCAGTCCAAATTACAAAATATCGTCGAAATGCTTCCATCCTATACACGACTAGGCCTCGGAAAAACTAATCTTGTGACACACGAAATCAGGAGTTAGACCGAATGCTTTCCTTGGGTGTTTTAGAAGAGAGCCAGAGTTCTTGGTATTCCCCGGTCACTTTGGTGCAGAAGGCAAATGGTAAGGTTCGTCTGTGTTTGGATGCCCGTGAGCTGAATAAAATTACCGTCAAGGATGCTTATCCGTTACCGCTTATCGATGGATTGCTGGGTCGATTGGATCAAACACGTTTTATCTCGACAATTGATCTCAAAGATGCCTTTTGGCAGATCCCGCTCGATCCACAATCCAGAGATAAGACGGCGTTCACAGTACCTGGACGGCCTTTATATCAGTTCACGGTCATGCCATTCGGATTGTGCAATGCACCACAGACCATGTGCCGCCTCATGCACCGGGTGATCTCACACCAATTTCACGATAGAATATTTGTCTATCTAGATGATCTACTCGTTACTTCTGCCATCCTGGATGAGCATTTCGGTCTACTAAACGAGGTTGCTAGATTACTGGGGAAAGCTGGTTTAACGATTAACGTGGAAAAGAGTCGATTTTTGCTAAAGGAAGTAAAGTATTTGGGTTTGCTTGGTTGGTGACGGATGTTTGCGAACTGATCCAGAGAAATCCGGGCAATTAAGGAGTATCCATGGGACTGTGTGGTTGGTATAGGCGCTTTATTGGTAAGTTCGCAACGTTTGCGGCTCCTTTGACAGACTTTACAAAGAAAGGGATAAAAATGAAATGGACTAAGTCTGCAGATGAATCGTTTAATGCTCTTAAGGAAGCATTATCCACAGCACCCGTCCTGGCAAATCCTGATTTTGAAAAACTCTTCTATATACAGTGTGACGCCAGTACCACTGGAGTAGGAAGCGTAATATTTCAACTTGATGCTGCCGGAAATGTACGCCCCATAGCGTTCATTTCCAAAAAACACGCAGCTAAGAAGAACTATTCCATTACGGAATTGGAATGTTATGCAGCGGTACTGAGTGTCAAAAAGTTCCGAGCATATATAGAAGGGTACAATTTCACGATATACACTGATCATGCCAGTCTTCGTTGGCTTATGCCGCAGAAGGATTTGTCAGGGCGGCTTGCCAGATCGAGTTTAAAATTGCAGGCCTTTGATTTTGAAATTGGGTATAGAAAAGGGTCCACCAATGTTTTACCAGATGTGTTATCTCGGGTCTTTTCTGAGGAGCCAGCTATATTGTCCGCCCTAGTTGGCGAGGGTGAAAAATCCAACAAGAATCCCGCTTTAGATAATTCCGATAGCATGGAGCCCCTTCATATTAACCTAGATTCAGAGGCTTTTAATGATCCCGAATACCAGGACCAAATGGTAAACATTCGAGAACTAGGAGCAGATTGTTATAATTTCTGCGTGAAGGATAATAAAATACTTTTTACGCCTTCATTTGGTACACAATATGATGAAACGGATTTGCCTGTGTGGAGATTGGTCGTACCTAATAAGCTTACTCGTTCCTTGATTGAACAGGCCCATTTACCACCATCATCAGCATATATGGGTACTGCAAAGACCATCGAGAGACTTCGCAGACAATTCTTTTGGCAGCGAATGGCTCAAGATGTCAAGGAATATGTTGCCAATTGCGTTAGCTGTAAAATAAACAAGCCCGTTAATTACGCTACCAAGCCAGAAATGGGACATCAATTTATATCCGAGCGACCATTCCAAAGGTTATACATATATTGATCTGTTGGGACCATATCCTCGGTCAAAGCGTGGCAATGCCTACATATTTATCATTTTAGACTATTATTCGAGATTTGTGATTCTCAAACCACTGCGAGAAGCGACGGCGGCTTTGATATGTAGGTCTCTTGAAAATGACGTATTTCTCCTATTTTCGGTACCGGAATTTATTATTAGTGATAATGGTAAACAATTTATTTCCAAATTGTTTCAAGACCTATTACATAAATACGGGATCAAACACATTCGTACTCCATTATACTCACCACAGAGCAATGCGTCTGAGCGTGTCAACAGAACAGTTTTAGCGGCCATTCGCTCTTATCTCAGTGTTATCTCAGTGACAATCAACACAATGAATGGGACTTACATATCCAGGTTATTGCTGCGGCTCTTCGTAATGTTATACATTCATCTACAAAATTCTCGCCCCACTACCTAGTATTTGGCCAGCACATGACATTGCATGGATCTGATTATGAATTACGGAGATTATTGTGTAATCCGGATGAGAACGAAGTTGGCGTCTTATCTAAACCAGACCGATTAAATTTGATCCGCCACCAAATCAACATCTCAAAATCGCTTATGATCGATCGGCCCAACGTTATAATTTGCGCAGTCGGCAATAAATCCTTAACGCCCCCGAGGTATACTTGACAATCATCTGCGTACAAATGATATTTTGAGTATTTCAAAACCTGTGGTAGATCATTGATAAATAGGGAGAATAATAACGGCCCAAGGATACTTCCCTGGAAAACCCCAGAAGAAATAAGTTGCGGAGCCGACAACTGATCTTTTATTATGACTTTTTGATATCTGTCCGATAAATAACTATACAAAAGTTTTAGCGAAGTTTTATCAAAGTTAAAAAAAAGCATCAACTTTTGCAACAGTAACATATGATTTAAACCGTCAAAAGCTTTGGAAAAATCGAGCTATACTAATACAACAAAAGAATTACTTCGATCGAGATGATATGCGATATCATCAATAACTTGAAGAAGAACGGTGCTTGTACTATGATTGTTACGGAAACTCGATTGGAACTGTGTTAAATATTTATATTTTTTTATATGATTATTGATTTGATCACGCATGAGAATCTCGAAAACTTTGGATAATACCGGAACCATACTGATTGGTCTAAGATTATCCAACGAATCATTATTTTGTTTCTTTTTAACCGGAATTACTAAATTTGTTTTCCATACATCAGGAAATTCAGACCGCATGATACAATTATTAATTAAATAAGTTAATGGTGATAAAACAAAAGGTAATATCTTCTTTAAAAATTTTAAATTAATTGCATCATGACCAGCTGCGTTAGATTTTATGCTATAAATACTTTTTAGAATATCTAGTTCCATTACACTGGTAACTGAAAACAAATCAACAGTGACACTACTTGTAGCATTAAAATCCGGAAGAGGAATGACAACAGACTTGTTGGGTATGCTGCAAAAATAGGAATTTACTACAGCAGGGTCAATGTTAATTGAAACATCAGACCTACTTTTGCCTATACCAATCGAATTAATATTTCCCCAAATTCTTGCCATAGATAGCTTATGGTTGCCAAAGTAATAATTTTGTTTAGCGACTCTAATCAAGTCAGTAACACAATTTCGTTCGTTCTGGTATATTTTGCGGTATTTCATATCGGAAGTTTTCTGCAATTTAGCAAAGGCCTGATCCCGAAGTAACATTCTATTAGCAATTTTAAAATTAAACGAAGGAGCGGCAGATTAGACATTTGATGCATCAGACTCCAGTATGGAGAAAATTTTGAAGTTTTGGTTCGACGAGTCTGAATGTGAGAGCACATCGGAAGAAGATGTTCCAAAAATGAAAAGAGTTAAAATTAAATATTTTGTTAGTGTAGTTAATAAATACAGGGTGGCTGATGAAAGCCGCTACCAAAAAAAAATTGAATAACTTTTTTTCTATTCAATGAATCTAGTTAATTTTTTTTTTATTTTGCAGATTGACTTTTACATTTAACAAAAATGGATAACTGGGACACTGAAACAAGAATTTGGATTGTCCGCCGCTATCACGCTCTGGAGTCCGTAGTTTCGGTTCAAAGAGAGTACAGGCGCACGTTTGGCGGCAATCCTCCGAGCAGATGGACCATAATGAGACTTGTAAACAATTTTGCCGAGCATGGGACAGTCAACAGAAGACCTTACCATCGAAACCCTTCAGTTCGAACGGAGGAAACAATCGCTGCTGTAGCTGCTGCCATACAAAACAATCCACGTGTTTCGACAAGAAGCTTATCTGCTCAAATGGGTATAAGCAGACAGTCATTACAGTCAATTATGCACAAAGATTTGGACTTATTCCCATATAAAATTCAATTGGCCAACAAACTGAACGCTGCAGACTTGCCGATTCGCTTGGAATTTTGCCAGAAGATGCTTCAAATGGTGGAAGAGGATGGAAACATGTTGAACTGTCTTTTCATGTCTGACGAGGCCCATTTCGATTTAAACGGCAACATAAACAAACAAAATTGTCGAATATGGAGTGCTTCCAACCCACAGTTACTCCATGAGACGGAATTGCATCCACTTCGTGTCACAGTGTGGTGTGCAGTTTCATCACGCTGCATTATCGGGCCCTACTTCTTCGAAGAAAACGGTCACACCGTTACGGTTACTGGAGACCGTTACTTGAGCATGTTGAGAGAGTTTTTCTATCCAGAATTACGCCGAAGGAGAATTTCTTTCAACTCTGTGTGGTTTCAGCAAGATGGTGCAGCTCCTCACATAGCCCAACCTGTTATGACAGAATTGCGACGAAAATTTCCCAATAAATTGATAAGCAGAAACTCCACATTCCGTTGGCCACCCAGGTCGCCTGACCTTACTGCACCTGACTTTTTCTTGTGGGGTTATTGCAAACAGGAAGTCTACAAAACAAAACCAACAAATTTGAATGAACTAAGGCAATCCATTCGAGAAATAATTGCGGCTATTCCTGTCTCAACTCTCCAAGCAGTAATGAACAACTTTTTGGTAAGATGCCGCACATGCATCAACGAGCAGGGGGGGTATTTAAATTCCATTATTTTTAAAACTAATTAAGCTATATTTAATAAAATTGAATGAGCTTTAACATGAATAAAAGAAAAATGAATTCCATACACTGAAAAAAAAATTATTTGAGTTTCTTAATGTAGCAAAATTCATCAGCCACCCTGTACTCTAACAAAGAATTTGTAACTCATTTTCGATTGAAAAGGACTATTGTTAATTCATTGATAGGTAATATAAAAAAAAATTAACTATACTAAAACTCAGATAATAACATTGATTTTTATATTGTTTTTATAGAAAAATACTCAAATTCGTTAAACAGAAACAATAGAGGCGGGTTAGGAGAAATTAGCCCGGAAAAAAGATTTTATGTTACTTTGTGGTACCTGGCTAATACTAATACATTTAGAGAGATTGCCAATTTATTTGACATCAGCCTAAGCTCTGCCCATAGGTGCATTGTACGCATTACGCACTGGTTAATTAGGTGCGCACATGTTTACATAAAATGGCCAAAAGTGGAAGACGAGCAAGAGGCTATTTCATTTTTATTTAACCAAATCAAGGGATTTCCACATGTATTAGGCTGTATCGACGGAAGTCATATACCAATTTCAAAGCCCAAGAATAATTCAAACGATTATTACAATAGGAAAAAATTTTATAGTATTTTACTGCAAGGTGTCGTGGGGCCAGATACAAAATTTTATGACAGCCGTATGCTTAAAAAAACGGAACTTTATAAAAGATGCGTCGAAAACCAGGAATCACTCATTAAAGAAAGGCGAGTTATATTAGGAGATTCCGCTTATCCTTGCCTTAGTTGGTTGATACCACCATACCGAGATCTAGATAACATTTCGGATGCTCAGATCAATTTCAATAAAAAGCATTCCGCGACCAGAGTTGTGGTGGAACACGCGTTTGGACTTCTAAAAAATCGATTTAGAAGATTATCAAAATTCGATAATATTTCTATCGATTTCGTGGTTAATTGTGTCATTGCTGCTTGTGTATTACACAACATTTGTATCGAAAACAACGATATTATCGATATAGAGGAAGCAATCGAACCAATAAGTGATGAAGGGGTTGAGGAAAATTTAATTATTGAAGAGGATGACTATCGAAGGCAAGAGCTGATGGAAGAAATCAACAATAATTAAGTTCTAAATTTATATTTTTATTGATTGTATTTCAAAATAAAATAAATTTATAATAAATATATTTCAAATAAATAGTTTTAAAAAAATAAAATGATAAATAAAAACGAAATAGAATAAATTGATTTTATGTTTTACAATTGCTGCAAACATGCTGTTCCTTTCTAGCTGCTTCTTTATTTTTTATGTAAGTTTCTAATAATTTAGTTTTTTCTTTGGATTCTTGTATTTTTTGTTCGAAATATTAGATTTTAATTTCAGCCAGTTTATCGCTATTCGATTTTCTTTTGCGCTTTGGAACAGGGCTTGTGGTCGATTGGTCGGCTGTAGATGATGAAGATTCCCCTTCGGAGTGTGATACTTCAACCAATTGTGAAGGATGGACTGGTTCGATCATTTCACTCACTACACCGACAGATCGAGAATGAGACGATTCTATTACTGGACGGTTCCCAAACATATCATCCATTATGTCTAGAAATAAGAATCTAGACGCACTTCGACCAGTTCCTCGATCTTTGGCTGATTTATACGATCGCCACAATGACCGACACTCACTTGTTTTCTATTTGCTCCACCGTTGTAAGACATTCCTAAAATTTTAAATATTAACTTTCATTTTTATCTGGGATTAATTACAAATTTACACTTACTAGGGCGTCCATAGATTCTAAATCTGTTAAAACAGACTCCCAAAATTGTTTTTTTTTTAGACTGGTTGCGTATTCTTCTTGCCTGTTTCCGTAGGCAACAATTAAAGCTTTCGTCTCGGCGAACGACCAATTTCTTTTTGTTTGGTCAGTCATTTCAAATATTAAATTAAATTAACTTTCACTAAATTATAAATTTTTATAAATTTACGCACTATGTATTGTGTATCCTAGCAATGATTTTCAGCGTATTTGTCAGCAACAAATGTTTTAAGGTTATGTTTTGCTCATGTCATATTTTTTTGTGTGTTCCAATCAGCGATATATATATATACATGGATAGGGGATAGAACAAAATTTATGGAGAAACCGAAAAAGTATTTAGTGTGTGACAGAGAAAGAAAAGAAACTTCGTCCTTGTCTTTAAATCCGAATTTTCGAATACCAAATTCAAATTTATATATAGGAGGCGGTAAAGCAAAGTAGCTGTTACCTAGAGACGGAATAAATAAACGTTTCAAATTAAAGGCATGCCAGATACAATAATATAAAAGTAGTAGTAACCATGGTAACATATTTAAAACACGTATTAAAAATAAAAAATGAAAATTCACTTGGATATTTGTTTATGCTAGATTTTTGACATTTCGTCGTCTCAGGACTAGAGTACGCTAAGCGACAAAATCACTATTTTGAGAAAAATGAAAATTAAAGTTTGCGAGGTCATTATGACATAGTGGATAGCGGAAAACACAAAACCAGTTCCCTCAGGAATGGGTAGACTGATTAAGACGTAAATACGCGCAAACGAAAGAGGATATTTTAAAATATAAAGTTGATCAAAATACACTCTTATACCGTTGATTACACTCTTATACCGACATTATTGTCGTCTGAGAGTTTTTACTAAAAAAAATTCTACAAGAAAAAAAAATTTAAAATGTATCGTAAATTAATTAATAATAATTTAAAATGTATCGTAAATTCTATATATAGTTGTATGTACAATTAATTTACATAACTCATGTTATATGTTAAAAAATGTTTAATAAAAAAAAAAAAAAAAAAAAAAAGATATTTTAAATACTCAGAATCCATCAAAACCCGAAAAATGGCAATTTGGTGGTTAGCGTACTCTAGTCCTAAGACGACGATTTTTACTCGACCATTGTTTATTGTTGTTTATTTTTCAGGGATGTATTTGAAATTTAAAGGAATAAACGGTTATTAATTTTTAAATTAGTGTGCGAAACTGGTAGTGTAATATTTATCTATTCAAATTAATTAATTATTTTTAATATAATTAAACATTATCCAATATTTATTCCATTCAATTTAAAATAAAAAAAATCTGTTTCGAAAAATTTCGAAATGAAATTTATTCAAGTACGGCACTTATTCGGAAATACTTTTTTTGATAAAGAGGAGCATATAAAAGAGTAGTAAGACTATAAAATAAAATTTACTCCATTTTTTGTGACGTAAATCAATGTGGTTTTTAATGAATCCCCTATCCATGTATATATATCGCTGGTTCCAATCGACATTTAGCCGAGACATATTTTTCACACTTATAAGTACTTGCGGTGGTCGATTGGAAAGCAACTATTGGTTCAAACATAGCATGCTATGAAGTTTATGATAGGAAAAAAATGTTTACCAAAAAATTCTCATGGCTTACTACAACTCAATATACAAGTTTTTAAATAACTTATAGTAGTGTTTGCATACATGTAGGCGCAAAAATAAACTTGTACCACGTATTTTCTTGTATAATTACATAATGGGCGCTTTCAGAGCACCAAACAGTTGGCAACATGTTGAGTAAAGTCACGGCCAACGCTATGAAATTTAAGAACTTTATTAGTAATTCAAATCAAATTAGCAATGATTTCACTAAACATGATGCCAACAGTTTGCGGATCTGAAAGCGCCCACTGTAATAATTATAAAGTGGAATATTAAATGTATAGTAAAATATTTGGTCATTAAATGAACACTAAAAATAAATAAAATAAAAAAATAAAAATAAAAATAAAATTTGGATGAACATCAAATCGAACTCGAGATATTTTCCGTTCGTAATTTGTTGTTAATAGGTCAATCAACACTTCTATCACTTAGGCTACTCAGTTATAAAATTGTGATATGTAAATTAGAAATATAAGAAAAGCGTTTCGGAGTTAGTGAATGAATAGGATAATTATATATTAGATAATTAAAATGACAAATGCAAGAACTGCTGTAACTCCCTTCTCCCGGTAAAAGGGGGGGGGGGGGGGCGGAAATGCGAAATATTTTTGCAATTATAAAATAGTATACATACTAAAGGACCACAAACCCTAACAAGTCGTTAAGAAAATTAAGAAACATAAATAAAAATTATGTACATTCAATTATGTAATTTGCATTAGAAACCGGAAGTACGTCCCTGTAGTATGCAAATTAATTATAATTAGCATAATATTAGGCTATATATACACATATATTTTTGTGTTGGCCAAACATCAATTTTTAGTTGTTTTTTACAAAATTTTTAAATTTTTTTTTTTTTAATTTTTTAATTTCTCCCTCTTGGAGACACCAGGCAGGGTCTGGCCAGACCCTTTTTGGGTTTGTTTGCATTATTTTTATATTTATAATTTCGCTATCGTCAAAATATTCCAAGATATCCTCAAGCTACTAATTTTGAACAGATATATGAAAAGAACTACCAAAAATAAGGGGGTGGCTGTGAGTTTAAGGGCGTTCCAAAATTCGAAACACAAGCGTCAACCCAGACCCCATACACATTTTATATGAAAATAATCTAAATGTGTAAATAGATGTTCTCACTGTATATTTTCTCTCCGGAGTTCCCGGTATTTATTCGTTTTCGATGATTATGCTGTGTATTTTATCACGTGCAGTATCATAGTCTCTTCGATTTTGTGTTGAAAACAGTATGTAAAGGTTTTTTCTCTGTGCATTTTTTTTCTGTTTGATCTAATATTATCAGTTTCATAATTAGTTTAGTGTTTCATTTTTTGTTTTATTATTCAACAAGAACCGGGTAACCAGGTGATTTATTTGTTTTATTTGAATAAACAATAGACGAATTTGGAGAAGGAATGGACGAGGTGGATAAAGTTTACCAAACACGTTCTCGGTTTGACCTGAGGTTCTATGAGCATGTTGCAGCTACCTTAGCTAATGATCTTGAACGAGAACGAGCAACGGAAGAAGAAGAAGACGTTGATACTTTTATATACCAAATGAAGATGACGCATCGGATATAGAAGCAGATCAGGAATTAGAGCTTCAAGAGACGTATGACAGCGAAGATAATGAAATACTATCAACAACTGAAATGCAAACGGCAGTTGAAGTACATCAGGTAGACGAAATGCAGCCAACAGCCGAAATGCAGTCAACAAATGAAATGCAGAACGATATGCAGGAAGCTATGAATTTAGTGCACACATTGAACATGTTCGGGAAAGATGGTATGAAGTGGAACAGAGCACTGCCACCAATTGGTCGAACACGTATCCATAATGTTATGAGGTTTAGTGGAGGGCCTACTACTACAAACTCAGTACCAATTGAAGTTTTTAAAAGGTTTCGAACACCAAACATCATGTTTATCATAATAAAGGAAACAAATCGGTATGCGAATGATAAAATTGATCAATGGAACACTAAGAATCCAACCAAAAATAAAAAGGTATGGAAGGAGTTCAAGGAAATTGAACTAAATATATTTATTGGTATACTCTTAGCTGCTGGCGTAAGCCACAATAATATGCAACACGCAAGTTTTCTGTGGAAAACGATGAACCTTCCCATTTTTAGAGCAACAATGTTATACCGCCGTTTTATTGCTTTGTCACGATATATACGATTTGATGATAGCCGTACCCGTAATTTTTGTGCACAACCGATAAAGCTGCACCAATTAAGGATATATGGAATAAGTTCCATAAACGAAAATTTGGAAAGGAATTATCGGCCACATAGTGATATTACCATAGACGAACAATTGTTTCCATATCGTGGGAGGACGAAGTTCACACAGTATATACCGTCTAAACCTGTTAGGTATGGAATTAAAGTATGGTGGGCTTGCGATGCAAAAACACACTATCCACTACAAGGAAATATTTATACGGGTAAAGATGCAGGTGCAGAATGGGCCGTTGACCAAGGGCAAAATGAAATGTTGCGTTTGGCGTCTAGGTATTCGAATTCGGGAAGGACAATCGTGGCCGATAATTTTTTTACTATCTTACCAAGGGTGTAAGCGCCTCATAGATATCGGTCTAGGTTTTGTAGGTACGCTGCGAAGCAATAACACATGTATTCCACCTGAAATGAAAAATATTCCGCACGGCTAATACATTCATCAATATTTGATTATCACGAAAATAAAGTAGCAATGTGCTCCTACGTCCCAAAGAAAAACAAAGCAGTGATTCTGTTATCAACAGTACATTACGATAACAACGTAATTGGTAAACTAGAAAAGCCAGAAGCAATTATTTATTATAATAAAACCAAAAGTGGCGTCGACACAATGGACCAAATGTTAAGCCACTTCACCACAAAATGGCGAACAAAAAGATGGACTTTGGCATTCGTTTATAACATAATTGATGTTATGTGATTGGCAAGGCATATCATCTGCAAAGAAGCTAACCATTACAAAAACACAGATGCTCGCAGGAAATTTTTGTTCTCGCTTTCAGAAACTCTAGTTCGTCTGCAAATAGAAGCTCGATGTAAAAATCCTCAAGAAATAAAGCAATTATCGTGTCGATCAGCAATAGAAGCATTCCTCGGTGGCCCATTACCGGTAAAAATTGACACTTCATAATATATCACAACAAATTGATTAAATTCCACAATTTTTTTTAGCCAACAACACCAGTTGTGGCAACGGTCAAAGGTGCCGACGTCCTCCAAATGAAACGAGACTGCCGATTATGCCATGAATATGACAAAGCCCGTCACAAAACTCGCTTTTACTGTGCGAAATGTTCGACTCCAGTATGCCTGCAACACTCTAAATGCATTTATAAATGCTTTAAATGTACGAATGAAGAGGAACTTTAAGTTTCAATTCTACATAAATGTTTATTTTTTTTAGTTTACTCAGGCTATGAATTCATTTCTGTAAGTTTTATTCAGTAATAAAATTGAATTGTTCAAATAAAACTTACATTTTATTTATTTTAACTTATTTTGACGTATAGGGGTCTGGCTGGACCCTTGTGTTTCCAATGTGAAAATAAAATGTGGGGTTCACACAAGGGTTAATTTTATAAAATTTTAAATTTTTTTTATTTTTTATTTTTTTTTATTTTTTGGAAACATTTTGTATTAAGTAGTTGTTTGTAAACCTTATACTTTTCCAGATATTTGCAAAAAAAAATTTCTGTCCCACGGGAGTGACTACTTCCGGTTGACCGATTTGGACTAAAATGCACTGGGACCTTCCAATTTATCAAAACGCTTAAATCTGAAGTTTCAGTTCGATTGGTTAAGCCATCTGCGCTGTAGAGAGGACACAGACTGACAGACGGACAGACAGACGGACAGACGGACAGACGGACAGACGGACAGACGGACAGACATACAGACATACAGACATACAGACATACAGACATACAGACATACAGACAGACAGACAGACAGACTGACAGACTGACAGACTGACAGACTGACAGACTGACAGACTGACAGACTGACAGACTGACAGACTGACAGACTGACAGACTGACAGACTGACAGACTGACAGACTGACAGACTGACAGACTGACAGACTGACAGACTGACAGACTGACAGACTGACAGACTGACAGACTGACAGACTGACAGACTGACAGACTGACAGACTGACAGACT
Organism: Tipula helvola; assembly: GCA_963556165.1. NCBI lineage: Eukaryota > Metazoa > Arthropoda > Insecta > Diptera > Tipulidae > Tipula > Tipula helvola. Next base: position 110,791,036 of record OY744482.1, read on the forward strand.
GACAGACTGACAGACTGACAGACTGACAGACTGACAGACTGACAGACTGACAGACTGACAGACTGACAGACTGACAGACTGACAGACTGACAGACTGACAGACTGACAGACTGACAGACTGACAGACTGACAGACTGACAGACTGACAGACTGACAGACTGACAGACTGACAGACTGACAGACTGACAGACTGACAGACTGACAGACTGACAGACTGACAGACTGACAGACTGACAGACTGACAGACTGACAGACTGACAGACTGACAGACTGACAGACTGACAGACTGACAGACTGACGGACTGACAGACTGACAGACTGACAGACTGGCAGACTGACAGACTGACAGACAGACATCATTTCGAAAACCACTTTTTCGGACTCAGGGGACCTCAAAACAGATAAATCTTCAATAATCTCAAGGTCGAAAATTTTCATGATTACTATATTTTATTTTACTTACGTAAAAGAAAGTAAAATAAAGAGAGTGAAGCTGACGAGTCCGTGTTTACCTCATTAGAAATAAAGAAATAAAGTTAACAAAGGTTGATGGGGGGAACTGTGCCATTGAGATTTTGGAACTAATTAAGCTAGCATAGTCCAATCTATCACCAGAGAAAAATAATTTAAAGTTTAACCAAAAACGACGTTTCTAGAACATCTCATTTAAAATTAAATGTATTTATCAGCCAAAGCAATGAGAATGATGTCATTCATGAACTAAACGAGTAAAATAATATTTTTTATTTTTTATTCATTACTCCTGCTATTATTATTTTATGAGCTTTTTATTCATAAAAAAAAATATTTTGTTGGTATAGCTTTGAATTTATGTAAACAAGCAAAAAATAAAGGAAAACATACAATTTTATGTTTTAACTTGTTTTCCTTACACCAAGCTCCCAGTATCAATAAAAATTAAGTCACTGATTTATTTTTATTAGATGATTTCGTTTTGTGTTATAAAAACGGAAAGAAGAAAACGACGAAAATAACAGAAAATCTTTTATGATCTTACAATTTTATCAGACGTTAGTATATATAAATTCTAAGGGTACACAAATATACAAAGACACAGAATGTATTAAAAAGTAAAATTTATGTGGTGTTAAGGATTGGGGTGTGTCTATACCGAATTGAAAGATGAATAAATTTTAAGATGATAATGTCATATGCTACTGCATTATTTAGTATACCTACCGTCTCACTTCAAATCAAATTTAAATTATTTAATACTTTAAGTGCTTTTTGTAATTCAAAATACATTTATGATAAATTTCAACTCATTAGAATTAATTGTGCATACGAATATATTTATATATGTACATACCTTATATCTGTTTTAAAGATACATCAATCTGTTTGAAATTTTAAATCACTCTGTTGTGCTTTAGTCTGAAATTAAAAATAAATAAATAAAAAAAAAAAAATTAGTTAAAAATATTATTTTATAAAGTTTTCGAAAATAAATCAAAAAGAGTAGTCTGATTCGAATATAAAAAGCTTTTGTAAAATAAGCTTACTCTATATGGATATTTTTAATATTCATAAAATAAAATATTGAGTTTTTTTTTGTGTATTAAATTGGCAATATTCAAATAGGTTTATAAAATTCATATTTATATTATTGATTTAATAATTGATTGATTCGTTTTTGCACTTAACTAATTTAACAAAAAGAAAAAGCTTATGTGTCTACATATAAATATTTGCCTACATCAATTTATAAAAGTTTAAAAGAGAAAAACAATGAAACCACCATATTTCATACCGTGTACTAAAGTTTATTATCCCAGCGAATAATAACGAATATAAATTTATTTATTTATTGTGACTTTATTATTTATTTTGTTGTTGTTGTTATTCGACTTAAACTTTTGTAAAAGTTAATTACAAGGTTAATTACTTTTTAATAATTAAATTTGTTTATATTAATTGGGTTTTATTATATTTTGGTAACCGTTAAAAAATCCATTAATTAATGTTTAGGGTTTTGTTTCGAGTTTACCTAGGATGAGAAAAGTCATCTTTTACATTTGAAATCTGTGTTAAATGAATGTGATTTGGTAGATATAAAAGTAGGGCAAAAGGTCGGAGTGATAGGAATGATCGTGTCCGATTACTGACCGTAATTATAAAACGAATTTTTAAAATAAACGATTGTCGTAAGTTGGTCTACCTTTTTCGATATGGTGAAAAAAAATCTTCTTAAAGCAGACAAATAGTTCGTTTCTGTTTGGGTTTTTAAAATCAGTGTGACTCAAAAACTGAGCTCGGACCTAATTAATAAATTTGGTTTGGAGCCACATTTCATCCGGAATAACTGTACTTTTGTCCGTTAGTATATTTTAGATTATTTAAACAACTTTTTTCTTATTTTTACAACTTCATTTGTAAATGTCCGGTTTTCTCTGTCTTCAGGTTACTCCGCACACAACATCTATGCTGGTCAAACCGTATTTATTGTCTCCAAAAAAAAAAGAAACAATACCATCGATATTGACCCCTTCCTGAATTCGTTCACAGCAATTTAGAAAATGAATTAAGGAAATTGTCAACATTTCTATGTTACTCGTTTATCTTTGGTCGAGCGTAAACATTATAAATAAATTTAATTAATATTTACAATCCAATATTCATTCAAGATTGTACCGTGTATATACATATATGCAATCGTATTTTCAATCATTTATAAATCCGTTAAGATAAAACGACAAAATATTCCAACTCAATTAAATTCGAATTCTAATCAACTTGCAGATGGAACGGAAAAATCAATTTTTTGTTTTGCCTATATATCCATACACCCACAAATACAACCTTCAATTAAAATGAAATTTATTCCTAATAAAAATTCTTGAACGGAATCGATTGAACGAAAAAAAAAACTTTGTAAATAGGAAATTAATTTTCTATCTTTGTGTACATATTTAACTTATATTTTTTAACAAAAAATGTTCAATTATAGTACGAGTATTTACGGTAAAAATAAACAAACCAAAAAAATTTAATTATAAATCCACTGGCACCAGTTTACCGTGTTTATATTTAAAAATTATTTATTGTCGAAGCCTTGAATAAAAACGTTGTAGTAGAATATTATTGGACCGGATCACCGACCATAATCATAAATGCTCAAGGGCAAATCAGAATTTGACTGCAATTCGAATTTAGATTTAAAGACAATCTGTCTACAAAAGAGCAAAGTTAAAATGATTTAACTTTTTCTCGCTCAATTTCAATTTGTAAGAAATTAGAAAACCTACCAAAGCCCTCAAATAAATAAAATATTGTGAAAGATTTGATTCGGTTGAGGCACACATATAAAGGAAATTTCAGTACTAATATTTAATCGCTCTATTATCAGACTTAATTTATTCTATTCGAATACATTTACGGTAAATCAATCAGTCATTTCTATTGTACACTCGTTAAGCGTCTTCCTTTAGGAATTTTAGAACAATGGTTTGGAGTAATTTTAACCCAATGTTGGAATATAATTATTCAAGCAACTATTTTTAAAACGCTAGCAATAAGACGGCACCAAAACAATTAATATTTGAGATACCAGAAATTAATAAAACGACACAAATTAATGAGCAACAAACAAAAAAATGTTGGCATCATAAAACGTATGTTAGTACGAAATTTTCATCCAGAAAAGGCTTTTTTTCAAAATGTTTGTCCTAGCTAAAAGAGAAGTCGGATACCGCATACATCATTTCAGGGGGCCATCTTTGAGATTGATGCAAGAAATTTCGAAATTGGCCATTTTTCATTGTAAGTATTATGATTCGTAATATTCGTACATTTACGTTGCGGTTCAATTTCACCCCTATTGCCCATGATTTATTAATGAGGGTAGTTTTTTCTAATTGTTCTTCCAAGTGTTGAGAAATCGGATAACATACAAGTAAATTATTTAAGGACATGGATTGAAAACAATTTTGTTGAAATGCTTTGACAGAATATAAAATATAAGTTTGGGATTTGGAGCTTGAAATTTGGAATTTGAAATTTGGAGTTTGGGGTTGGAAATTTGAAGTTTGGAATTTAAAATTAGGAATTTAAACTTTCAAATTTAAAGTTTGGAATTTGGAATTTGTGATTTGAAATTTGTAGTTTAAAATTTGGAGTTTGAAATTGAAAATTAGAATTTGAAATTTGAAATTTAAAATTTGAAATTTGGAATGTGGGATTTGAAATTTGGAATTTAAAATTTAGAACTAGGAATTTGAAATTTCAAGTTTGGGATTTTAAATTTTAAATTTTAAATTTGGGATTTAGAATTTAAAATTTGGAGTTTCGGGTTTAAAGTTTGAATTCTAGAATTTAAAATTTGGAATTTAACGTTTGTAGTTTGGAATTTGGAATTTGTACTTTGAAATTAAAAGTTTGGATTTTGAAATTTGAGATTAGAAATTTGGAATTTTAAATTTGGAATTTGGAATTCAAATTTGAAATTAATATAGAATTTGAAATTTGGAATTTCATATTAAAAGTTTACATTTAAATTTAAAATTTGGAATTTGAACTTTAAAATTTGGAATTTGGAATGAAGGAATTGAAATTTGGAGATTGGGTTTTGGAATTTGGAATTTTAAATTTTTAATTTCGAGTTTGGAATTTGAAATTTAAACTTTGGAATTTGCGGTTTGGAATTTGAAGTTTGGAATTTAAAGTTGAAATTTGGAATTTGGAATTAGAACTTTGAAATTTAAAAAAATTTAAAGTTTGGAATTTTGAATTTGTGATTTGAAATTTGAAATTTAAGACTCAAAATTTAAAATTTGAAATTTTGAATACGAAATTTTGGGTTTAGGGTTCTGGAAATTGCGGTTTGAAATTTGAAATTTAAAATTTGAAATTTGGAAAATGGATTTAAGATAAGGAATTTGAAATTTGAAATTTAGAATTTGGAATTTGGAATTTTAAATTTAAAATTTGGAATGTGTAATTAAAAGTTTGGAATTTGGAATTAAGAATTTGAAATTTAAACTTTGGAATTTAGAATTTAAAATTTGAAATTAGAAATCTAGAATTTGGGATTTCAAGTTTGAAATATGAAATTTTGGGTTTGAAATTTTAAGTTTGGAATTTTAAATTTGGAATTTAAATTTTGAAGTTTGAAATTTAGAATTTGTACATTGAAATTTAAAGTTTGGAATTTGAAATTTTATATATGAAATTTAGAGTTTGAATTTGAAATTTGGAATTTGAAATTTTATATATGAAATTTAGAGTTTGAATTTGAAGTTTGAAATTTGGAATTTAAAATTTAAAATTTAGGATGTGAAATTTGGGATTTGAAATTTGAAATTTAGAGTAATTCAAAATTTGAAATTTGGAATATAAAATTTTGGGTTTTAGAATTTGGGATTTGGAATTTTAAATTTAAAATATGGAATGTGTAATTAAAAGTTTGGGATTTGGAATATTAAATTTTGGGTTTTGGAATTTGAGATTTGGGATTTAAAATTTAAAACTTCACAATTGAAATTTGGAATCTGAGATTTTAAATTTGCAGTTTGGGATTTGGAATTGGGAATTGGAGATTTGTGATTTTTAATTTGGAGTTTGGAATTTGAAATTTAAACTTTGGAATTTAGAATTTTAAATTTGAAATTAGAAACTTGGAACTTGGGATTTGAAGTTTGAAGTTAGAGATTTGGAATTTGAGGTATGAAATTTGAAGTTTGGAATTTAAAATTTGAAATTTAAAGTTTGAAGTTTGGAATTTGAACTTCTAAATTTATAGCTTGGAGTTTGAACTTTAAAATTTAAAGTTTGAAATTTGGAATTTTAAACATGAAATTTAGAATTTCAAATTGTAATTTGAAATTTGGAATTTGAAATTTGAAATTTGAAATTTAGAATGTGGAATTTGAAATTTAGAATTTGAAATTTTGGATTTGAAATTTGGAATTTGAAATTTGAAATTTAAATTTAAAATTTGGAATTTTAAATTTAAAATTTGAAATTTGGTATGTGGGATTTAAAGTTTGGGATTTGGAATTTTTAAAGTGGAGTTGGGAATTTGAAATTAAAAATTTGGAATTTAGAATTTAAAATTTGAAATTGGAAAGTTAGAATTTGGGATTTAGAATTTGTACATTGAAATTTAAAGTTTGGAATTTGAAATTTTATATATGAAATTTAGAATTTGAATTTGATATTTGAATTTAAAATTTAGAATTTAAAATTTAGGATGTGAAATTTAGGATTTGAAATTTGAAATTTAGAGTAGTTTAAAATTTGAAATTTGGAATATAAAACTTGGCATTTGGCATTAGAAATTTGAAATTTGAACTTTGGAATTTAGAATTTAAAATTTGAAATTAGAAATTTAGAATTTGGGATTTCAAGTTTGAAATATGAAATTTTGGGTTTGAAATTTTAAGTTTGGAATTTAAAATTTGGAATTTAAATTTTGAAGTTTAAAATTTAGAATTTGAAATTTGGATTTGAAATTTAGAGTTTACAATTTGAAATTTAAATTAAAAATTTGGAATTTGGAATTTGGAATTCAAAATTTAAAATTTGCAGTTTGGGGTATGAAATTCAAAGTTTGGAATTTAAAATTTGGAATTCAATGTTTGTAGTTTGAAATTTGAACTTTGAAATTTAAAGTTTGGATTTTGGAATTTGATATTAGAAATTTGGAATTTTAAATTTGGAATATGGATTTTGAAATTTGAAATTTGGAATATTAAATTTTGGGTTTTGGAATTTGAGATTTGGAATTTAAAATTTAAAACTTCACAATTGAAATTTGGAATGTGAGATTTTAATTTTGCAGTTTGGGATTTGGAATTGGGAATTGAAGATTTGTGATTTTTAATTTGGAGTTTGGAATTTGAAATTTAAACTTTGAAATTTAGAATTTTAAATTTGAAATTAGAAATTTGGAATTTGGGATTTGAAGTTAGAGTTAGTTTGGAATTTAAAATTTGAAATTTAAAGTTTGAAGTTTGGAATTTGAACTTCGAAATTTAAAGCTTGGAACTTGAACATTGAAATTTAAAGTTTGAAATTTGGAATTTGAAATTTGAAATTTAGAATTTGAAATTTGGGATTTGAAATTTGGTATTTGAAATCTAAAATTTAGAGTTGACAATTTGAAATTCAAAATTTAAAATATGAAAATTTTGGGTTTTGGAATTTGAAATTTGGAATTAGAAATTTAAAATTTGAAATTTGGAATTTGAAATTTAGAATGTGCAATTTGAAATTTGAAGTTTCGGTTTTGAAATTTGGGACTTAAGATTTGGAATTTAGAATTTGAAATTAGATACCATCATATTCCCGAATTGAAAAATCCCCCCAAAAAATACCGAAAAATACAAAGTAAACTGCCCCTCGAAATCAAAAGAAATCTACATAATTTCATGTCATCCTTGCATGGAAATGGCCAATGCTAAGCGGCTTTGAGTAGTTTTTTATTTTAGTATGTGAAATACAAACGTAAATATTTTTACAAATGTTAATATTTTTGAAATTTTTCTGACGGATTCCTGTCATCCTTGCGCAAAGGGTGCAATGCTAAGCGGCCTTGGGGAGTTCTCTATTTTCGTATGTGACTTATTATTAAAAAATACAAATTTTTCAAAAATGGTTCAATCACTATGATATTAGAATTTCAAAAAATCGTAAGGGCGAGGGTTTGGGGGCGGTAGCCTCCATTTTCCAAGGTATAAAACGAATTAAAATCATATTTCAAAAATTTATTATTTTAAAAAACTTAGTTTTTTTGGGATTTTATTATTTTGGATAACGATACCAACCCTTTGAAATTTGGAGTTTGGGGATTGAAATTCGAAATTTGGAATTTAAAATTTAATGTTTGTAGTTTCGAATTTGGTATTTGAATTTTGAAATTTAAAGTTTGGATTTTGCAATTTGAGATCAGAAGTTTGGAATTTGAAATTTGAAATTTGGAGTTTGGAATTTGAAATTTAGAATTTGAAATTTGGGATTTGAAATTTGGAATTTTGAAATTTAGAGTTAACAATTTTAAATTTAAATTTAAAATTTGGAATTTGAAATTTGGGATATGAAATTTGGGGTTTTGGAATTTGGGATTTGGGATTTGGAATTTAAAATTTTAAATTTGGAATGTGGTATCTGAAATTTGGAGTTTGGAATTGGAAATTTTAAATTTTTAATTTGGAGTTTGGAACTTGAAATTTAAACTTTGAAATTTAGAATATGAAATTAGAAATTAGAAGGAATTTGGGATTAGCAGTTTTAAGTTTGAAATTTGGAATTTAGGTTTGAAATTTGAAGTTTGGAATTTAAAATTTGGAATTTAAACTTGGAAGTTTGGAATTTGAAATTTGAACATTGAAATTTAAAGTTTGAAATTTGGAATTTGTGATTTGAAATTTAGAATTTGGAAACCATCTGTGCTGTAGAAGGGACACGGATAGATAGACAGTCACTTTCACTAACATAAAAGAAAGTAATATAAACGAGCAAAATTACTCGAGAAATAGTTTGTGTTTGTTAATTTAATCCAAGCATATACGTAGAGTACTCAAATGGTAGGGTAAAAGGATATAGCGAAAACCGATATAACTTTTAAAATAATAAACTGACCACGACGAAAATATAATGTTATCACAGAACAAGAAGTCCCGTTGCGGTAATGCGTAACAAATTAGAGCCCCTACTACCCATATCTCCAAGGCGCCATGAAAATAATGCCAGTTTTCTACTTTTTAGTCTTCGGTTTAGGTTAAAACCCTATACGATTTATCAACGGATACGGACGGATGAGGAGTCGATCAATTTATCTCGATAAAATCGACTAAGCTGGTGTAAAAACAAAGTGCTGCGGGTAATGAGAAAGTGCAAAATTAAACAGAAAAACAGCAATTGACCTGATTGTGTGACTTTTGAAAAGTTACTGTATCATGATTCCCAAAGGCTATTGATTGTTTCATTTTATTTTAAAAGTATAAATTTGACGTTAGATTTTCGAAGTTTCTATTTTAAAAAAAAAAATTATTTATTAGTACATACAGATAAAAGTTAGATTTGAGTATGAACTGTTATTTAGGTTAATTATAAGTTCGAAACTTTAATGTTACTCTACAAAAGTTCAATCTTAATTAAAAATAGCACCTGTACAAATGAATTACTGGATACAACTTGAAATATACAAACTGATAAAAAAACAGAAAAAAAATATTTTGCTTCTATAGTACTCTATTTTCCAATTATTTCAATAAGTTTAATGAAATAATTGAGTAGGAACCAAAAAATAACATTAGTTAAAGTACTTTTACCGTCGAAAATAATATTCTGTTCCAAATAATGTATATACCACACTATACGAGAATAATGTAATCAGACATTATAGCAAACTAAAAACAAAGTTCTATATAAAGGTAACTCGAAATACTAAACTATATATCCTAATTCGAACTGTCTCATATATTATTCCGACAAAGTTGTATATAATGTTCTCCTCGTGTGTTTAGAAATAAATAACAGAAATACAATATAAAAAAAAACGTAAAGTATTAAAGATTTAATCTAACAGAATTAGAAATAAATAAGGTTAAATGGATACACATTCATACAACGACAGACGTACACAACACTCTTGTGTATTTTATACTTGCATTTTTTTTCTCTGTCTGTCTGAATTTTTGGAACATTTAGTTGGTTTCCCATTTTTCTCCATCAGGAGATATACATATATACAGGTTATATAAATTTAATTATATTAAGCTGAAATACATTTTTTGTCTTGTTGATGTTTGAAATGTCGATCGATGTGATAATATTTGCTTGTCAAATACCTTACATTTTATTAACCCATCACCTTTACGATCAAAATATGTAAACCTCTTAATAAATTCACTTAGTCAATAAAGAATTATGATCTGAAATCTTGATGAAGAAGTACAAGGGTGAACAGTATTTTAAACAATTTACGAGATTTAATACCCGAATTTGTCATACACTGATTAAATCTTACAAATTGTTTAACATTAAATAAAAGCTTATAGACACATAATGTATGTATATTGATTTACTCACACCATTACAAAAAATTGCTATCTTCATTACCAACACTTTCGTTGCTTACATAAGACGAACATGAAATAATAAAAAAAAATTCTGTTTTCTATCATCCCCATCTCCATCCCCAGCCACCAAAAATCTATTGTTATAATTTATCAAATCCTATTCTCGACGAATTACATTATAAGAAAAGCTTTCATTAAAACTTCGTTATAAGTATGTTACAATTAAAATTATTGTTATGTAAATTACTATGGCAGTTAATTTTTCGTAAATTACATACATTAGTATATAACAGACAGCAGCGAATAAAAATTCTTTTGATAATCCAAAGAGAGAGGAGTAACAAACAAAACAAAAAAAAAATGAATTTGTACGAGTAAGTTAAGAAGACTGATAACGAAACATTAAGATAATTTTGAAAGGAGACAAATTAACAAAATAATTTGGTTAATGAATCAACCACTTAAGAATATTAATTTTTAATGATATAATCAGCATAGTTTTAAATCGCAATAAAATAATTAATGTTTTGTTTATGGCAATTATGTATGAGAAATTGTATAAGACGTTCTGTAGCACATACATTAAATACAAGCATATATATATATATATATATATATATATATATATATATATATATATATATATATATATATATATATATATATATATATATATGTATACATATAGTACAAACATTTTTTAATTAGATTTTAACTTCATCTGCATTAAAAATAAACATTTTGTTTTTAAAATTATTAATGCATTAAATCCTAATAATTCATATAAACAAGCATTTTTAAGCTTTCTGCTTTACTATAAAATGCATATAAAATTCTCACAATATACATACATACATACACACAGTTTACTTAATAGATTTATGGCATGGCATGTATGCAAAACAAAACAAACAAAAAAAAACGAAAAAAGCACCATAGTTTAAAACCAAACTTAAAAAGTTTAAATTTTTGTTTTTAAATAATATTAAAAAAAAATAATTCATTACAAAAACTGTTACTAGCTCTGTATACAAGGAAATTTTCACATTCCAAATAAACCGGAAAAATAAACAAAAATATAAATTTTACAAAAAAAAATTCCATGTACAATGTTTTTCGTCTATTTAGATTAGGGAACATGGCAGCAGCAGCAGTAGCAGCAAAAAGTACTGCAGAATATTTTATTTATTTTGTTGATTTCAAAAGAATTAAATAAAATGTTTTTTTTTTGGTTTGTTTTTATTTCAATTGTTTTTGTAATATTTATTAACAAATTTAATAAATAAATAGAGCTACAATTACTGAAAGCTTAACAATGCTTAGATTGGTTGATTGTGCAAATTGTGTACTACATAAATGCTATAATATAAATTGGTAAAATATAATGAATACAGTGCAACTTCTTTAAGCCCACCATCTTTTGTACTGAAAAAAAAATGGTGTTTTATAGAGATTGTCGCGTTAAAAAAAATATTGAGGAAGCGTTTAAAATAAATTCATTTGCGTCCCGTTTTGACGTGATAACATTTTATACCGCATGTTCAGAAAACTGTCGCGAAATTTAGCCCTTTGTCGTGAGCAATTACTCATCAACTATAAGAACATACCTTTAATTTATCGATATGATTGCTTAGATTGGTCCTTCGGCTTTATGTGTCACGCATAATATTCCACATACAAAATAGCGATTTATAGAGATTGAGGGCACTATAGCGAGAGAATGCGTCATCAGATCGGAGCAATTCGGTTATTAATTTGTGCATAATAATACTGTGGCAGATAATTTATTTTAAATTAAAATAATTAATCTCCACATTAATTTTAATTAAAATTACAAAGTTCGAAAACAGCGATTTACAACCAACCATGAGAATCACTTATCTGACAGGAGTAATTTTTGTGTCAATTTGTGCGTAAAGAAACTGTAGCAGATAACTTATTGTTAATTAAAATAAATAATTTCCACATAAATTTTAATTAAAATTTAGATCTACGAAGTGGCAATTTACAATGCTAGAGAGCACTATAAAGGGGAAATAGCTGATCTGATAGGTGTGGACTCTGATATACCTCTTGTGCTCTGTGGCGATTTCAAGATCGATTTCATTGCTAAATCAGAATTCGTGCGCTTCATCAAAGACATATTAACCCTAGACTGCGTCTCCAACACAGTAACCTCGGCGTCTTCGTCTCGCAACCTAGTACGAGTTTGAAAAGTCATACCTTTCACAACAAAATTAGAAAAAATTGTTTATTTGTGCAAGATCACACATTTATTAGACAAATTTCTTTAGTTTTTTTTTAAACTTGCACGTTACCGTAGCAACGTTACAGAGACGAATGTACGAAAACACTCAAATTCATAATGTGTATTTATATGTTTGTGATGTTTGTGTCTCTCAATACCCAGAACTAAAATTGTTGAATCCGTTGTTATTAAACCAGATGATTGTATTTATCTTAGTGATAAGCACAACCAGATTCATAAAGAATGCATTTTAAAAATCGCATTAATCAATCATAAAGATACCCACAACCAGAACTGTTATAAGATTGAACATATTTTCTCTAAATCAGATGATTATATGTATTTTGAAGATGTGCACAATCATACTATTTATTGGCTCATATTGATTCTGTCCAAAATAAATTCGTAATTAGTATCAATAGGTAGGTTGATAGGCAAAGGGAAAGTACTATTATCCAAAGTATGATATACACAGCATTTCATGACCGAATTAGCAATATTACTGGATGTGGAATTATTGTAACAGGATTAATCAACACCACTTTAAACACAGCATCAACACCTATTCAATATACATACACTTAAACATCAAATTTCCAACCGAAGCACTAAAGAGCACCGTACAACCATATGATTATTTAGCAAATAGAAATAAAAACAAAAATAAAAATAAAATTAAAAATAAAAACAAAATAAAAATAAAAATAAAAATGAAAAATAAAAATAAAATTAGAAATAAAATCAAAAATAAAAATAATAATAAAAATAAAAATTAAAATAATAAAAATACAATAAATAAATAAAAAAATAAAAATAAATATAAAAATAAAAATAACAATAAAAATAAAAATGAAATTAAAATGCAAATTAAATATAAAAGTAAAAATAAAATTAAAATGAAAATTAAAAATCAAAATCAAAATCAAAATAAAAACAAAAATATAAATAAATTTAAAATAATAAAAAAAAAATTATAAATATAAAAATAACTATAAAAATAAAAATAAATATAAAAATAAAAATTAAAATTAAAACTATAATTAAAATTAAAATAAAAATTAAAATAAAAATAAAAATATAAACAGAAATAAAAATAAAATTTAAAATTAAAACAAAAAATAATAATAATCAAAATAAAAACAAAATAAAAATAATAATAAAAAAAAAATATATATATAAATATAAATATAAATATAAAAATAAATATAATAATAAAACTAAAAATAAAAATAAAAATAACAATAAAAATATAATTAAAATGAAAATGAATATTAAAAATAAAAATAGAAATAAAAAAAAAATTAAAATAAAAATTAAAAATCGAAATCAAAATAAAAATAAAAATAAAAACAAAAATAAAAATAAAAACAATAATAAAAATAAAAATCATAAACAAAAAAATCGTCCCTCTAGTAATGAAACAGAGTATAAGAAAAATATTGATAGTTTTAAAATAATTCCCATTTAAATGTTTTTTGAAAAATATTTTCTAAAATAAAATCTTTTATTTCATAGAAAATTAAACTTTCTAGAAAATAAAAGATTTTATTATAAAAAAAAATTTCAACAAACATTTAAATGTGAATTATTTTAAAACTACCATTTTTCTTATACGCTGTTTCATTATTAGAGGGACGAAATATAAATATAAAAACAACCATAAAAATAAAAATAAATATAAAAATAAAAATAACATAAAAATATAATTAAAATGAATATAAAAATTAAAAATAAAAATAGAAATAAAAATAAAATTAAAATTAATTATCATTTTAATTTTATTTTTATTTCTATTTTTATTTTTAATTTTTATATTCATTTTAATTATATTTTTATTGTTATTTTTATTTTTATATTTATTTTTATTTTTATAGTTATTTTTATATTTATATTTCAAAATCAAAATCAAAATAAAAATAAAAACAAAAATAAAAATAAAAACAATAATAAAAATAAAAACAATAATAAAAATAAAACTAAAAATATATGTAAGTAAAAATCAAAATAATAAAAAAAAAAAAATATAAAAATATAAATAAAAATTAAAATTAAAATTAAAACAAAAGCAAAAATAAGAATAAAATTAAAAATAAAAACAAAAATAGAAACAAAAATAATGATGAAAATAAATATAAATATAAAATTAAAAATAACAATAAAAATATAATTAAAATGAAAATAAAAAATAAAAATAGAAATAAAAATAAAATTAAAATGATAATTAAAACTCAAAATCAAAATAAAAATATAAACAAAAATAAAAATATAAACAACAATAAAAATAAAAATATATGTAAATAAAAATCAAAATAATAAAAAAAAATAAATATAAATATAAAAATAACTATAAAATAAAAACGAATATAAAAATTAAAATTAAAATTAAAACAAAAATAAAATTAAAAATCTAAACAAAAATAAAAATAATAATCAAAATTAAAATAAAAACAAAAATATAAATAAAATTAAAAATAAAAACAAAATTTAAAATAATAAAAATAAATCAAAATAAAAATTAAAATAATAACAAAAATAAAAATAAAAACAAAAATAATAAAACTAAAAATAAAAATAAACATAAAAATAAAAATAATAACAAAAATAATAAAATTTAAAATAAAAAAAATTTAAAAAAATAAATAAACATAAATATATAAAAATAAATATAAAAATAAAAATAAAAATAAAAATAAAAATAAAATAAAAATAAAAGTAAAAATAAAATTAAAATTATAATTATAATTAAAATTAAAATTAAAATTAAAATTAAAATTAAAATTAAAATTAAAATTAAAATTAAAATTTAAATTAAAATTAAAATTAAAATTAAAATTAAAATTAAAATTAAATTAAAATTAAAATTAAAATTAAAATTAAAATTAAAATTAAAATTAAAATTAAAATTAAAATTAAAATTAAAATTAAAATTAAAATTAAAATTAAAATTAAAATTAAAATTAAAATTAAAATTAAAATTAAAATTAAAATTAAAATTAAAATTAAAATTAAAATTAAAATTAAAATTAAAATTAAAATTAAAATTAAAATTAAAATTAAAATTAAAATTAAAATTAAAATTAAAATTAAAATTAAAATTAAAATTAAAATTAAAATTAAAATTAAAATTAAAATTAAAATTAAAATTAAAATTAAAATTAAAATTAAAATTAAAATTAAAATTAAAATTAAAATTAAAATTAAAATTAAAATTAAAATTAAAATTAAAATTAAAATTAAAATTAAAATTAAAATTAAAATTAAAATTAAAATTAAAATTAAAATTAAAATTAAAATTAAAATTAAAATTAAAATTAAAATTAAAATTAAAATTAAAATTAAAATTAAAATTAAAATTAAAATTAAAATTAAAATTAAAATTAAAATTAAAATTAAAATTAAAATTAAAATTAAAATTAAAATTAAAATTAAAATTAAAATTAAAATTAAAATTAAAATTAAAATTAAAATTAAAATTAAAATTAAAATTAAAATTAAAATTAAAATTAAAATTAAAATTAAAATTAAAATTAAAATTAAAATTAAAATTAAAATTAAAATTAAAATTAAAATTAAAATTAAAATTAAAATTAAAATTAAAATTAAAATTAAAATTAAAATTAAAATTAAAATTAAAATTAAAATTAAAATTAAAATTAAAATTAAAATTAAAATTAAAATTAAAATTAAAATTAAAATTAAAATTAAAATTAAAATTAAAATTAAAATTAAAATTAAAATTAAAATTAAAATTAAAATTAAAATTAAAATTAAAATTAAAATTAAAATTAAAATTAAAATTAAAATTAAAATTAAAATTAAAATTAAAATTAAAATTAAAATTAAAATTAAAATTAAAATTAAAATTAAAATTAAAATTAAAATTAAAATTAAAATTAAAATTAAAATTAAAATTAAAATTAAAATTAAAATTAAAATTAAAATTAAAATTAAAATTAAAATTAAAATTAAAATTAAAATTAAAATTAAAATTAAAATTAAAATTAAAATTAAAATTAAAATTAAAATTAAAATTAAAATTAAAATTAAAATTAAAATTAAAATTAAAATTAAAATTAAAATTAAAATTAAAATTAAAATTAAAATTAAAATTAAAATTAAAATTAAAATTAAAATTAAAATTAAAATTAAAATTAAAATTAAAATTAAAATTAAAATTAAAATTAAAATTAAAATTAAAATTAAAATTAAAATTAAAATTAAAATTAAAATTAAAATTAAAATTAAAATTAAAATTAAAATTAAAATTAAAATTAAAATTAAAATTAAAATTAAAATTAAAATTAAAATTAAAATTAAAATTAAAATTAAAATTAAAATTAAAATTAAAATTAAAATTAAAATTAAAATTAAAATTAAAATTAAAATTAAAATTAAAATTAAAATTAAAATTAAAATTAAAATTAAAATTAAAATTAAAATTAAAATTAAAATTAAAATTAAAATTAAAATTAAAATTAAAATTAAAATTAAAATTAAAATTAAAATTAAAATAAAAATAAAAATAAAAATAAAAATTAAAATTAAAATTAAAATTAAAATTAAAGTTAAAATTAAAATTAAAATTAAAATTAAAATTAAAATTAAAATTAAAATTAAAATTAAAATTAAAATTAAATTAAAATTAAACATTTGAATTTTTGTTGTTTTCCGTATGCCAAAATGTATGAAATGACAACAAAAAATGTAGATGGTAGCACCGGTATTAAATCTGTGGTAAACATTTAAAAATGGATAACTCTAAATTTCGCATTATTCAAGAAAGCGTTTGTAAAATTAAGAGTTCAAAATCGTAATAGTTTTTAGAATTCAGGCTTTTGTAAGCGTTTATTACGATTGTTTGTAGTTACCGGGAAATTGCAAAAAAAATGTATATGATATAAAATCAAACACGGAGATTTTCAAATTGAAATAATTCATAAAAGGGACTCGAGTTATCTAATTTTAAATTTTTACCACAGAATATTAACCAGATCCATTTCTTTTTTAAAGAGACATCTAAATTACCGAAAATAATATTTTTATTTTAATAAATAAAACTTTAATAATTTTATTGACTCAGAACCAAGTATTATCTCATTTTAGAATTTTCTTCTACTAAACTTCGGGCTTTTATCTTCTAATTTATGAGCTTTTCTACAATAATGATTTACTGTAAATTACGTTGTACAAATTAAAACTGTGTTTAAACTAAGGTTGTCAGCGTCACCTATTCATGCCGCCATAACTTTAGATAGAGAGATTTTATTTTATCACCCTCTGGCCTTTGCTTAGTTTGATGTTACTTCCGATATTTTCTAAGCCAAGTTAGGTACCTTGAATAAAATTTTTGATTTGTTATTCTGTCTCAAACATTTTCATTTGTTGCGCGTAATAGACTTAAACATATTTGGTAATTCTAAATATTTATTTAAATTTTTCATAATTGGCATCAACATTGAGAAATTCATCAGGATCACCAAACAATTTATTTTGGAAATATAATGTTTAAATCTGTATGTTGTATTGAAAATATTGCTTAAGTTTCTGTTTCAATTTTATTGTTTTATTTAAATAATTTGCATCATCAATTTTATCATTGACCGAATTTAATATTGCCTTGATTATTTCTTGAAAATCCTTGACAATTTCATTAACTATACTTTTGTTTAGTCTAAGATATCCAAACAATTTTATAAATAAACTATTAAAACTATTTGACTGACAATAGGATTAGTTAAAATTCTATAGTTTATTTTAGATTCTTCGGCGGAAATTGAAGAAATGCTTAATGCATTATTAATTGTTACTATACATAGGTATGAAAAATTGGAAGTTACGCTTGAATCCAAAATCTGCCAATTCCAGTTTCTGTTTTTTTATATTTCGGTTAAACGAGTGTACAAATTGAAAGTGCTTTAATTTGTGCCAATAATTTAAGTAATTTATGTAAAAATTAGTTTTGTAAATAGCTGGTTACAAATAATACAAAAATACATTTTCGTTAATTTGTTAGATTACTTAATACTGATACTTTTTAGAATTTCTGCCGTATTCACTTGGCGAAACACACTTAATACACAAATTTTTTAAATGTTTTAAAAAACACTTGTTTAATATTTCACAAAATTTCAGAAGGTTTAAAAAATCACTCAATCGATTTCGGCTTGTTACGCCATCATCAGGAGTGCTTAGGCTTAATATTGATAATATTGCTTAAAATTCATGGATTTGACGGGACGACATCTATAATTTTTGAACCCAACAAAGTTTTAGCTTTCGTTTTTCAACGATAAAAAAAAATCGTTCTTGACGCATCATCGGCGCGCTAATAGGACAAAATCATTATAAAGACATGCATTATCGGCCCATAAATCAGAATATCCATTTTATATTTTAAATACCCGAATTTGCAGTATAACTTAGCAGTGAAAATTTACTTTGAAACATAATTGTAAATTTTCATAAATGAACACTTAAAGCACGACTACGAGCAGAAGAAAGTCTTAAAAAGAAGAGACTTTGAAAACTGTACTCACGTAACGAACTAAACTTCACTCAGTCGTGAAATGTAATTTAAATTACTAAAATCTATTGGATTTATAAGCAAAGATGGTTTGTTGCCAAGCTAGTTTATTTTAGTTTGCTGAACCTTTAACCGAAGGTACACAATGTGTTGTTTGATCCAAATTTTTTATCTAAGACTAGATGTATTTTAATTTTACCCGATCTTGAATAATAGGATGTTTTTAACCTCTAACAAGGCATTCATTATTAAAAATAAAAAATATTTGTAAAAAATTACGTCAAAAGAAACGTAAAACAAAGATAATAAAAACATCTTTTTATTATCGAAAAGCATGTAATAATTTTCTCTTTATACTTCTGATGTTTTCTTTTTCGGGGGGAACATCTAAATGATTTTTCTTGAAGAAAAAAACAAATAAAACTATTTTATGATTTTCACGAGACGTTTACATACACATACGTATGTACGCTATAAAAGAATCCTCAAAGTATTATTTTTTTATTATCACGTATAGAATTTGTTTCATTTTAACATCTACATTTTGTCTTCGGGTTAGCAACAAGAAAACTTTCTGTCGAGTCGAGTGGTTGAAATATTGCTATTTGAAAATATGTATGTATATATGAATATGAGTTGTGATTTGTGTCATTTACTTTCTTGCGAGTGAAAGAGAATATAAAAGCTCCTTTTTATGAAGACTATACGTTTTATGACTTAAACAGAATTCGTGAAAATAAAGTAAAGCATGATGATGTGCGGTGAACCATATTTAAAGGGTTTAATAAGTTTTAAGAAGATACTAAAAGTTATTGATGTGGGGAGTTTCCAGATTTTCATTAAATCTAATCTCAATGTTGAACTTATTTTATTTACGTAATAATCTCAATGGTTGTGGGATTTTTTCAATTTCGATTTTTTTTTTTTAATAACTTTTCTTAAGCGAGCTTCCTACATACAACATCTTATTCTCACTAGAACTTATAATAGTATGAAAGAAAACCTACGTAATGAGTTTAGTATGCTCCGCAAGGGAGCTACGTCAAACTATAGTATTGGTGTTTCGTAGAAAGAAACCCGTCGCCTAACTGGCATCAGTTGAAAGTGGCATTAATTGAAAGATTTCAACACAATGTGTGGCATTAGAAGACACCTGGAAACGTGCCAATAAGATATCTACATATACTCCCAGAAATATCGCGAAACCTATCAGTGAAATTTCAAATGCAGTCCGCGGGATCAACCGGCTGCAGGGGCTACGCTAACATTGTCAGGATAAAGAGGAATCTCCCAATAATGAGCATCGCACCTTCTTCCAAGTTAATGCATATAACACGAATTCAAATAATAATTTAATATGTTGGAACTGCTACGACTTTGAACCTAAAGTTTACCAGTGTCAGAAACAGTTTCACAACTTTTATGTTGGGTGTGGTACAGAAGAGGTACCAAAACCAAGATGTCCCAAATGCATGTCGGGAAACGGATGAACAAGGAATCAACCAGCTGCCTTAACAATTCCTCGAATTCGTCGACAGCTTCTCCATTAACAGCTAAATCCTATGAATCTATCAAGGAACACCAATTACCGAAACCAAAATCCAAAGTAAATCTCACGCACGATCAAAGTAGTCTCCCCAATACAATAACGACGAATGCTACCTCATCTGTTTTATCAGAAAAAATGGAAACTGTATCTAAATTGCATATGTCTCGAACAAACAGGTATTGGGAGAAGCGCAAGAATTTAAAAATGGAGAATGAAGTGAATATCAATGGCACTTCATATGCTAGATTATTGGATAGTGGGGACTCCGTAACGGCTTTAAGGTAGGGGTGTGAGACAATACTACAAAACTCAAAATTTAAAGTTTACAATGTATCATGTGACGTTTAAACGGTCGGTGGTCATTTGGAACGTGTTTTTGGATACATATGGGCAAAAGTTTTATATAATGGGGTGGAAAATTCAATGAGAATTTATCTGGTTTCCAGATTGAATCAAGATTTATATTTAGGAATTGATTTTTCTAAATTGTTCAAAATATTCCCTAAAACGATCTCTGAAATAATCAATGATGAAACAATAACGTCGTTTGAATTTGATTAAAGAAATTTTCCGTCGTTTAATAACCATGGGTTAGCTAAAACATCATTAATTTCACACACCATCGATGTCCAAGGAGCGCACCGATTAAGCAGCGCTACTACCCAGTATCTCCAGTGAAACAGCTAGCTATGGACACAGAGTTAAATCGGATGTTATCGTTATGTTGTTCCCCTGTAACATTGGTCCAGAAACCGAACGATAAGATGCGACTTTGTCTAGACACCAGGTGGGTGAACGAGGGAACGAAAAAGGATGCGTTTACTGATCCTGGTCGTCCTCTGTACCAATTCACAGTAATGCGTTCGGTCTCTGTAACGAGCCACAATCTACGTGCTAAATGGATCAGGTGGTGCCTCATGAGTTCTACAATCACGAATTTGTATATTTAGATGACCTCCTAATAGTGACCCGAACATTTTGACAAACATCTGGAACTCTTATCTTTGATGGCGAATAAATTGAAGGATGCTGGTTTAACCATAAATATCAAGAAAAGTCACTTCCTATTCAAACAAATTGATTATCTGGGATATGTGGTAGGCGATGGTACATTATACACAAATTCAGAGAAGGTAAGGGCTATCACTGAATATTCTGTTCCTACCAACCTAAATAAACTGCGCCGCTCCTTGGGGATATGACCGGATGGTACAGAAGGTATATACCTTCCTTCGCCTCGTTAGTGGCACCTCTTACCGATTTAACAAAGAAACAATACAAATACTTGTGGACAACGAGAGCCCAGGAAGCGTTTGAAAGGTTAAAGTGTCTCTAACAGATGCGCCTTTACTATAGTGCAGCCAAATTTCTCTAGAACTTTTGTTATCCATTGTGATACCAGTACTACGGAAGTAGTCTGCATGACCGTAGGTGTTTTGCGTGGTAACGTTTATAAGATGTTGAGATTAATTATTTTAATTGAAAATAAATTATCTGCCACAGTTTTTATATGTACAAATTAGCACCAGAATTACTCCTATCAGATGAGGCGTTCTCTCGCTAAAGTGCAGTCAAGCCCTGTAAATCGCTATTTTGTAATTAAATGTAATGCTTACAGTTGATGAGTAATTGCACACGATCAAAGGCAACAATTCGAGCCAATTTTCTAAACATGCGGTGTAAGACGTTAACACGTCAAAACTATTAATTTTGGATGGCGCCTTTGACATCATTATGTGACGAATAGTTAATAAACGGCAGTAAATCGTCGAGATGAAATTCTAAAACCGCTAATTTTCTATTCATCGCAGATTACTTACCATACTACACAAAAAAAAAATTATTTCGTTCTTTCAAAGTGATTTACATTTTTATTTTTAATATTGCTCTAAAGGAGGTAGTGCTGTTATAATCAGAAATAGTATTCATCACTATGAAGAGTTAAAATATGAAACAGAAGAAATACAAGCAACTGCTGTTAACGTCAAAACCAAAAATGGTTCTATTTGTATTGCTGGTGTTTACTGCCCACCGAAGCACTCGTTGAAAGAAAAGGATTATCTCGAGTTCCTCAGTAAATTAGGAAAACGGTTTATACTTGGAGGAGACTTTAATGCAAAAAATGCCCACTGGGGCTCCAGGTTAACAACAACTAAGGGTAAAGAACTCCTAACAGCCATTAGGAAATGCAGTTGTGAAGCTCTCTCAACTGGAAAACCAACTTACTGGCCTACTGATCCAAATAAAGTACCAGATCTGATTGATTTCTTTATAATAAAGAAGATATCTGTAAATTATATACAAGTAAATGAAAGCCACAACCTAAACTCTGATCATTCACCGATACTTTTAACGTTAAGTGAAAAAATTATTCAGAAAGAAAGGAACCCTTTTCTAGTAAATAATCACACCAATTGGGAATGCTTTAGACTATCGCTAGAAGAAAAAATTAACTTAATGGTTCCATTAAAGACCGAGGAGCAATTAGACAAAGAAGTTCACAAATTTGTAAACGATATACAGCAATCAGCTTGGGAAAATACCCCTGAGGTTAAAAAGAAAATCAAGGGAAACAACTACCCTTTGGAAATTAGGGAACTCCTAGCAGAAAAAAGAAAAGCGAGAAGAGTATGGCAACAAACAAGGGCCCCCCAAGATAAAACTAATTTGAACAATCTCACTCAACAATTAAGAAGAGAGATCCAAGAATTGAAAAATGAATCAATTAGCAACTATTTAAGAAAATTAACTAATGATAGCAGTACTGATTATTCTCTTTGGAAAGCAACCAAAAGAATTAAAAGACCAATAATACAGAACCCTCCAATACGAGTAGCAGGTGATAAATGGGCTAGGAATAATGAAGACAAAGCTCGAGAATTTGCTGAACATCTTGAAAAAATATTCCAGCCCCATCAAGATGAAACATTAGAAGCTGAGATAATATCTGAACAAGCTGTGCAAGAAAGTAAAGAAATCCTACCGACAACACCAAAAGAAGTCGCGTGTGAGATAAAAACTAATATGAATATGAAAAAAGCTCCTGGCTACGATCTTATTACTGCAGAAATCTTAAAAGAACTGCCAAGGAAAGCTCTGGTAAAGCTCACCAATCTTATAAATGCAGCATTTAGAATCAAATATGTACCAAGCTTGTGGAAAATTGCAGAAGTAATCATGATCCCAAAACCTGGGAAACCACCACACATAACCTCATCTTATAGGCCAATTTCGCTATTGCCAGTCATGTCCAAACTCTTTGAGAAGCTTCTGGTAAAAAGGTTAAATCCGATAATCGAGAGTAAAAACTTAATCCCAAATCATCAGTTCGGTTTTCGTAACCAACACTCAACAATTGATCAAGTTCACCGAATAACCAGTATAATTGAGAAAGCACTAGAGGAGAAAAAAATCTGTTCAGCAATATTTCTAGACGTTGCCCAAGCATTTGATAGAGTGTGGCATGAAGGACTTAACCATAAATTAAGAAATCTTCTACCAATCCAATTTGCTAATATACTGGAATCTTACTTAAAAGATAGATTCTTCAGGATTAAGTTAGATGATACTTTCTCTGAATTGAAAGAAATCAACGCAGGAGTTCCACAGGGCAGTGTATTAGGGCCGGTTTTATACCTACTGTACACTTATGATCTTCCTGCATTAGAAAACAATACAGTGGCGACTTTTGCAGATGACACGGCGATCTTAGCTGTTGGCACAAGCAGCGAAGAGTCAACACAAAAGTTACAATCAGCAATAACTAAAATTTATAAATGGACAAAAAGATGGCGAATAAAACTAAATGAAACTAAATCCGTTCACATCAACTTCACTAACAGGCGATTCGAAAATATCCCGATTACCATAAATCAAGAAATAGTACCGTATGCAAACACAGCTAAGTATCTCGGCATGACCCTGGATGCTAAACTGCGATGGAAAGCACATGTCAAGAAGAAAAGTGAAGAACTAAGAATTAAATACAGAAAGATGTATTGGCTGATGGGAAGGAACTCTTCTTTATCAACATACAACAAGCTGCTACTTTATAAGCAAATATTGAAACCGGTTTGGACGTATGGTATTCAACTTTGGGGGTGTACCAAACAGAGCAACGTAAATATCATCCAAAGATTTCAGAATATGGTATTAAGGAACATCGTCGATGCACCTTGGTATGTCAGGAACAATGATCTCCATAGGGACCTTAAAATGAACCTCATCGTAAATGAAATTCAGGAGAAAGCGCGGAGACATGAAGAGAGGCTCCGGCATCATGTGAACATTGAGGCAACTCAGCTTCTAAGCAACACGAATTTAACACGCAGACTTAAAAGAACCAAACCTTTTGAGTTGGTGTAATTGTTAGCTTAAACAGCATTGTGCTGTGTAAAGCCCACTACAAAGATGTGGTTTAATTCAATTGACCAGACTCTATGGAACGCCAATGGGAAGAAGCCATAGATTAATATTAAGTTAGTAAATTAAGTCAGAAACAAATTGCTCATTAGTCCAGGAGACTAGATTGTAATAACATTAAATAAATAAATACAATTTATTTTAATAAAAAAAAAAAAAAAAAAAAAAAAAAAAAAAAAAAATATTGCTCTAGAAATAGGGAGCGAGAAAGTTAAAAATATCTCTCCCAATCTGTACTACAGAGCGATTGAAAAAAATATAGTATGTAGCGATATTTTGTGTAACACACGAATTGCTCTTTGAATATCATTAAATAAAAAAAGTTTCAATAACTGATATTTAGATAAATTTCTGGAATGGCCAATTATGATGGAACCTGGCTATTTCTTAACTGACAGTGATGCAATTCGATATGTGTGTTGGAAATGCAATTCTAAAATGATATTTAGATAAATTTCGGGAAAATGGCCAATTTGAATGGAATTTTGCTATTCCTTAACCGATTGTGATGCAGTATGACATGTCTGTTAATATAATATGCCGTATTTCGGAAGTGCATTTAAAAATCATTTTAGAATGCCATATCCAACGCACATGTCAAATTCCATCATAATCCGTTAAGAAATAGGCAAGCCCAATCATAACTGGCCATATTCCAGAACATCATCAAAAATACTTTTTTAATCCCATTTCCTACTGAAATGAAAAATTTCACTAAAATCTGTTAAGAATCAAGTTCCTTCCTAGGTGGCCATATTCCAGAAATTTATACAAAAAGCAGTTTACAATCACATTTCCATCTCGGATATCAAATGTCACTAAAATCAGTTAATAAATAGCCAAGTTCCATCCAAATTATCCATAATCCAGAATTTGATCTAAAAATCATTCTAGAATCCTATTTCCATCGCGCACGGCAAATTTCAATAAAATCGGTAAACAAATAGACAAGTTCTATCCTAGCTGGCCATATTCCAGAACTATATTCAAATACCATTTTAGAATCCCATTTCCATCGCTCATATCAAATTTCACTAAAATAGGTTAAGGAATAGCCAGGTTCCATCACAATTGGCCATATTCCAGAATTTTATCCAAAAATGATTTTAGAATACCATTTCCAAGGCACATGTCGAATTCCATCACAATCGTCTAAGGAATAGCCTATATCCTAGTTCGCCTTATTCCAGAACAGTAGGTGTTTTTAAATGTCTATCAGTTTGCTAATTTAAAATCACAAATTCCAAACTTCAAACTTCTAATTCGAAATTCCAAGTTTCAAATTTCAAATTCAAAATCAGAAATTCTAAATCTCAAATTGTAAATTTCAAACTCCAAATTCCAACTATGCATACAAAATACGACGTTTAGGTACAACAACAAATTAAATAGTAATCAGATGCGCAAACTAGAACAAATTTCTACGCTCGCTCCAATTTTCGATTATAGTGAATTAGACTTTAGCGCATCTGTTATTAAAAAAAATAAAGCTCAGTTAAAATTCAAACCAATAAAGATCGAGCGTCTCTACAAATAAAAATTTGAACTAAAATATATCAAGTAGTAGTAGACATATACATTCATACATATAAAAAGTAAAATGACATAAAACAAAACCAACACAAATATCTTATACAAGCCATATTATTTCCGTGACGCACGCATATTATTAAATCCAAAACCTACTATTTTCTATAAGTGTTAGTGATATTTTATACTGTTTTTGATACAAACTAAAATTTAAAATCAAAGTATGTAAAGATTATACTGTATTATGACGCTAATACTTACAGAAATAGTAGGTTTTATTTTGTGTTTGTATGGCAATAATATGGCTTGTATAAGACATTTGTGTTGGTTTTGCATAAAATCGTAAAATGAATGAAATTTTTTATTGGTGTATATACCGCAGTAGAAGCTATGTATTGTTTTGTTGGTAGATAATTTTTAATTTTTCTTGATTGTTTCTGTTCGGGAAGATTTTTTTAAATTGGGGAAAGTAACAATCAAGATTTTTTTTAAATTTGTATCGTAGTTGAAAATTTAATTTTATAACAATGATGAAGCGATTTTTAATTTTGGGATGTAGTATCATTCATATCGGAAAATTTTATTTATTCGCGTACCTGAAATGAATGAAATAATTTTGAGTAAAGATTATAGTTGATAAATATAAAAGACAATTAATTGACTATAATAATAGTATTTCCATAAAACATTCTTAATAATTATATTATTTTATTACCCTAATTTTATATACATATACATACATAGATACTTAGAATTAAACAAAAAAATTTAAGTACTTAATTATAAATTAAGTTTTGCCAATAATTTAGAAAAAATATTATTGTAGATAAAAAAATAATAAAAATAACAAAAAAAAAAAATATTTAGCTAGCTATTGCTGCAAAATTTGCAATCTTCGAAGTTTTTTTGGGTTATTTCTAGTTTGTTCGGCACCTGTACTCCTTTTATTTAAATCAGCTTTATTATTTCTGTCTTTAATTTTTTGCAATTGCCAGAAACAATTTTTCCTAATTAATACAAGAATAAGAAATTGTAGAATTTTTTCTTTATGTTCCTGGCATTCACCCGTAAACCATTCCATATATTTTACGTTTTTATTAAATGCATCTACACATGTTTTGAATATTGACTGTAAAATTTGTTTTTTATAAATATTATCATTAAAATATTTTTCAAAAATTTTTATTTGTGAATATGATAACTCAAAAAAATAATCTGTCGGATTTTTCAAATAAAATTCCTCAGATTGATTTAATTTTCTACATTTTATTAAATATTCTGAAGGTAATTTCATGTTTTCATCGGACTTAACCATTAACCTCTTACAAGTCTCACATGAAAACTTTTTCATAAATTTATAAATTATATACCTACCCAACGAAATATCTTACGGAAGGTAGGTCAATTTCATGGTTTGCATTATTATTGAATTCGGCGACAAAAGCTATTTCATTAAAATCTTCATCGGAATATTCGAAGATTAAATTGTTATTAGTTTCCATATCGAATTCTGAATTTTGATAATCTAAATTAGACACATTTTCGGATTCAAGTAGGAAGGTACAGTTATCAGGCTCATAATTCAGTGATGAAGAATTGCAAATCAGTTTATTAGTCACAATTTTAGCAATAATAAAATTAAACTCGTAAACTGAGGGATTAAAATTATTTCCTCCTCTTGACCTAATTTGAGAAAATAAATTCTCTATGGCATCAGTTTGTAATTTTGATGTCAATATATATGTGTCTTTCATTGTTTCGAAAATTTTATTTGACATTCATAAAATGGTTTTTATTGTATGAACCAAACCTTCTACACAATATATTTTATTTTTTGTTATTATTTCAATTTTTTCTAAATAAGTTACCAAATTTAATAAAATTTTATTTGGAATATTATCTACACTTAATGGTGGTTTGGCGTCTATTGGAAGGGGCTCCGTAACCTTCCAGTAGGCGCAAGTGTACGTACTGCCTCCTCGTGGCAACCACCGGTAACTGTAACCATTAGGCTGAATATAGACTTTTGTGACAGGCTAAAGTACGGCGCTAAAGGAGAAAACCTTGACAAAAAATCCCTAATCTAAGGTGGAACAGCATATGCCGATGGATGAATGGCTGATAGGTTCATCAGTCTATATATGCGGACTCTGGATACCAGGCACCCTCTAGTTTTATTTAGCCTTCCTGTAATAAACCTGGGTGACCTACAGGCGACTTTTTTATTCCCAGCAACTCGCAAGAGTCAAATCAAAACGGTAGACGAGGCACGGGAAGGAATACACGGGAGTGGGTCTGCCCTCTCAAAGTCCTTGAGTCCCAATGCTACCGTTTTCTAGCAGAAGTAAATGTTATTACATCTAGGAGGGAGAGCAATGAGCCCAGATAGTATGTAACGCGTGTAGAAGTATTTTCTACAGTAGACATCTAGGAGGGAGAGCAATGAGCCCAGATAGTATGTATCACGTGTAGAAGTACTTCCAACAGTAAACATCTAGGAGGGAGAGCAATGAGCCCAGATAGTATGTCCCAGCAACTCGCAAGAGTAAAATCAAAACGGTAGACGAGGCACGGATAGGAATATACGGGAGTGGGTCTGCCCTCTCGAAGTCCTTGAGTCCCAATGCTACCGCTCTTCTAGCAGAAGTAAATGTTATTACATCTAGGAGGGAGAGCAATGAGCCCAGATAGTATGTATCACGTACCGTTAGGCAGTATTATCAGGTTCATTAAGAGCCTGAATATTGACTGGACGGATAATTAAGTAGGGCTTATGCACAAAAGATCTTTTAGGTCGCAGTGCGGGGTGGCTTGAGCCCCACATGGCCCTCAAGTAATAATAATAATAATCTACACTTAATGATAATCCTGAACTTGCAGGATTTTTACAAAGTTGGTTTTTGCTATTTAGAACATCGAAAACATCATTTATTTTTTCCAAAAACGCTGCTGTTGATATAGCACATTGTTTAGTCTTTGGATTTTTAAATTTATTTAATCTGTGAAAAGTTTTAATTCCCTCGGCGCAGCTTTTACTTAAAATTTGGGTGGCTAAACTTACTCGCATACGTTGAAACGTGTTTGGATGAATATGTGTTTCGGTTAATTTGGGGCAGACCCGCGTGACTGATTGGCTATCTAGACTATATAATTCTTCCAAAACATCCCAGCAAACTAAGCCATCTGGTGTTGAAATATCGTAGGCTAAGATTGTATTACGTATTGATTTAATTATATGCGGGATATCATATAACGCATATATAGGTTGATTATTTATATTAAAAAAAACTTGTAGTGAGTCAATTCCTAATTCCTTATAGGCATTTCGATTATTTGTAGCTTGGTCACTAACTACAGCCCAGACTGTTACACCAATTTCTTGAAGTTTCTGAATATTTAGTGTAATTAATTCCTTTAATTTTTTTCCTGGAATAAGATTTTCGTTAGCAACATAACTTACAATAAATTTTTCTTTTGAAAATAATCCCCTAGACATAAACAGGCAAATATGTTTTGCTGGTATTGGCTGTCTATCATTATTACCAAAATCTACTAAACCAACGACTCATCAAGACTTTGGTTATATTTTAAATCAGTTCTTATTTTTATTTCATCAAATAACAAAATATGCTGTTTTGATATATCTGGCATATTTTTAATTTTCGATGAAAGTTGCTCTAATAATTGGGTATTAAAACCTGGTTTTAATTGTTTTAAAACACACCAATTATTAATTGTGCGAATAGATGGTAATGGAAAATTTAGTGTTTCTCTTAAAAAAACATATGATGAATGGGACTTAAATTCAATACTTTGCGCTAAATAACGTTGATATTTTGATATTTTGAATACGGAGTACGAAAAAATGTTAGTCACCAATTTGTCACAAAATGTAAGTTCCATTTTGCCACAAAAAAAGTTGACAATTTGGAACAGATTTATGCGGGTATTTTGTGACAAAATATATGTTCATTTTACTCCCCAAAAAAAAAAGATTTTGATCATTTTTGATTTGGTGAATTTATAATTCGCTAAGTCACTACGTTCTTGCCTCATACTTAATGTATGAAATTGGAATTTTATTTTTGTAGTTTGTGTTTGGTCGTAGCTACCTGAGTACCTGATGAGTAGACCGAACTTTTTGTTTGTGCAAGCTTATCTGTACGAAACCAAACTACCACATAGAAAACTCGAGGAAAGTTTGGCTCGGGTTGAAGTACGAGGGGATTTTGATATTTCTACATTTTTGGTAGATTTCTTTTGTAAAATAAATAATAATAAAAATATCAAATAAACCAGACAATGGAGTATTTTTTACAAAATTATTTAAGTAGGGTCATTAAAAATTTTCTTACGCATAATTGCATCAATAAACCAACAAATATCCACAAAATTGTTGATAATTAAGTAATATTATTAAAAAAAATATCGAATTTGTGGTTATAATTTCAACAAATAGTTCTTAATTAGTTACACAGTTAAACCACCAATTATTCAGAAAATATCGAGAAATATTTGACTTTATTACCATAAAAAATCTGTCGAATTTGTGACTAAATTTTCAACAAATATTTCAAAAATATTCCACCAAAAACCGACAAATTTGATTTACAAAATGTTCGTTTACGCGTGACAATCGGCGTTAACCCCATCCACCATTTTTAATCCATATTGTGACAAATTTTTGTCACATTTATTTCCACCAATCACCATTTTATGTGACATTTTTGTTGCTTTTTTATGACACGTGGTTACTCGGGATTATCTTCCCGAACCAAAACAATAAATAAATAACTTCTACTTGCAGTGCATATGGACCAATAAATTTTTTTTTCTATTTACGTTTTGCTGTTGAATGAATGTGTGTACATACAAAAAGTATAGGAATATTGTTTATTTTATGGTATAGATCGTGATATTTGTTCATTTTAGTACCGCAATTGTCGCTAGTGTGAATTATCTTTTCCATAACAAATGAGATAATTTACACTAGCGCACCTAGCGTAAATGATGGCGAAGTTGATGTTTAGTACAAGTGCTAAACATGATCTATAGTTAAAATAATATCTCGTTGAAAATTCCTATTCCTTCATACTCGAGTAAAACAACAATAAAAAATGAACTTGTTGTTGTATTTACTCGGGAATGAAAGAATAGGAATTTTCAGCGAAATATTATTTTGACTATGTATATTACAACTTTACGATTTTAATAGTTCAGATTATAATATTTTGTAGAGACGCTCGATCTCTATTGGTTTGAGTTTTAACTAACACTTATTATTAATTCCGATAGGAGACCCATTTAAGAAAATCAAATGTGGTGAAAATGGTTATTACTTTGTGTTTGCGCATCTGATTACTATTTAATTTGTGGTACAACACAATACCATCGAAAATTCTCCCTATGAAGAAAGAAAGAGTAATACGTCCAAAATACTAACAAGATACTTCAACAATATAATACTAAATAAGTACACACACACACATACACATCTATCGGGAAGTAAATCCAACTCAACATGTGTATATAATAAGTATATTATTCCTTGTTCACATGAAGGCAATAAAATACAAAACAATATGTATTTACCTAGAAATTACAATGCTTTGATACAAAAACATACAATATCTATTCCGATAAGACCAATTCAACTAAGCCGACCAATATACGATTACAAGAAATATAAGAAATTTAACAATGTTGTTGTTGCATTGTACAATTCTCATTCCCATCAAAAACATAGACAAACATCACAATCATATACAAATAAATAATTCCTTATGCATTGCGTATGGTTGTTTCTGTATTCGACTCAACCGGGCTCGATTATATGAAGTATAAGAATCTCACTTGAATCGAACACACGTTAAAAACACAATAAAAGTCTTTAGAAATTAATCTTTTTGGTTTCCACTAAAATGCATCGAAATGGGTAAAATCAAGCAATTTTAAAGCTGAATTCAAATTCAGTTGAAATTAGGGCTCCGGGAATTTCAGTCAAAAACATTTCTTCAGTCAAAAAACAGAATGGAATTTCAGTCAAAATTTAAAAGGCAACTCAGTCAAAACAGTTTTAGACTGAAATGCCTTTTCAGAAGGAATTTTAATGAAAAAACTAAAAAGGCATTCTAGGCAAAACTATTTTGACTAGAATTCCTTTCGCATTTATGATTGAAATACCTTTTGAGAAGGTAATTCAGTCAAACAATTAAAAAGGAATTCCTGGCAAAATTGTTCTCCGGGAATTCAGTCAAAAACCATTCACTCAAAAAACGAAAGGCATTTCAGTTAAAAATTTCCAATACAAATATTATGACTAAAACTCTTTTTAAAAAGGAACTTCAGTCCAAAACTTCAGTCCAAAAAGGTATTTCGGTCAGAAAACAGTTTGACTGAAATGCCCTTTTTGTTTTTGGACTGAACGACCTTCTTGAAAAGAATTTTAGTCACCAATTGTTGAACTGGAATATCTTTTGTTTGGTTGTTTTTTTGACTGAAATGCCTTCGTAGACATATATGTTAGCGCCGGTGCTCCAGTCCAAAGCATTTCAGCCAAACACGGGAAGGAGTTTCAGTCAACAATTAAAAGGCAACTCAGTCAAAATAATTTTAGACTGAAATGCCTTTTCAGAAGGAAGTTCAATCAAAAAACTAAAAAGGAATTTAAGTCAAACTTTTTTGACTGAAATTCCTTTTGCATTTGTGACTGATATACCTTTTGAATAGGTAATTCAGTCAAACAACTAAAAAGGAATTCCCGACAAAATTGTTCTTGGGGAATATAGTTAAAAACAATTCAGTCAAAAAACGAAAGGAGTTTCAGTCATAAAATTTCGCATACCAATATTATGTCTAAAACTTCTTTTATAAAGGAACTTCAATCGAAAAAATAGTTTGGCTGAAATGCCCTTTCTGAATTTGGACTAAACCACCTTCTTGAAAGATGTTTTAGTCACAAATTTTTGGAACTGGAACACCTTTTGTTTGGTTTATTTTATTAGTCGCATCGTAAACAATTGATCGTGTTACACTTACAATTGAGCGTGAATAGTTGATCGAAGATACAATTGATCATGGAAACAATTGATCGTGGATACAATTGATCGTGGATCAATTGATCGTATGAACAATTGATCGTGGATCCATGGTCCCAATTACAAAGTCAGGTGTCATTAATAGATTCATAATCCGCTCCTAAGTGCGGCACGCAGTGCGAAATGTTTGCTGATCCCGGCTCCTACGTCCACCGAAGTTCATTGGAGGTCAAAGCGGGAGAGCGCAGTGACCTCCCGCGTGCCCGTGAGTGTTACCGAAGCCGTTAAGGCAAATTAAGGGTTGGCTATTATCTAGAAAAAAAAATACAAAAACTGAAAATCCCGAAGATAAATCCAGAAGACCAAATTAGTTATAATTAAAATTTATAAAATGCCTATCAAGTTTGCATTTTCCGTAAAGTTCTTAATATTTATGATAATAGAAATTGCTTCGTCAACCTTTCAGACACAGATCAAAGTAATCGTATCGCTCATATCGCTCCTACTGATAGTCTAAAAATGGGGTTGGCCACGTATCGCTGTTTTTAAAAGACTTTATCTAATATCATTTCTCCAAAATCTTGTTTTACAAAATCTTGTCTCCAAAAAAATGACATCGAATATTTTCACTTTGAATTGTAGAGGCTAACGTTTTCGGTAACTCTCACGGGCACGCGAGAAGTCGCTGCGTTTCTCCCCGCTTAGACCTCCGAGGGGCTTTAGATTTGAACTTCGGGGGACGTAGGAGCCGGAATCAGCAAATATGTTGCAATGCATGCCACACTTAGGAGCGGATTATATAGAATTTATTAATGACACCTACTAAAAAGAAAATAATTGCACTATTTTGTTAAGCAAGATTTTGTAATTGCAAGATTTTAAAATGCAATATTTTATATCAATTCAAAAAATTCAAAAAATAAGATTGAACGGCAAAACATGATTTTGTCTTGCAGGCAAATATCCTGATCCCCTGAAAATGGCAATAAAATTGATTATTTTTCATTTATTTAAAAAAATAGTTTTTCTGGATTGCTTTTTCGGTAATTTCTAGATTTTTTATCGGAATTTTCTTTTCTGGATTTTTTCTTCTCAACTATTCTGGATTTAAAAATTTCTGAATTTTTTTTCCAGGCAAATGTAGTGATCCCATTAACTAATTATAATAATAAAAAATAAATAAATAAATTTGTTTTTTCGACAAAATTTGATCACATTAATATGCTACATGCACAGGATTTATTAGTACGTCTGTTCAATTTATTTAAATTATTTTACATTAAGAAATAAATTCAATGGTTTTAAATATTCATTTCAATCAATTAGGTGAAGGAAAATTTAATGAAAATTCGGCCTTTTGACCTATTCGGCCTTTCGACATACGGCCTCTCGACACATTCGGCCTTTCGACCTATTCGGCTTTTCGACATTCGGCCTTTCGACACATTCGGCCATTTGACATTCGGCCTTCCGACCCATTCGCCCTTCCGACCCATTCGGCCTTTCGACATTCGGCCTTCCTACATTTGGCCTTCCGACAATCGGCCTTTCAACATCGAACGATCTGTCACTAAACCAAAAGAAATTCCAGTAAAAAATGGTTTGACTTGAATGCCTTTTTAGTTTTTTGATTGAACTTCCTTCTGAAAAGGCATTTCAGTCTAAAACTATTTTGACTGAGTTGTCTTTTAATTTTTGAGTAAAATTCATTTCTGTTTATGACTGAACTTCTTTGACTGGGGCCCCGGAGCCAACGTATAAGTCTTCGAATGCATTTCAGTCAAAAAAAATCAACCAAACAAAAGGTATTCCAGTCCAAAAATTTGTGACTAAAATACCTTTCAAGAAGGTCGGTCAGTCCAATAATACAAAGGGAATTTCAGTCAATCTGATTTCTGACCGAAATGCCTTTTTTTGGACTGAAGTTCCTTTTTAAAAGGAGATTTAGTCAAAATATTTTTAAAGGAAATTTTATGTCTGAAATGCTTTTTGTTTTTTGACTGAAATGTTTTTGACTAGAATTCCCGGAGCCGAAATTAGGGATATAACAAATTTTGTTGAGACTGAATAAAATTAGTTACTCATATAAAAATATAAATTCGGATTTTGAATCAAATTTAGGATGAGTTGTGTGTTATGATCAGTAAACTGAAATCAGAAATTCAATCAATTGAATTATAAACATAATTGTGAATTATAATCCTAAAAAAAATTAACAAAATTTGTCAGGTTTATCCGAAGTCCGGTATATCGAGGTTTTACTGTATTGAGCAAATATATAGCAATACTGAACTTCGGGGTGACAAAGTTTTAGTTTGAATTGTGTTGATTCGAAATGGATAACCTTCCTGGGCCCTATTGCACCAACTACTTATTACTTATTATTACTTATCAACTTATCATAATTTTTGATAATTTTCTGTTGTACCAAATTGAAATTGGATAAGTATTTTATTGAGTTATAATAAGTGATAAGCACTCACTTATCAAAATTAAGTTGCACTAATCGCAAAATGATAAATGATAAGTAATATTTTGATAAGCGATAAGTTTGAAGTTTTTCGTAGTTCTGTTGCACCAAAAGTTTTAACTATCAATAATCGATTACTTTAATGATACTTATCCAAAATATCAATAAGAAAAATTTCACTACTCAAATAAATTGATAAGAGCTACAAATTGTAGTGGCATGACGGAAGTTTATTAAAAATGTTTTTTCTCCCTGGCCATTTCTTATCCGATTTCGATGAAATTGAGCATGCACGATAGAAATTGGATTCTGAAATGATTTTTACATCATACATCGTCATATTCCAGAACTTCATCTAAAAATCATTTTAGAATCCAATTTTCATTGTACCTACCTGTCGAGTTTCATTCTAATCGGTTGTTAAATAGCCAAGTTTCATCCTACTCATGGATTATGGCAACTTATCATAAAAATTTGATAATTTGTCATTTGATAAGTTATAGACATTCTGATGTGCAACGCTTATCACTTATCATTATCAAAATCCTCAAGTTTTTAAATTGATAAGTGAGTGAGATTTTTTTACTTCTGGTGAAACACTTATCACTTATCATTATCAAAAAAAGTAACTTATGATTAGTTGATAAGTAATAAGTGATAAGTAGTTGGTGCAATAGGGCCCTGATCTTGATTTTAGCCATAGTCTTACGGTTCAATTAAAATTTCCGAATTTATTTTAAATGGTTCCGAATTCTGTTGCTTTTAAGTCATTTATCCAAAAACCCTGTTGACACAATTATTATAATGGTATAGCATTTTAAATGTAATTTATGTTCGTTTCCTCCCACATTTACACATATGCTGCATATTAATCATTTTCCAAAACGTACTCGTAACTAAACGAAATTATATATTTCATGTTATCAGATTGGACGCATGCATGTCATGCCATTGTGTATAATTTTTTTAAATTATTATTTTACCCCAAAAAATATAAAAAAAAAAGTTTTCGGGTTACCCATATTTTGTGTTTTCCATAGAAGGGAATATACTACGAGATAAAGTTGACATTATACCTACCTGGGTTATGTAAATTAGCATTTAAATGACAACATCCTTGAGGTATTAACTATATATGTACACTATTCTACATTTTTTATTTTTTTTTTGTACTCGTATGTGGATTGTGGCTTGGTTTGTTGATTTTAGCGTATAGCAAGATTAAAATCTAGGGTAATTTTTACTTTTACCATTTATACATACATAATACATAAATTTCCTCTTGTGGCTGTTAATTATAAAGATCTAATTTACAGAGCTTTTAATTAATGAACACAAATGGTATGAATGAATAACGTCTTATAGATTTTCTCAATTGAATACAGTTTTTTTACCCCTATAAATCTTAATAAACTACCCTACTTTATATATTGGATCGACTCAGGTTGCTATATTTATAAAGATTTATATTTATGCGAGAAATAAATAGAAATATTGAATATCGAAATGATAAGACAATCAGATAATATACTTACGTATATATATCCCAAAACAAATGTCTACCATTTTTTCATCATCTTATAAAATTCGAATTTTTCCATTTCGTGAAAATACAAATAAAAATCGTCATCATTTCTATGTTTTCCCGAATAAACAAAAACAAAAAAAAAGTGAACAACTTTTGATGTTGACAACAACTGAAAAGATAACATCAAAAATTCATATCATGCAGAACACACACACACACACATGCACAGTTTAATAAAACAGGAAAATTTTGCAAAGAAAATTGTTTATCTCGTTTTTATTTATTTTAATTTTTTTTTTTTCATCTTGTCATTTCAAAAGCAGCGAAAAGAAATCATATTTTGTGCTTTAAACAAAAAAGTTGTACCATTTCCACTTTGATTTAACTATATACGAGAATATTTACTATGGTTTTTGCTCGACAAGTTATCTCTTTACATGCAAATCGTTTAACGGAAAGAAAAATAAATAAATTTGTGAAAATATTACTCTTCATCCTTCCACCGTAGCATTGAGGGATACATATATAGGATCCATATCACCAGAGCGAAATGATTTATGTGACAAAATTCGCTTATCAAAAAAAAAAAAATTGAAAAAATTTTATATTTTTGTTTGAAGCTAAATGTCTTGATCAAAATTGATTATTATTTAATCGATTTTACTTTAATTTTCCGTTTTCTATATTTGTTTGGTTATTTTTCATCTCGATTGCGATTTAACGAATTTGTTTCCTTTTATTTTTTTGTTGTTGTTGTACATACATATGTATATATAACGGCTACATGATTTATGACTGTATTTAATTTTCATTTAGTTTAACAGAAATTGTTGAGAGATAAGAATCATTGCTTGGGGCGCGCGTATACCTAAAAAAAATAAATACAATATACAAATTGAACAATAAATGGATTTTCTCGGAAAATTGATTTGTCTGGAACATAACGAAAATTAAATATACTACATTTTAAATGGTTATTAACTATATAGAGAACAGGGATGTAAAATATTTTAACAACCCTTCATCTTCGTAAATAATAACCATCATAATTATACAAGAGCAAAAAAAAAAAAAATGTTTGTCAATTAGCACACCCAATTATGGTTACCAAATTAATTAAAGTCTAGTGAATTTCTTGTTTCAAAATTAAATAAATTAATTATTTCAAATAATTAACTTTCGCTATACACACACACAGACACACAAAAATATAAAGTATTACAAAAATTATTACCACTTGTACCAACTTTTATTATACTTTCTACTTAGTAGCGAACTTTAATAATTTTTAAATTAAACAAAAAAATAAATTATAAATTAAAACGACATTACATAAGAAAACCCACCAACGACGATGATAAGAAAGAAAAACAAATGTTGAAATATGCTAACGAGTGCTGTAGTTAATTTATTTTCATTTTGGTGTAGTGTACGCCAGACCGGATGTACAACGTACCACAAAAATAGAAATAATATTTAATACTTTTATTGATTTGTATTAAAATAATACAATTTGTTTGATATTGCATACCCCTGCATTTGTTTAAGTAATTAGTTATAAGATGATTGCTTAATTTTCTGTTTAACCAGTTCGCTATCGACAATACATATACCAATTAACATTAAAACTAAAATAAGTTTAGTCTATTGGATTTATTTTATTAGACAGGTATTATATTGGCGACGAGCGGGAAGCTCGTTCTGCTGTGTTTAGTTCGTTTAACAGAATATAACTATACCCCCAGCCGGAATTTACTGCTATTGAAAGTCAAATTTTTAACACGTTAATCGCCATGTCAGTCGTATGTGTCTGACACTAAGAATTTCTCCATGGGCCATGTCAGTCATATATGCCTGACATAGGGGATTTAGTACATAGAAGGCCGCGCCAGTCACTGATATCCGATGTCATATTGCTTTTCGTAATTATGTAGTATCTAAATTATGTAATAAAATTAACATGGCGCAGAGGAAAATTTTGTTGAAATTATTGTGGCGATTAACGTGTTAGTATGGATGATGAACAAAATCCCGATTTACAATACGAAGGAAACTACTATTCAGCGGTTTCTGATTTAAACAGTTGTATCGATTTCACGATACATCAATACCACCAAACGTTCAAGTGTCGAGTTACATGGCATTTGCTATGCTGGGCAATATAAATACTTACGCGGTAGTCATGTATTGCCGTGCCAAATCTCAGGACAAGAAAGTTAAAATTAGTTTAATTTCAGACAAAACAAAGGTGGCTCCACTAACAATTATCATTGCCCTGCTTGGAATTATGTGGCACCGTTTTATTGACCAAGCTTATGAATCTGGTTAAAAAGGAAACGAATTTAATAATAGAGCAAATGTAGACTGATTCAAAAATAGTCCTAGATTGGTTAGCATCTCATCCTAGACGGTGGTTTACACTTGTGGCAAATCGAACTGGTGACATATTATAACCCTTCGAATGGGGATATGTTCTGTCAGAAGAAAATCCAGCAAACCTTGCTTCAAGAGGTCTCTTTCCAGAAGAATTAAATAATGATAAATTATGGTGGAATGGACCATTGTGGCTAAATCAAACAAAGGAATTTTGGCCACAACAGCAACAAAATTACGAACTGATCGAAGAACAAATTCCAAAAATGGCATTCTATTCTCAGATGTAATTAAAATCGATGTGTCCGGAACGTTATTCTCAAAACATTCCTCATTCCATAAAATACAAAGAATACTTACCTATCTTGTATTTGTTTCTAACTGCAGAAAACCCGCATTGGCTAGGAATCATTCAAAGTTTCTAACATGGGAAGAAATACTCGAATCACTATATAGAATTTGTTTATAGAAACAAGAAACATTTTTCGCTGAAGAAGTGGAAGATATACGCAGAAGCAAGAACGTCCGAAAATCTATAGCAGATTAAAATTTCTCAACCCGTTCATAGATGAATTTGGAATTTTGCGTGTAGTAGGAAGGTTAGAAAAAAGCAACCTCCTATTTTCAACCAAACACCCTATATACTGCCACCAAAATCCCATGTGGCAAGACTTATAATAGAGGAGCTGCACAAGGACCATAAACACGCCGGTTCTTCAATTTATTGGCGATTGTAGGCAACGATACTGGGTACCCTGTTTCAAGAACCTTCTATACGAAAGATGTTTCATCAATGCGTAACGTGTACGCGTGTCAGAGCCAAGACGGAGGGTCAATTGATGGGCACTTTACCAGTTTATCAAGTAGAGTTTGATCGAGCATTGGCGCAAGATGGCATTGCTTTTGCTGGACTACGGTCAATTCATCTTACCAGGTGACGTAGTAAAACGTATCTTAAATGCGAGGCCATTATGTGTTCTTTCAGCAGATGACATCGATCCATTAGCACCGTCCCATTTTCTCTTTGCCCAACCGGCTACCAAGTTACCAGAGTATGATTTAACGCACTTTAAACCAACTCACCTATCTAGATGGCAAATGGTCCAATATGTATCTCAACATTTCTGGAAGCAATGGAATACTGAATACATTACGTAAATGTAACAACATACTAAATGGTTACATATTAAACCAGTCAAACTACATGATGTTGTGGTAATTAAGTAAGATAATGTTCCTGTCAATAAATGGCTTTTAGCCAAATATTCATTACAATAAAACAAATTTATATTATTCTTCTTTCAACGATGCTCCTCCAAATAATTCGATCACGGTGCACAAGTCCCTTTCAACGTCGTCCACCGATCGGGTAGTTGGTCTCCCACGAGGCCCCTCCAAAGCCTCTTTAATGGTCCGATTTTGTAAAGATCTTAACCTTGACGATTTTATGAATTCGATGATGTCGACTTTATCGAAATCATTTCTGATCTCGTGATTCATTTGCATTCTGTACGTGGCTCCCTCTTTAATGGGACCGAGAATTCTTTTTATGAGCTTACGCTCAATTATAGCGATTTTCTGGATGTTTTGTGCTGTCAGTGTCCAAGACTCGCAACCAAAGGTGATAACAGGTCTTATCAGCGCCTTGTAGATGTACAATTTTATTTTGCGCTATATATGAGGAGACTTGAGTATTTTGATATTGGCCTACATAAAATGCTCTTCATAAAATTTGTTGGGTATCTTCCAGATTTCTCAGGACTAGTCTTAATTCGAGTATGCTTAGTATTATCGACCCTGCCTTCGTGGGTTCGGTATTCCTGCAGTTTCAACATTTAGGGTAAGATTAGTATTATGTTTCACCAGCTTTACAATATTGTCGATCAGCGTTGTTTGATTTTTTACTAGTGGCAACAAATGATTCTCGTTATTTTAAATAGTTTGAAACATATTTTCAAATTCATTGGTCTCTCGTTGTGTGGGCATTCCAAACATGTCCCCTAGTATGATACCAGTCGTGTTCCGAAACCTCGTTTATACGTTTTCGATTCGATGTAAAAGTTCATTATACAATCAGATTGTTTTTTTGGCATCTTAATTGGTTTATAATATTGCAATTGAGGAAGCATTAAGGGAGTTTCATCAGTTCTTCGTGAGCTATTTTAACATTTTCGATTTCGTCCCAGCTCATGTTGTAGTAAATTACTAAAGCCCACTATACGGCTATAATCTCGATTTGGTTTACTTGGATGATGGCTTTTACGAACTCCAGTATAGACAACAAACTTATAGCACTGCTATTCTTAGAGGGTTCATTTTCTTCTGGTTCGTTTGGTTGTTGTCTAAGTATGGTAATCTGGATTCAAGTATTATTTTATTAATTATTGCGACTGAAAAAAGATCCAATCTTTTGCAGTTTTTTTTTTTCATATAACATAACCCATCAAATAAGTACTACGGTCTGGTAGCTCTATAATAATAAATTCACTCTATAATTAGCCCCACAGTTAATATAACAGCTGAACATGTTATCGTTCGGCCCTTGAATTAAATAAATCAGTTCTTCTTAGTGGGGCTATACGAATCAGTGTAATAATCAGTTAGAATAATCTGTCAGATTTGTTGCTCTAATCAAAAATAATAATTAATAAACACTAAATCGATATCAGTCGGGGTTCACATGGTGTTCATTTGCCAACTGCAAACTTATTTTAATGGAAATTACTGAATTAAAACATTATGTTCGACTCTGAAGATAAAACGCTCAACTGATAATAAACCTGTAGAATCATCAAATTCAACTTTCCACTTTGACAATTGATATTGGTTATTATTAAATGTGGACGGTGAACTTGGTAGTGATTTGAAAATTGGTAATGGTATTTGTCTAACTGCGGTCGCACGTTATTTTGTTAAAGTACTTGCCATATACTG
Organism: Tipula helvola; assembly: GCA_963556165.1. Classification (NCBI taxonomy): domain Eukaryota; kingdom Metazoa; phylum Arthropoda; class Insecta; order Diptera; family Tipulidae; genus Tipula; species Tipula helvola. Next base: position 110,833,690 of record OY744482.1, read on the forward strand.
TCATGTTGTGCACTTGGTTATTTGTATTGTTCATTTTGATCTATAAATATATTGGTTGCTAAATTGAAGGGGATGGAAATTTGGATGCCTGGGTATTCTGGGGTATGACAAACAGTTCGCTGTAAAATTTTGATGATTTTAATTTTGAGTTTGTCAATTGTCTGATCAAATATTTAAATTTTGAAACCGTGACTTTAGGTGGTCTGACACCACCCCTTTTGTTCTGGGAGAGAACATCAGACATTTCTTCTTCTGACGAAAATGCATCAATGGAATCAATTTTGATAGTAGCTTCCATACTTTTAATCGTTTCGTTTACGGTGGATGTCTCATCCAAAACCTTCTTTAAACCAGCCATGAACTGGTTAGCATTCTCAAGAATGTTCAGACATGAACTGGTTAGCAGTCTCAAGAATGTACCAACGCTGAAAAAACATCAATCTTTTGATATCGTTATTATTTAAACCCTTAAACCAAACAATTAATGTGGTTTGAGAATTAAATTGTTACTCTCGATTTCTAACGCTGCTATCAATAACTCTAATTTAGCTAACCGATTACCTCTTAAATTTCGAACTTCGCAACTCTACTAAGAATTTGTCTGATTATAATAATTTAAAATCTAATACCGTAACCGTACCAAAACCGTAACAATATTCATATTGTAACAGTTTCTCGGACACGGCTGGCTGTATTGGACGCACTCATCCGGCAGTTTCCTCAAAAATTGTTTGCCATGTAATGACATCCTAATTGCATGTAAAACAGAATTTCTCGTGAAATTTGATTCCTAGTTATATCTCATAAATAAATTTAAATAAATCTCTTAACGAGGTACACATTCATGTTTATTATTGTCCTACATAACAAAAACAACGGGCGAGTTCACGCTCAACTCGCAAAAGATTTATGTGAAAACCTTCAACTATTGAATCATTTCAAGTCTTTTCGATGGGCCTGAGAACTGTTCGCTCAGTATTTAAATTACGGTACAATTTTGGTTTTAAAAGTCAATAAGTTATTCTATTTTGGATTTGGAGGACGAACCTTATCAACATTAATTGTTTAATTTAAAATTGAAATTTATAACCAACTACATTTCAGTATAGCGATGTCTTGGTGAGATTGAGCAAAGTACTGTTCTGTTAAGTTAATCATCTAAACCTACCCTGAATGCTTTAAAATTCATCATTACTCATACATGGCAATTATTGAAGATTACATATTTCGACTTTTGTGAATGGTCACGGCAAACCAGGTGAACAAAGCAAAGTGCGGCATCGCTGATTTGATTGAATTGAACTAAATGAAATAGGGCGGTTCTATTAGACAAATACGCTATTTTGACTGTAAAATCATAGCAGCTGGAAAGCTGCGGCTCCTTCCTTGTGCGTATCTTTAGAAAATGGCGTTCGAATCTGTTTACCACTCTTATACTTTTTGTTTCCTATATGCCCCGCATAACCTAACTCAGCAACAGCATGAGCAATACTAAACATAGCATACCGATTATAGAATTTCAAAATTATTATTTTATTATGTATCAACGTATGTACATATGTGCCATTTTCACAGCTCGCTAAGATGAATGAGATATTTAATATTTAATGTATGGGTGCATTTGTCTTTGTTTAACGTACTTCCATTTCAATTTTTTTGAATTACTTGCACTACACATGCATACTTTTTGTGCCTTTTCATTTTATTCTGACGGAAATTGTAATTCGAATTATATCGTATGCAAGTTCGGTGCATTTTATGTTCGTTTTTTTCGTATTTAATTTGTAATTTTGGTCGTACCGGATTTTCCGTTCCTTTTTTTACATGAAATTTTTGACTTACCCCCGCTAAAGATGTTTTCACATCAAAAAATATTATCTCGTTTTAACTATCTACATATAAATGTATTTGTTATCACTCTGAACGTATTTATATGGCTTTGGATCAATCAGCCGTGCTTAACATCATATTTGGATTTTTTTTTTTTTAAATTCCGACGAACACATTATTTACGGCGGGGACACATACCCTTCGAAGTTTATTGTTCTGAATTTAATGGCAAATTTTAGGTAGATAAAGAATTTAGGTAACCACAAATAAATTTTTTCATTTTATTTTCAAAATATTTTAGAGAAAATACTTTAATTCAGGAATTCGAAATTTATGTGTGGGAGATAAAAGCTTTTAGACTTAAAGTTTTTTTTGCTTTTGTCTATTCACATAATATTTTACGATTCACTTTCTTTTCCTTTTTTTATTTGTTATACGGTATCTATCTGTGTAGGATATGGCGGTATGTTTTTATGATGCATCTCCTCCTACATCATAACAATATCATTAAACTGATTTGTGTACATGATTTCTTTTATGTTATGATTATTATGATTATTTTTATGATTATTATTCTTATAATATATTTTTTTTGTTATTTTAATGTTTATGCTAAATGAAATCTACTCCTTTTGAACTGATGATCAAAACCAAAGCGTCATCCAAAACAAGCAGACAAAAAATAAAATAAACGTATTTTATTTATTACTGTTCAACATTCCAGTTTTTTGTTCTTTTTATTTGGTTCGTTGCGAAAGCTCTCGCATTTAGCAGTGAAATGTAAATGGATTTTCTTTTTCTTGTTTTTAAACGAGATAAAACAGCTTTAGTCTCGTAAAAATCTTAAATATAATTTTTTTTTTAAGGGTTATGACTTTAACAACCTCTTTTTTCCGTCTTGTAGTTTAGATAAATATGCGTGCGGATGAATGATTTTTTTTTTTTTTTTTTTTGCTTGCTTGCGTGCCAACTTAATAATGACGATTATATCTTATTACGATTGGTTAACCCATTTTCGTTATATTTGTTTTGAATGTTAAAATTTTATATTTTGTGTGTCACAATGGTTCACGGGTAAAATTTATAAATAAGATTAGTTGAACAATTTAAAATTGTTAACTGGCTTAAGGGGGTAGAGGGGCTGTACCGGTATTAATAACAACAACTTTTATTTTTGTTATTGGCAAATTATAAAACTTCAATCTTATGAAATTTGAAAATTACATAGTTTTAAAAAACTTCTGATGAGGATGTGTTCTCAACAAGAATGTATGTTGGTGATTTTTGTATTGATTACCATACCATTATTTACAATAAACGCTTGCAGCCATTTTATCGAATTGAAAATAAATATTATTGGTGTATTCGGTTAAAGGAAAATTCATGTAAATTACTCAATTTGAATAAAAAATAGCAATTGAGATACAATACACCTGAAATTAGCTCGGAGCTTTCTATATTTGTATATTAAGATGTACGTAAGATTTATGCAAATTTGTATTTAGAACAATTTCCATATGTTCAAGTTTTCTACATAATATGTGAAGTACTCGTAGGTACGCGTTTTCTTCAAATCTAGAACATCTTAATGTAAATTATGGCATCTTGAAAATATTAAATTAAACGATAAGATATTCATTTGAATATATATATGTAGATGTATGTAAATAATTTTATCACATACGGAGGTAGACATTTTTTTATCAAGGCTAAATCTAGCAGATATATTAGTAATCCGATTAGAAATGTGATTTTGGAATTTTTTTTTCGCACGAATAAATGTAAAAGCAAGATGCGAGGCATATAGGTACTGTGCTCTCTGTACGGTGAAACATATTTATATGTTTGTTAGAAAAATCTGATTTTTAAATGTAATACGACTTTATAAATACATTTTCAGTCTGATCTTTTAAAATCCGTTTATAAATCTCAAACATTACTTACTTTTAATGCTTTTAGTGTCATTTTGTTGTATATCACTGCATTGCACTCTAGGTCATAAGAGACTGTGAACCTTAAAAATACTAACAAGAACCATCTTAGAACTAGTACTAGTTAAATTTATATAAATCAATACTCCACGTTTCCTACCAACCGGTATTTTAACTCTAGAAAACAAAATCCATCTGAACGTCCAAAAAAATAAAAACCGTTTTTGATTTCGTGATATACAATACCTATAAAATTCCCTAAATTTAGTGACCCGAAAGTCACTTTTTGACAATATGACAGGGGTCATTATAGGGTACTTTGAATTTTCAGTAGAACAGAGTGAAAATTGTTTTTTTTTCGCAGCCGCAGGCAACTGAAAATGTGTTTCAGCGATGAGATAATTAAAATATTCCGAGTATATCAATAAACATCATAATTCATCAAAATGTAGTCTTCTTAATTAAAATAAATTATAATAATCATGAAAATTATCGACCTTGAGATTTTGGAGATTTACATGTTTTGAGGTCCTTTCAATTCGGAAAATTGGGTTTCAATCCAACAAAGTATGGCTCTCTATCAGTCTGTCAGTCGTTTTGCCTAAATTGGAAGACTCGGTAATTTCCAAAAGACAAAAAAAAAATATAAAAAAATTACAAACGGGTAAGACATGAATTATATTTATTTTTATTTATTTATTTATTTTATTCAACATTTTACACAAATAAGGCAAGGCCTTTTTACAATATTTAAAAATATATCTTATAATGTGCAACGCAGTTATACATAATTATAGTACATAAGTAAGTGGTATAATATAATCTTACACAGAAAAAAATTTGTGGTATTTTTTAACTAAATCTGAACTCTTAATTTGAGACCACTTGCAAAAGACCACCAGGAAAGTGCATAATTTGTTTAGCTATGGCTAATAGCTTCTTTATTTTTAAAATAAATAAAAATCAAAGTGAATATTCGTAGTATTATGAAGCACCATACCGTTGTACTTTTAAAATTTATCATGTTCATGTTTTCTACTAAAAATTATTGTCAAAACATCTTCTTGTTTCTAGTTAATTATTAACCAAAATAAGATTTCTTTAGCTATGATAAATAGTTCATTTTTTGTTTATACAATTTACGGGCACCTATGTAACGCAGTTAAATATTACACTTTAAAAGTGGCAAAGTTAATTTTTATAAAGTGGCGAATTAAGAAGGAGACATTTGTAAATTTTGCGTAATATATTTGGCATTTTCTTGTACGAGGTGTTCGTAATTTAGTTAAAAGTAAATAATTAATGTTGTTGAAAGCGGCAATGTAAAATAGCTAAACATACCTCCTACATATTTTCTGATATATATATATATATATATATATATATATATATATATATATATATATATATATATATATATATATATATATATATATATATATATATATATTAGGGTGGTCCTTATTTTCCAACCCTGATTTTTATCTCGGGACACCCCATAAATTTGTTCCTCTGTATGAAAAACTTTAAAAGCCAAATTTCTAAGCTCTAGGACAATGTTAACACGTGCCGCATTAAGCTTAAAGTGTTCAAAATGAAGAAATGTTATGCGCGTATGAAAACTAGGATTAAACTAATGCATATTTTATTTGGTCCTCTATTTCGAACATTTGTAATATTTAAAATATTTTCTACACAAAAATTGTGCAATCAATATATCGGTACTCCAACGAACACATATTTTTCTTATATTATAGCAACGAAAATTTGAAGTCATCGTGCAATTAATATAATATTAGAAAAGTACGATACAGTACGTACTTACATAAAATAATTATTATGTGTTATAAACAAAATTAATTAAGAAATTTCATTATTAAAATATTTGAAATGGTTTTATTTAATTTAAATTGAATTACATGGTTCATTTTGAATAAATAGGTAATATAAGAATGATTTAAATTTTACCATCGATGCGGCACGTGTTAGAGTGGTCTGATTGGCTTGAAATTTTGAATATTTAAGATTGGTGTATAAAGGAACAAAATCAATGGGTGTCCGCGCCAGAATTCTACCTTTTGTTTTACTCCATATAAATAAGGACCACCCTAATATATATTATATTATATATATATATATATATATATAATATATATATATATATATATATATATATATATATATATATATATATATATATATATATATATATATATATATATATATATATATATATGAATTCATTTATTCATTATAAATAAAACAATTATGGTTGATTCTTAATTATTCTGTATTTACGGGGGTCAAAATCCTGTTTCATTTTTAATATTACAATATAATTTTATAATAATAATAATAATAGTTTATAATAACATTAAATTAATCGTACGTGTGTATTAAATTTTAGAAAAATGCTTCATTTTCTGTTTTAATTTTATTATAAAAATATATTCTTCACTTATCCCGGCAAGTAAAAAGTTATTTTTCTAAGCTTTCATATTACTATATTCACCTATATCAATTAACAATATTTAATTTTCATTATTTATCACCTATATCAATTAACAATATTTAATTTTCATTATTTACAAATAAATATTTTAAAAAAAATAATTATTGGGCCGTTTATATTGAAACTGGGGAAAGTTCATTTTTCAAAAAAAATTAATTAAATGATAATAATAGACATAATTGTACATATGATCTTTTACCGGTAAACAATTTATCTACTCAAAATAAAAATAATTAAATCCCTAATACTTACGCAATAAATAAGATTAATTCAAATTCCCGTATATTTTTGCATTTATAGGTTCTCCATTCTTTCATTAACTCGCTTCAACAAAATATGAACTTAGCCGAGTTTCAAAATAAACGGTTCATTTATATTTTTATATGATTTTGTGTTTTGGTACTATAAAAAACGAATCGTCAACCAAAAGTTTTTCAAATGGGCCTGGGTAATAAATATCATGAAGATTAAGGATAGAATATATTTTTTTTTCAGGTTCTTTTAGCTGGTATGCAGAGAGGTTTTGTTGTAATATATATTTAACCATTTAGACACTATCAAAAACGCGACGCAATTATTACCTATAAAAATATCTATGATTTCTTCAAATATAGGAATTGTATCATCAGTAATACCTGAACATATAAAAAAGCCTCTACGATATGTATCATTTAGATAGCATGATTTAACAAATTAAAATTTCACCCTTAAATTTGAAATTACTTAAAAGTAAATCATAAACAGAAAAATCATTATGCGCATTCATAGAAAATGGTTTTGTTGTGAAACATTTAAATGAAGTATAAAATCTAATAGGAAAAATAAGATAAATCAGAGATAATGCAGTAGAAATTGTAGTATGATAATATTAAGGCTAGTTTCGAAAAATAACAAAAACTTAGAAAGTCACAAAAAATTCAAAATAATGTTTCACAAGTGTTTTCCCAGAATACAAAATAAGATAATAGATAATAAAATTTAGGATAAGACAAAATAAAAAGATCAAACAAAAGGGTCAAGATGAAATAAAAAAACCAAAACAAAAGAGTAGAATTAAGGAAACAAAAATAGTAGGAAATGAAACATATGTTATATAATAAAACGTTGACAATGAAATAAAGAAATACATAATTAATGTGTTGATGACAATGCAATTCGAAAGAAAATTATAAAATTGTAATATAGAAGTAATATGTAATAAATAAAATGTAGAACATCAAAAATAAAGCGAAAATTGGAATACCAAGAATATTGACCCAAAGTAAAAATAATATTAAGCAATTCAATTAAATCGAACACAATATAATGACCCAAAATAATTTATGATGAGTTGAAAATTTGATACACATGCGTTATAATTCTTAGAATAATGCAAATTAGCAGAAATAGAAATTAAGTACACAAATTGTTAGTGTAAAATATCAGAAAAATTAGTATATAAGCACAGAAATTTACAAACAAAATTCATTCCAGTTTGGTATTCTACATTCAGTTTTCATAAAGTATTCATTATTCAAATCAATAAGTTTTCAACATTAAAACATTCAACTAAAGTAAATTAAATTAAGTCCAGTAAAACTAAGAATATTTTGTAACAAAAATACAAAAATCTAAATAAAAGAATTATTATCCAGATACAAAAGAAAAAGAATAAAATTTTTATTATCAAAATCTTCAACATCTACCAAAAGACGATATATCCAGGAAATCCAGTCAACTGAAACATTGGTAAATATAACTAACAATCATCCTACTAACCCGATAAAGCGGGATTTTCTAAGACGAACCAATCGAGAGAAAAACGGCGTAATTGCTGTAATAATTGATTGGTTAATAAGAGAAAATTCCTTAGTTAAGCCTAGTCTACTAACCAATACAAAAAACTTCTCCACATACAATTCTATTCTGAAACTAACAACAGAATAGAATTAAACAAATACTCTACACTTATCAGTACATACATGATAGAAGACGCTACACGAGCAATTTTATACATTAGGATCTTAATATGTCATTATAAGAAATATAGCGTAGAATAAATACATATTAATCAGGATTAGCTGTGAAACATCGTAAAAGATTCATAACTTATTAACATTAAATTCAAATCAAACAATACACGACTCAGGAAAAATTCTTCGGAACGACAACAACACATAATTACAATATCAACGTTGTAGATACAAAATAAACAACTACCATCATATTTACAATATTCATACAAATATATATATATAAAAATAAGAATCCCATAATTACAATATTTTCCCATACATAAAATACAATAGTTTGTATGTTAGTTGAGAATCTTCATTTTCTTTTAAATTAACATGATGGACGTATTCTTGGTGCCTAAAAGAAAATGTTTTGCAAATATTAATAAAACTTTGTACGCACTGAGCTAATTTTTTAAATTGCAAATGTTTCCCCCCAAATCTCATGCACCATAATAATATTAATGGACCCATTTCTCTCATAATTCTACCGTAGTGAATCATGTTATGAAGCTTTGGCCTAATCCTATGACTTGGAAAATTCTTTTTGTATAATGTATGGTGTGCTTTAACTAATTCATCTAACACAAATGTTTGGGACAGTAAAAGTTTTGGTGAAAAAATAATAGACATGCATTCAATTAGTAAATTAAATAATTTACATATTTCTAGGCATCGTTCATTATGTTTTAATTCAAATATTTTTTTAAATATTAATGGCAAATGCCTTGTGAGGCACCAAGTTTGAGCCGCCTTTTGGCCAACAGTATCGTGATCAAAAATTATTGAATTTGGAAGGTTCGTAGCTTCCAATTTCCCAAAATTAAACGATGCTATTCTTTCATTAATTTCTGTTTGCGTTAATAGTTTTTCCACAATCATAAATCGGAAAAATGAACTTAGCTCCCATTGTGCCACACCCTCTAATATATCATGCATTATATCAGCAGTTGGCGCCTTCAAAATATGGAAATACTTCAACTCATTAAGACAACAATATTGCTTAATTCCGAAAATATGTTTCTCACCAGTTCGTTGCAATTGTTCTAAATGAGTTTCATAGTTTTCCGGAGTTCTAATTTCAACATCTGCTTCTGAAAATGCATGTTGCATATTTGTTTTATTACATAAACAATGTCTACAGCAATGCGAAGCAGAGAATGATTCTACCATGCCAATTAAACCATTAGCTCCCAAATTATCTGCACTTAGTGCTACTAAGCTTCCTTTAATATTATTTTGATTTTTTAAAAAATCTACATCGACACCGTTTGTTTCTAGAATCTTAATCTCATTGACCAAATTGGACAAAACATTGCAGTAACCATATTTTTTTATATCAGGTGCATATATCAAACTTAAAAGATGAATATTTTTTAATTTGCTATTCAAGTGTGGTGGCAAATTCCTAATTAGAAAATATATAGCTGCTGTTTTATGAATACCAGTTTTGTAACCCATCCCATTAACAGGTTCAAATTCATCAATATAAATTTGTATTTTGAACGTTATTTCGCTGTTATGGAATGCGCTAGTTTTAATGAATAATCCATCTGAAATATCAGATAACATAGGCACACTATTGAAATAATTTTGTTTTGGGAAAGCTATGTATGTACTCTTTAAAATTATCTAGTGTACACAAGTACTTTAACGTGTCAATTAAACTTATATACATGAAAGTATCTGCTTTTGGCATTTCAATGAACATTTTTAGTTTAGAGTCCCATTTCCTTTGATACCTATGCCCAAGAGTTATTTCCTGAGGTTTGGGAACTTTTTCAAAAACAAATTTTTTTCGTTTATAAGTTGAAGTATGACAATTAAGAGTTTCAAGGATACTATTGTGAAAGTCTAAGAAGTTCTCGTAATTTTGCATAAAATGATCATTTGAATTTAAGAAATTAGCTCTTATAAATAAAAAAATTGAATCTAATAAATTTTTAATTGTAGTAATAATCAAACTAATCGTAGTGTGCGGGAGGCTTCTACCACATAAACTCGCAAAGAGCATTTTAATTTCTGATTTTATAGAATTAATAAAATTTACTTTAGACGAGTAATCCAAATTTTCTGTGATAGTTTGTCCACTATTTGAAACTGGATCGCTTGAAATATTCGAGCCTACAATTTTGCTATCTACATTTTGTGGAATGATTTTTGTTATAGTCGTCTCTTTAAAAACGCAATTCAGCATATGCCTGCGAATACCGCTTTTACTTTTGCAAAAATGACCGCAATTTAAGAACCCACAAAAAAAATCAGAATACACATTATGACTCTCTTTTAGATGCAAAAAAAAGAAACTCTGATCTGGTAGCGAAGCTAAGCATTTAAAACATTTTAACAGAGACATTTTTCAAACTAATCCCTATAAAATATTAGTAAAGTATTACTAGATCTGTTAGCCAAATTTTAAATTCAAATTTTTCCGTTTCAAATAACGTTTTAATTCAATTGCCTTCTAAAACAAAATCTTTAATAATAAATATAACCAAAAAATCAATTCATATAATAATTAAGAAAAAAGAGCGGTATTAATAAGTCTCATTTGGCTTGAGACAGATTCAACTTCAATCGTAAATATGTACTTAATTATAAATTTCAGCATTTGCCTCAAATTTGATTCAAAATGAACGTTGAAGACATAATGAATTTTTAAATATTTATCTATGCAACCTATAGCAGTATCATCTGTGTTAATGAGCTTTCCATCGATGAGAATATAAAATTTGCTTATTGTTCTTCTCGAGGACCCAGATGCTATTATGATCGGAGCTTTTTCGGGATTCCGAATTTTTAATGATGATGGCTCTAATGGTTCGTTTACCTAATAAAACAAGACCAAAATTGTTTATTAGTACTGCTAAATAATCAAATTTTTCACTATTAAAGATTTTAATTAAATTTTGGAAAATAATAAAAGTACTTTTTTAACTACACTCCAAAATATGGAATTAATATTTTTTTACTGACAATGAGTTGTTTGTAAAATAAATCATTCTTACCTTATGGAAGTAAACTATTCTATCAAAGCAGTCTTCGACTTTACATCTATTTGACTTGCCTTTTCCTAGTGATACTGGTGGTAACAGTATTAATAGACCAAACAACGCATGAAACTCCTGAGTAAATTCTGTTATAATAAAAAATGAAAAAGCAATATAAAAACAGTATTGGTAAGATTAGAATAATTATTTTTACCTTTAAATGAATCTGCCAATTTTATATATTTTTTGTCCTTAGCTGAAAGTGCGATAATCCGTTTTTGCAATACTTCGTCGAATTTTGCTCTGAATAAATTCGACTTGCCAGGATACCGTGTTGAAAAATCAATTTCAGTCTGAAGTAAATAAAATGCTTATAGAAATATCTAATTTTTGTCAAAATATTTCTTTCTTACCAAACAATCTATTTCCAAAAACTTGGGAAAATCTATCAAAATTGATTTTGAATTTTTTCCTGTGATTTGATTATCTAATAATAACGTGCGAACTTTAAAAGTCATTCGATGCAATCTTAATATTTCCTCAAAATCATTAGAAGAATTGGCGGCTTTCATATATTCAATTTGGTTTAAGGAATTATTATATAATTCATCATAATCGAATTCACAAGTCGTAATTTGATTTTCTTCTGGAAACTCTGTTAAATTCAGTCGATTGTTGATAGCTTTTTTTAGCCTCAATGCATTTCTCTGAACTGTTTTAATCCGCGTACCAAAAAATCCGTCATTTTTTCTGGATTATATATTAACCTCTGAATTGGAAATAATATATTTTAATTTAAAGTTAAATAGAAACGAATGATTTATTTACATAATTTATATCAGAAGTCCCTTCTACGTCTCGTAATTTTGGGAAAATGTCTGCTAAACACTGAGCCCACAATTTTTTATCTTCTGTAGAGGGATTATTGCTTTTGCATTTCATTAAGTGGTCCACAGCTAACTTTATAATCTCCTGTTGCTCTTGTTTTGGAAGATCGAGGTTAGAATTCATATAAGTCCTGACCAATTTCGCTCCGTCTATTAAAGCAAACGCCGTTTGGTTCTCAAAATATTGAATTAGGTCCTAATTGTAATTATAGTAGAACCATTTTAGTTAAATGGCGTAAAATAATAAATATGCTACAAGATATTTGATTCTGGCACGATATTTTAAGATATGGTAAAAGGAACAAATTTTATGAAAAAATATTAAATGCACGATCAACCCCAACGTCCCCAACCATACGAACTAATCGCTTCTCTTCTCCATTTTCAAGGAATTTGA
>OY744482.1:110846430-111188384 GCA_963556165.1 Tipula helvola
TCAATATTCTCACTTCATACATTGGACTTTTTTCGTCTAATGTAAATTAATACTACCATAAGATAAAAGGGTTTGAATTTGAAAACTTTTAATTTCCTTTCGAACACCTGAATTCTTAGTTCAGATATTGAACGTTTTTGGCCTAAAGCAAATAATTACTACCGTAAGAGTAAAAATTTGGTATCAAAACGCCGTCTAAGGTTTAGTATTAAAACAACAAAATTTTAAATCAAGCCAACAACTTTAATGACGGATATTCGAAATCGCATTTGATTCAAATAGAATCAATTATGTTTACTATAAATCTTTTTTTTTTTTCTGTGTACCAGGAACATTTTTATTTTTTGTTACCAATATCAACTTTCAAAACTAATAATCTTATCAAGCTTAAATAAACGTGTGAAGCCAATAATATGAAAATCGTCACGTGAATACTATAGTGTCCTATACGCCATTTGTAAAATTCTCGGGAAATCGTATTCTTAACTTTCAGAGAAAACTTGTTTATATTCCAAATAAAATGTTCACGTTTTGTTACTTTTGGTTAAAAGTTCTAACATTTTTACATATTTTCCAAAAAAGAAAAATTTAATTTACTTTTAAATAAAACCGGAAAATGACTTTTCCCCAAAAATGTCAAAATTGGATATAGGACACTGCCCATATATATTGTTAACGCGCCATTTTCATTTTTACAATAATGTTAAAATCCATTGGATATAGGCCAAGCAACTTGAAAAATAAAAAAACCAAAGATTTTTTATATTAAAAAAAAAATAAATAATTTCATATTTTATTTTTGTTAAGTTTACATTTCACTTATTTACATTATATGTAAGTAATAAATAATTCATTTTTTATAAAAAATAAAAAAAATTAAAATTCATTTAACCCTGCGTGTGTACACTATATTTTTTGAGACACGGTGTGTACACTGGGTCTTTTAAGGGAACAGTTCGATTTTCTAAGTTTTCTAAGCTTTCAAAAAATCTGAAAAAATTCTGGGTTACTTCTTGAAGTGTCTACTATATTGCCCAGAAGTTGCCAACATCTAAAGTTTAAAACCGTTGGTAATAAAAATTGAAGAATAGTCGAAAAAGCGGAAAAAATCGAATTTTGTCACAAAATTCGTAACTACACTAAACAAATATTTAAAAAAAACGGTTATAGGCTTTTGTAGCTTAGACAATGAGCTTTCAAAAAAATATAGTGTCTTTGGCGTGGGCTCCAAAAAGTTGAGTTATTTAAGCACCTGAAAGTGGGGAATAGGTTACGGATTCAGGCATGTCATAATAAACGGAGCGGTAATTATTTGGCACAAAATGAGTCTTTATTGTTGCAAATAATAAAATACTAATAATAATTAGCGACAAAAATGGAATTTACATAACGCAATTGTGATAAAAGTGCGTTTGATGATTATCGCAAACCGGCGTTTCGAACGATGCACAAAAAAACGTTTTTCATTTTCCTTCCAACTGTAAACAAAATTAGTTTTTGTAAATAATTTGTTATTTTGAACAATTTTATATTTTATTATTTAACACCATCAAAACGCGAAACTAAAAATATGGCCGAAAGGCAACACTATGGACCAACGTGCTGTCGTTTATAAATTTGAGACGAGACTGAATAAATTTTATTTTGTTTTAGTTTTTGTTGTTTGTGTGTTTTTATTGATTCCGGCAGAAAACGCACAATAAAAATGTGTACCGGATGACACCGGAGGCACGCAATGCGCGGCGAGCTCATGTTGGTGCCGGAGGAATATTATGAATGAATATTGTAGTGGTTCATTGGGTGAACCGCCACAAGTCCGTAAAAAATTGCCAAAACAGCATCAAATTACGTAAAACATTTATTTTAGCCATAAAAAAACTGAAAAACTACGAGAGACGCAAAAAAATTTAATTTACCTTCGAAAATACTGACGTCGTGTGTATACACTGACCCTTTTAGGGAACTGACATTACTTGCACTGGCTGGCGTTTGCAAGTAAACTGTCAGACCCCGGCGTCATTTCGGCCTTTAGTGCCCACTATTACCCAGATTTTTTAGAGGAGGTAACCGAAGCCCGCCGTCTATTCATGTGAGGGAAATTTGAGCTTCAAATTTCGACTGTTCCTTAAAAGGCCCAGTGTACACACGGAGGGTTATATAATAATTCAGTCTTTCAGTCATTTTAGTGAGGTAGTTTCAAAATAATTTTATAAAATTGTTGGTCTTCCAAAGGCATGTAATCGAACATTGCAACTAAATCTTTGATTTTTTTTTTGAAACTATTTCCGGAGAATTTAACAACGGTACTTTTGGAAGAGCGGATATTTTTTCAATTTTTTTATTCTTGAGTCGCCGATTTCCTTTAACTATGAGAGGTATGATAAATTCGTTTTCTAATTCTCCATAGTTTACAATTATAAATATATCCTGCTTACTGTATTTAATTTCAGTGGCCAATGTAAATTTAAGATCTGAAAAATTTAAATTTTTTCCCGAAAACATTGTTCTTTTACTAATGAATTTTCCTATTGGATATAGGTCACAGCACTTTCAGTAAAATAAAATTGAAATTTGTTGGTTGTGTCCTATATCCATATTTATTGGATATGGGACATTATAGAAATACTGTTTACCTATTCTATATTATCATATATAAATGTCCTACTTCAAAGAAATTTGGCCAGTAGGACAAATAAGAATTAAAATGATTATAAAAAAACCTAATATTGTGGTCTATAGGACCAAACCAGAAATAATTATTACAGGAACTATAAGAGATAGGACAAAATAGATTAAAAAATCTGAAAGAGCATAGTCGAAAATATAAGAATCCATTAATAGGTCAATTTTGGAAAAAATGGTCTTTAGGACACTATAGTATTCACATGACGAAATGTTTTGGAGCGTATTTTCTGGTTTAAAGCTTTATATATTTTTAAAATTATTGTTTATGCAAGTCAACACTTTCGAAAGTAGTTAAAATTATTTTTGCATAAATCAATAATATAATTTTTGTGTTCAACTAAATTCCATCTAAAACCATTTGAAAGTCTTTTTAAGCTTTAATCTTTTAATACATAAAATAACTGGTCACTTAAAAAGCTTTTATCCGAGATTACATTAAACCGCAATGTTTTCAGCTTTTTGAAAATTTTGATATAAAATCCAGAAATCTTCAATGTTTTCCATTAATGAACATGCAAAAATAAATGTTCATAGTGGTCGGTTTTAACTGATACAATTCCTACTAGATAGATACAACTAACTTAATCATAAAAAGTAAACTTTTACAAAAAATAGAGATAATCCGATTTGATCTAAGACAAGAAATATTTTTAATATGAAGTAGTTACGTATTACGTTTCTCAGCTAAAGTATACCTTTAAGTAAAAACATAATAAGAAACCATCATCTACGATTATATTCGTGGTAGAAAAAATCCATAAGGTATTTTAAAGGAAACGTGCCGACTTAACCCATAAGGTAAACACAGAGCAAAAGGAAAATGTATATAGTATAATAAAAATGATTTCTATTAATATAAAAAAAGCTCCCCTATTTATTTTAATACAACAAAAAAAAAAAACTTGATGAAAAGAGGTGATTTTCATTTTTATTACAAACATTACAAGTAGGAAAAATACATAAAATGTATAAAAGTCGACAACAACTTTATTGCTACCCGATAACAAAATTTAAATAAAACATTACCGATTAATATTTTGATTAAATATTTATAAGGTTTATTTGGTCTATCGATTAGCCTGCTCATACCATTATTTAGTGAATGGAAGGATATAATTTTACCTACATACATAATAAATATGCTTATTACGTACAATCATCATTATACATTAACGTAATTTTTACCGATAAAATTTCCAATATCACATTAACTCGTGTAACTTGTACATGTATATTGTAGTATATTCATATATCCGTACAATAAGGATGATTTAAAAAAAAATTAGTTTATGTATTGTTGTTTTTAAAATGTCAAATTTTTCGTTATTATTAAAGTTATGTCGACAAATACCAATGTATAGACCATTAAATAAACATTTCGAATGGTAGCTGTCTTCTGAGAAATTTAATCACAAATATTAATTATAAAAATACCATATTCTTGGAATTGGTTATAATATCAAACACAGTAATTGAATATGGCTCGCCGCACAAATAACTATTTATATATTTACGTAGCTTTGCATCCATTTATATCTCTATATCTAACCGAGTATAGATATATAAATTGTAATGTAGCAAACAACAACAACAACAAACTAGTATAATTTACTGGTAAATTTAAATTTTTATTTCATAACTTATCTTATAAGCTTTTAACTTTTGTTTCAAGCATAAAATCATCATCATCAAGAATACAAGAATAAAACATAAATAAAATAAACGGAATACAAAATTTATCCCATTTTTCTTTGAGAACGCTTCTTCTCAGCATCCTCTTTCTAAACGAAAATAAAAATACAAGATAGTAAAGTATTATTTCAAATCAAAAGGACCATCATGCTATTACAAAAAAAAAATTCACAACCAAAATGTTTTATACATTTTTATCTTGAAACCTTTTTATTTCTTATTTATATTATTTTCGGTGAAATAATATATATACAGATGTATATAAAACTAGGAAGAGTCAGATAGGAAACAACAACAAATCCTGTTTTGTGTATTTTACATAATCCTAAGGCAGTGTTACAAAGAAGATTGATCTGTACACGAGATGTCACATTACAATTTTCGATTAAGTTAAATATAAAACCGCAAACAAAAAAAATTATAACACAAACCAAACACTCACACACAAATAACAAATACATACAAAAGGACGACGAATCAAAATTATAATTGCGGTATGCAACAAGACTTTAGACATTGTATATGCTCCCAAATTTTTATGGGCTATACACGAAGAGCAACCAACCAATTTAATTACGTTAATTAACAAATATTAAATTTTGTAATAAACAAGAAAAAAAAAATCATTTTCCCCATCAGTTATAGACAAAAACAAAAAAAAAAAGTTTAAATTTTTTATTATTTTGCCCTCAATAGCTAAATAATATGATTTATTGGTTTAATTGAAGAAGTTTACGTTACAAAATTTTTAATTATCTCTTTGGGGACGTAAATTATTTCGTGCGATGGTGGAATCGAATCGATTTTTAATGTCTTATTGAAAATCCATTATTTGTTATCTTCCGCAAACATAACATTTTTTTTTGGTTTTTAATTATCTACGGAATTCACTTTAAAAATTTGCTAGCTAATATAAATTTTTATTATACCAGAAAACAAAAAAAAAATTTTTTTGAGCTTAATGAGATGATACCTGATGTAAAAAATATATTTAATTTTTATCGTCAACAGTGGGGGCGGATTCTATACGGTTGAAAACATTAAAATCAAATTTTTGTTCATATAATTTTTTATTTACCTAAAAATAATCAATTTTTAATTAACTTATTTCTATGATGAAAGCTTTTGATTGCTTCGAATTTTAAATTTATAAATTTAAAAATTATTTGGTACAAGATTTGAAATTTAGGCATCTCAAGAACCTCAATAGACCGAATATATCAAAGCTCATGTTTTAAAAGGTTTAATGTAAATTCAGGATCCACTCAAAATTGCACTACGCCTAAATAATGCTCATAATCAAATTGTACAAAAAGAGTGCCCTTTCTAAGTTTGATAATGCGTCACATGTGGTCAGTATAGAAAATTTAATTTTAACTCTAAGCTATAATTCTCGAAAAGTAAGATACTTTCTGACAAAATACTTTAAAAATATCCTAAGTAACGGAAGTGTTATTATTGAAAGCTATCATATTTAGTACGTGATTAAAAAAATGTAAACGCCCATCCACCTAACGAATGTACCAACAAGCAGAACAACTATTTTGCTTTGAAAAGACAGATAATAATGCCCCGAGTTATTGTTTCCCATTTCTAAATTAGTGTTTCAATTTTTTTTTTTAATCGAATGACGTGATTCAGGCCCAGCGTTGGCAGTTTTAACTGTACAATCGTTACTTCTTCATTGGGCACTTCAGTTTTTATCACAACGTTTTTTCGTCTGTGAGGAAGATGATTTTGTCATAAATATTTTGTTTCTCGTTGGCATGTGTCAATAAGAGTAGCGCCAGATACCCAAACACATTCTGAAGTCATTTTGCACATACACACAGTGTATGTGCAAAATGACTTCAGAATCCGTTTTGGTGTCCAATTTTTTATTTATTAGGTTTGAATCTAAAATTTTAGCCATATCAAATTGAGGAAATGACGTAATAGACAACAAATTATCGACTTATTTCAGTGTTTTTAACGCCTTCTATATCTATTTCTGGAATAGCCTTCCAATTATATTTTCTGAAGTATAACTCAAACTACACTCCCGAGCAACTGAATCGACTAAAACCTTAAGCGCTCACATAAGGGCGATTTTTGTTAGAACGGTCAAACCGATTTTCATAAGACATTATTTTTTTGAAAGCCCGATATTTTTGCTTTATAATGACACTACTTTTATGAAAATTGGTTTAGTACTTTTTTTTTGTAATGAATTTTGATTGAAAACGCAACCAAAATTGATGATTAAGCAAAACATATTGGGGGTGTTTAAAATTAAATAACAACAAAAAACTCAAGCAAAACAAAAAAAATGTTACCCCTCCTTGCCTCTACAATGGTTCACATGCGGTTCCCCATTGACCTTATTAAGGTTTTGACAAATACTTGGGGGATCGCACCCCACTCCTCCTCTAACGCAATCTTCAGGTTACTGATGTTAGATGGTACTGGATTTCTAGCTCGGACCCTCCGTTTTAGTTCGTCCCATAAATGCTCAATTGGATTCATGTCTGGACTGAGTGCTGGCCACCTCATCGTCTCGAGTCCAACCTCATCCAAGAACTGTCGAGTGGTTCGAGCTGTGTGACACCGGCATTGTCATGCATCAATATGAAATCTTCCCCTATATATCCTGCATAGGGTACTACATGATCCAAGAGAATGCCCTCGATATATCGTTCAGCGGTCAGACCTCATTCACGGCCTCCACCAGGTACGAAAACAAAATCTGTTTTTCCCTCAAATGATACGCCAGCCCACACCATACACGAACCGCCACCGTATGAGACTGTTTCAGCAAAACAGCACTGCGAAAATCGCTGTCCTGGACGCCGTGCCGGTAGACCCGGTGTCTCATATCACTACCATGGAGACATATTCTGCACTCGTCAGTAAATAGAACGGACGTCGATTGCTCGATGTTCCAATTGATGTGTTCTCGAGCAAATTCGAGTCGCTGTTTGCGGTGGCGTGTTGTCAATTTTGGGCCTCTAGCGGGCCGTCTTGGAGTGAGGTTGGCTTCCTTTAAGCGTCTTCTTACTGTCCATTGACTAACAGCTCCATCTCGAGCTTGCCTTAGCTCCTGCTGCACATCGACGCCCGTGAGATGGCGATTTCGCAGTGAAGTTAGGACTGAGATTGCATCACGCCAATTGTTTTCACCGAAACATCGCGTTTTGCTAAGACTGCTTTAATTTGAAAAGTACTGTATGGATTTTAATGATAAAGGTATCCTTGTAAAGATAAAATACTAGGCTGTCAAAAGAAGGTTGTTTTTCGAAAATCGATCCAGCCATTTTAAAAATATATGCGTTTTGATGGTCTAGTCGATTCAGTTGCTCGGGAGTGTAGTACATGTTTAGATTAATTGATTAATCGTTCAGAGACTAATAATCGATTATTCTATTCCCTTTTACATTTCAAAATACGTGAAAAATTACCGAAAAATTCTGATTTATCGTTAATCGAAATTTGGCCAAATAGATGAATTGACCATGGCCTACCTCCAATTATCAAAAAATTAAATTTGTAAAAATTTACGTTAGAAATGATATATCCGCCAAGCGTCAATTCAGCTTAAATTTTAATTTTAAATGAAAAAAAAAAAAAATTAAACTGAAAAGGCAATAAAGCCAGTTATTTCCTACCCAAGTTAGTTTAAATTCAGCTGGGAGGTCGCTTACATAAATGTTTTCTTATTCCTTTGAATGAATTTTGACGGTCTAAAACTTCCTCTAAAAGACGATCTACCGCTTCTGGAATAAAGTCAATCACCACAAAATTTTACAGTGCCGGATAAATTAAAAAAACTATTAGTTGAGATGATCTACAAATATTGGGTACCTCTAATCCATTTTTAATCCCATTTAACCCTAGAATGATTTTTAGATTAATTTGGAATTATCACAACGTTTGTACCAAAATTAAAGCAGATAAAGGGTTTGTTGTATAACGGACATGATGCGAAGCAGAATGTGTATTTTTTTGTTGTTTTCTATAGTGAACATGAGGATTTCCCATGATTCAATAAATCCCAGGTTAGCTCGATTTTGCAAGCCACGTGTTCGTGACGTCATGCAATTCCGATAAATATGTAATTTATTCTTTTTTTTACTTTTCGTTGTTTTATTTGTTGCTGTAATTTATACGTAAAAGAATTGGGTGACGTCAAAAAAATAAGATGGCCATTTGTTTACATATTTCGAGCTAGTTTTATTGAATCATGAGCATGTCCCTACTGTTTTTTTTTTCTACACACGTGTTTTTAGTTTTATTTTTACCTTGCTTCGGATTGTTTTCAATTTGTGGCACAAAGATAATTTAATTTTTTAATTTTTTGTTTTTCTATTTAGGTGCGGAGTTTAATTTTTTTAAAGCTACTTTTTCTCTTTTGTTTATGTTGAATTAGAAAGGCAGGGACGATCTATTGTTTAGTCTATCAAAATAAGCGTACCATATGTATGTTCCCGTTGTCTCGTGGTGTCATCATCTATGGTAAAATTTGACTCATCGATATATTCTGTTTCTATATTCCTAGATTTGAAACCGATTCTTCCAAATAATCTGATTCGCCAGATTGTCCCTCGTAATTACCCGAGTAACCAAAAATGGTGATCACAAAATTTTAGACCAATTTGTCTCAAAATGTAAGTTCCTTTTTGTCACAAAAAAAAGTTGACAATTTGGAACTTATTTATGCGGATATTTTGTGACAAAATCTATGTTGATTTTTCCAACAAAAAAAAAATAAATTTTAGTCACCAATTTGTCACAAAATGTAAGTTCCTTTTTGGCACAAAAGAAGTTGACAATTTGGAACATATTTATGCGGGTATTTCGTGACAAAATATATGTTTATTTTGCTCCCCAAAAAAAAAAAAAAGATTTTGATCATTTTTGATTTGGTGAATTTAAATGTAATTCGCTAAGTCACTACGTTCTTGTCTCATACTTAATGTATGAAGTTGGAATTTTATTTTTGTAGTTTGTGTTTGGTCGTAACTACCTGAGTACCTGATGAGTAGAGGTAGACCGAACTTTTTGTTTGTGAGAGTTTCTCTGCACGAAACCAAACTACCACAAAGAAAACTCAAGGTCAAGGAAAGTTTTCATTTTTTAGAATCGAGACATTTTGTATTAACTCTCGGCTCTAATCAACACCACTATCAAAAATGAGAATTCCTATACCTACTTAGTAATTTGGAGTAGTTGCTAAAACAGTAGCTGCTAAAACGGAATAGGTACGAAAGGCCGAATGTCGAAAGGCGGAATGCCGAAAGGCCGAATGTGTCGAAAGGCCGAATGTGTCGAAAGACCGAATGTGTCGAAAGGCCGAATGTCGAAAGGCCGATTGGGTCGGAAGGCCGAAAACCGAAAGGCCGAATGTCGAAAGGCCGATTGTGTCGAAAGGCCGAATGTGTCGAAATTCCGAATGTGTCAAAATGCCGAATGTCGAAAGGCCGAATGGGTCGGAAGGCCGAATGTCGGAAGACCGAATGTCGAAAGGCCGAATGTCGAAAGGCCGAATGTCGAAAGGTCGAATCTCGAAAGGCCGAATGTGTCGAAAGGCGCAATGTCGAAAGGCCGAATGTGTCGAAAGGCCGAATGTCGAAAGGCCGAATGTGTCGAAAGGCCGAATGTGTCGAAAGGCCGAATATCGAAAGGCCGAATGTGTCGATAGGTCGAATGTGTCGAAAGGCCGTTTATGTTGAAACTGATTTTAATTTTTCATCTTTTTATGAGCGAAAATTTTCAAAATTTATATTTTTATGAAAAAACAAAATTCATATTTTCATCAAAATTTTTGTATAAAAATGTTTAATAGTAAATCGCCTTAAATATTAAAATCTTCTTAAGTTTAAAGAAAAAGAAAAATAAATAAATTTTTTTTCGACAAAATTTGATCACATTAATATGTATGCTAAATACACAGGATTTACATTTTACATTACGAAATAAATTCAATAGTTTTAAATATGTATTGATGGCAATCAATTAAATGAAGGAAAATTTAATGAAAATTCGGCCTTTCAATCCAATCGGTCTTTCCACAGGCTGGCCACGTATCACTGTTTTTCAAAAGACTGTTTACAAAAGACTGTTTCTAAAATCATTTCTACAAAATCTTGTTTTACAAACTCTATTTGCATTGTAAATAATATAGCTCTTCATTGATTTATAGCACTAATCCATTAAATTTAGTTTAATTTTTATTATATTTTTTCAAATATATCTCAAGAAAAGAAACTTACTTCTGAAATTATAATTTTAAATAAAATGTGTGTATGTACCTAAATTTATTATTAAAATTAAAACAAATGCCTGCTCATGTGAAAAATGAACTTAAAATAAGGGACGTAGAAAAATTGGTTTGGGTATGTAATCTTACATTACAAAATATTACATTTTAAAATTTGGCATTGAAAATTTTGCATTACATAGTATTGCAATTACAAAATGTTGCATAACAATTTCTCGTATATTTTTTTTCTCTATTCTGATGAACATAAATTGAAGAAAAATGACATCTACTAATTTAACTTAGAATTGTAGAGGCTAACGGCTTTGGTAACTCTCACGGGCACGCAGGAGGTCGCTGCGCTCCCCCCCCCCCCCCCCCCCCGCTTAGCCCTCCGAGAGGCTTTAAAAATGAACTTCAGGGAATGTAGGAGCCGGAATCAGCAAACATGTCGCACTGCGTGCCGCACGTAGGAGTGGGTTATATAGAATCTATTAATGACACTTACTAAAAAGAAAATAATTGCACTGTTTTGTTATGCAAGATTTTGTAATTGAAAGATTTTGTAGTTGCAACATTTTGTAGTTTCAAGATTAATAAAAAAAGCAATATTTTGTTAATGCAACATTTTGAAATGCAATATTTTATATCGATCCCAGAAAAACTATTTCATTAAAAATTTATTATTTCACTATAAAATAATCAAATAATTATTTCGGAAAACAAAATTTAAAAAAACAAAATTTTGGTAAACTATATTTTATACAGTAAGAATTCAAAATACAAGATCGAATGGCAAAACAAGATTTTGTCTTGCCGGCAAATACCCCAATCCCCCTTTCCACACGTTCGCCCTTTGATATTCGGAAAGTGTTACTTGTCATATTACCCATGAACATTTAAAAGGTTTTATAAAATAATTAAAGTTTCATAATTATTTCTGTAAATTGTAATTCATTTTTAAAATAATAATAAAAGTTGAATTTGAAATAAGTTAACTTAATCAATAACTTTTAATAGATAACTTCAACTTAACATTTGATAAAACTTAAAATAATCTTAAAAATTTAAATTATGCGCTATTCCGTTTAATTTCATCAAAGGAGCTTCTGTTCTTTTAACCACTTTATCAATATTTATTTTTTTAAAATTTGACGTTTGTGGGAGGTTCATTCCGGCTGAAATTTGCTCAATTTGGCCGTCAACTGTATGTTATTTCTTTATTAAATGTTAAATAAAATGATACACACCCAAATGTTTTCATTTAAAATGGTGTTCCACCTTCGGTGCCATGATTCAAGCATATTGGTGGTTCGTGGAATATCGTTCTCAACATGATTAAAAACTACCGACCAAACGGCGCAGTGGTTAAAGCTACGGCGGTTGGATCGGGAGGTACCGCGTTCGACTCCCGATAGGGGTGGGATGCAAAAATGAATTTTTGATCATCTGATTGCGATCGGTGATGACGATGAACACATCTATGACCCCCTGTTGAGAGTGCGGAATCCATTTGCTGACCCCCCTTTCATGTCAGTACACTATCGGCTGGCATGAAGCAGGCAGAATGAAAGAGCGGTGGTTTTCTCCGATCAGACATCATAAGTCCTAGTACATAATTGTTTTCGAACCACGAGAAAACTGTATTTAGTTAGTCTGAAACTGTGGATTTCAATTCCAGAAAAGTGTCTTTTATATTTCCAAAGGGCAAAAATGCCAACCCGAGTAGTTTACGACTCTCCATGGGGTATATCCTCCAACAGGTCGCAAATAAACTATTTGCGCCTCAAAATCTGACTACTCGATTGATTGTAACAGGAGTTTTTCAATTTTTTTTGTGGTTTATTTGCTTTTGCGATTGAGTAGTGTTAATTGTCTTGACTTACTTGATTTTATTTGCATCGTCAAAAATTCGGTGGTAACTTTTCTATAATGTTTTTACTACTCAGTCGCAAAAGCAAATAAATTACAAAAAAAAATTGAAAAACTCATGTTAAAATCAATCGAGTAGTCAGATTTTGAGGCGCAAATAGTTTATTTGCGACCTGTTGGAGGATATACCCCCATGTTGATTTGAATATCCGAACCATATCTTGCTGCTAGGCCAACTGACTGGATCCTACGGTATATAGATTGGCTTACATGAAAAAAGCATGCCTTATTTATAGTAATTGGAAATGCACGTTTAAAAGCATTTACGGCGCTAATTTCAAAATCCGTAAGAATAAACTTTGGATTTAATAATATCCAACATACGATCATAACATTCTGTTGATTTGCTTGTCATAAGCACATATATCATTGGAAATATTATAGAATTGCAGCCACCAATCGGAACATGTATCGAATACAGCTGCATGAAAAGGTTAGGAACTGTCTTAAATGTTCCATCTGCAATCCAAAAATTGGCTTCGCCAAATTCTTGTATTATCTGTACTGGTTTAAAATAAGGGATTTTGGTTGCTGTTTTAGTATTCTCGCGAATTGTCTTTATTACGCCTCTAATCGGCGTCAGCGAATGGTTATGTGTAGCATTTTTTTAAAGCAATGGCTTCCATCCTTTTTCAAAGTTGTAATTCGAGCATTACAAAAATGTTCTTTCTCTTTACCACATTGGCTGTGATATCGCCTTTCACATTCCCAATAATAAGTTAAATTCACTTTTTTCTTCAAAGTAAATAAATAACCATCAACGGATAACATGGTTCTTCCTTTGTCCGATTTATACTCAAAAATATCCATGCTAAATTAAAGATAAACTTACGTCAATATTCGAATTTAGTTAAAGATGAGAAAATTGTGCTGTGCAAATTAAAAAAAATATAAAATATATAACAGTGAATTATGACGATAACACCAGCAATATAATGACGAAAATATTTAAAAATTACAGATACACAATAGCGCATAAAACCAACCATAGGTTGCAACAAAAGTTGAGAACACAGCGCGACAATGAATTGGACAGTGGTGTTTATAAATTAACATGTAATGACTGCATGAAGTATTATATTGGACAAACGGGTAGATCATTTGTGTTACGTTTTAAAGAGCACATATCGGAATTAAATAATAGAAATTTAACTAATATAAAATCAAACTACGCGCAACACCTGAGTAATGAAAAACATTCGTACACTGACGTACAAACAAATATGCACATTATGCATAGAATAATCAAGGGCAGCATGATGAATCGGATAGAAGAGCTGGAGATATACAAACGAAGAGAAGATCCTCTGTTGCTCAACGACAAATTAAACACGAAGACAAATAAAATATATGAAATGATAATTCACAACCACAACAACAGGCAGAATGAAGTCTAACAACATCATGAAAGATTTTTGTGCAAGCTATTTAGTAGAAGTTTAGACCTGATGAAGGATACAATATCCGAAACCGGTAGCAAAGACTAAATAATTATAATTCATAATTATTAAATTTAAATATATCACAATAAGAATGTCTACATAAAAATTTTAATTGTTTTTTTTAATTTGTTTATTTAATGTGTGTAAATAAATAGTTATAAATAATAATAATAAATTTTTTTCAAAATAAAACTAATGAGAAAATTGTTTAAAGCAAAACTCTTCTTAGTTTATAGTTACCTGAGTATTTTGAAAAACAGCAATATTTCAAACGAAACTTAATAATAGAAAAATATTTAATAACTTGGAAGAAACACAAAAACGTTTGTCAAAATTTAAAGAAAACTTTGCATGAAGAATTTCCAAATTTCAAATACACAAAGTCTAATTCACTTGCAATTTAATATTTTAAAAATTATTTAACTTAAAAAACCAATTAGTTGTTGTCACTTGAGAGTCACACTAAAGAATAAAAATGAATTTACAAATTCCTCAAGACCTGATATTTAAACTGGGTTTTTCCGTTCGGTACATAATATCAATGGAAATTATTGGTTTCTGTTAAACGTATATAGTTTTCAGAATAATTGTATACGGGGTGTGTCCGAACCAAATAAATTCATTTTTTTTAAATATAGAAAAACAATACATTTTTAATAAGTGATTGTCTATTTTACTCTTAAGTTACGAGTGAAATTCAAAACAATAATTTCCAGCAAAAGCTCGATTACTTCAACCCCTGATATGCATGGGAAAAGCCACAAAGGCATTTACGATTATTTATTTGCATTTTGGTGTTGAGTCAGGAATGAGCTGGCGAATTAAAGTTCGGGGATACCCTGTTTATAAAATAGAATAAGAATGCTGTAATTTAAACTATAAAATGCTATCTTCTCGTAAACATACTTAATAAAGAATAAAAGAAATTCTGTAACACGCTTAAATTTCGTTCACCCTTAAAAATCACAAAATAAAGAAAAATAAAACAAAAGAAACATATATGTACACTGAAACCTCACCACAGTGGACATTGATGCAACCAAACAATTTTTATACGAGAACGAAAATATTTTTAAAATTCGGCCTTTCGACACATTCGGCCTTTCGACACATTCGGTCTTTCGACATTCGGCCTTTCGACACATTCGGCCTTTCGACATTCGGCCTTTCGACACAGTCGGCCTTTCACATCAACGTTTCGACTTTCGGCCTTCCGACCCATTCGGCCTTTCGGCGTTCGGCCTTTCGACATTCGGCCTTCCGACACAACTCAAATTACTTTTCCTCAGATTACTTATAGTGATGCATGCAAATTGGAATGATTACGTTGAACGGACAAATCACTGAAAAAATGAATTGTTCTTCATAATAAACCACACTTGGGAATCCTTATTCGATGTAAAATCTAAAATTATGACAAAATAGCCCAAACATTTTTTTTTATTTGCTCACCAATGTCAATATGCATTTGTTGGTTTGCTCAAGACTGATTAACCGACTTTCAAGGTATTATTAGGAAACTAACAACTTAAACAAAGTCATAACAAAAACCAAAAGTAGCAACAGAAGCATATATTCAAATACATAAATGAACCAAAAACTAACAAAAAATGTAATATGGCTGGATTCAAGAGCGAATATTTTCTTTTCGATTATTGATGCGAGATTTTTGTGTGCATTTACCTTTTTCTCTATAACAAACTCTGATTGGTCGTACTAATATTTTACAAAAAACTACTTGTTAAACCAAAAAAGTTTTGTATTTTGATGACACGGATACATTTTCCGTATTTCGAAGACCAGCATACATTAGGAACACAAACAAACTACACAAAAAAGGTTGGAAAAATACAAAATAAAATAAAAATTTGCCACATGCGTTCAAAAAAATTTAAAAAAAAACAGAAACGGATTTAGTTTGTCGAGTCCCTTCTATGTATACAGTACAATATTGTATTCCACACCTCCAATTTTCTTTTCGTCTTAGGTGGTTTGTGTACCAAATACGAATTATGTATGAATGTATGTGTATACAACTTTAAATGAAAATTTATTTCTTTTAAAGGTTTGAATTTTAATGTAACACGTATTCAATATTGTGTATAAGGACGAAAGACGAAACTTTTTTTTTTTTTTTGTTTTCTGTTACAACAATAAATTTTTATTTTATTGTTCCGTTTGTGACACCCAAAGTGAAATTTATTTATGATTATTTATTTATATTTAAGCTCATTAAATGTATTTTGTTTTATATATTATTTATAAAGGACATTTTGTAATTTTCTTTTAAAAAGGATAAATCTTGGATATCTGAGAAAAAAAAGTCCTTTTTTATACTGGTGAAATATGTTAAATCTGATTTAAGAATTATTTATAACTTTTCTGAGAGAATTTAAAATTTTATACGAAAGTACAAAGCTTTTATTTATCCGAGTTGTTTACATTGTATTATGTTGAATTTCGCCACATAAATTGTTAAAAGTAAAATCATTAAGAAAAACGAGCTTTTAAATTTGTTATCCTATTTTGTCAATGCTATCCGTGGTTGGTTAGTAATAGAAATCCAAAAGGGTTCTATCTTCGTTCAAAGTCTGTTAGCACTAATAAAGATGGAAACAGCTATGAATCTAACGTCAGCAAATCGTAGACAATACAAGCATATCTCGAAATCAGTATCAATAAAGCATTTCTACGCTACTGTACTGGATTTGAATAAACAGTCGAAAGTATTGATCTAGGTAATGACACATAAACTCGTGTTGTAATTGTGACTGGTCGTATAAATCTGGGAAGGAGTTGGATGGGCTGAAAGTCGATATTTCATTACAACTTTGAACAAGTTGTGACATATTATAATAAAAGAGAAAATGATTCTTCTGTTTTACGAACGAGTGAAATCTACCGCCAAGAAGTCTCAACCAAAAGCTTCAGCGATCTTATGGATAATGATAACACCGGCAGACACAAAATAAAAAATGTCTGAACCCGAAGTCTGACATGTCAATTCTTATATATTTTTTTTGTACCGTTTACTTCAGATATATCGTTCCCGCACCCAGAGAACTAAGCGTTTGCGACAACCGAATCAATTGCCCTACCGAATTATTCGGTCCTGTATACATTTTAATTAAACTTTACCACAACCTCTTTTTATTGTTTATCAGAACTGAAAAAGAAGTTGTAACTAACCCTTTTTAGTTAGCCTAAAAGAATTAGCTTGTATGAAGAACGAAATATACTGTATTACAACCGACCATTGGTTGAGCTAATCGATCATTCGGTTGAATTAATCGAATATTCGTTTAGGAATATTACAAATTATAGTTGTCGTGATCACTGATCGATTGTAATAACAGACTTGGTTATTAAAGCAACTTTCTTTGCACGGTTAGTGCAATACTATTTCGGTTACTACATAATCAGAAGTAGTTGACACAACCGCATTAATTTGTTTTCTCCAACCGAATAGGATTGTTGCCAGTTCATTTAACCAAATTAGTTTTATTAAGAAAAAAGTAGAAATATCCTCCCCCCACCCTTTATTTTACCACAAAGTCAATATAAATGTATCGACGCTCAGAAATGAGAACCCTCCGTTACTTGAGTTCAATTATATTGGTAGTTCGGTTTCGTACTCAAAAGTACAACCTACTTATCAAGTAGCTACGACCGAACTACAAAAATACAATTCTCGCTTAATATATTAAGTGGTAAGCAGAACGTACTGACTTAGCGAATTATATTCGCGTGTGTATTTATGCCAACATGAAATTCGTTTATCATGATTGCGGTAGAGTTTGCCACAAACGCAATTCGTTTGGACTAATCGATAAGTTAGTTGTCCCGACACCAATTCGGTCATCGCAACTAGATTAAGATAAAATTTCATATAAATCGAAAACTACATATTAAAAAAATGAGAAACAATAATTGTATATCATAGTTTCATTGAAATTCCTTTAGATTTTTTTACAATTCGTCATAAAAAATTGTTTTTGAAACGCAAGAAAACTATTGCGTTTGTTCGGGGAATCAAAAAATCGCTTGTAAATGTCAATAAAAGTTTTCCAGGATACTTTGATTTACACAAATTGTTTGCTTTTTTTGTTATATGCAGTTTTCGATCCGCCATTGATTAGGTGTCAGTATATCGCGTACATTATAAAACAATTTATATTATTCATGTGGTGTTCATGTTTACAAAATAACCACAAATCATTTTGTAATTTTTTCAAATAGTGAATCTACCCTCTCCTCATATAACACACTCTTCATTTTGTATTATTTAAACATGACATATTCTAAATACGATTATAATATTTAGTTGTAGCAACGGAATTCCAAAATAAATAATTCCACTTTGATATTTTGGTACAACGACAGAATGATATGATTACATTGAACTACAATATTGTTCTCGCAACAGCATTCGTCAGTTAGTTTTGTTCGCAGTTGTCACAAAAGCCTCGTTTAATTGGTGTAACAAAATTACGTTTGTGGCAACTGAAACGAGGTTGATACTTTAAAAACTATTAGCCTCATTCGGTTCTGACAACGAATATCTAGGAAATTAGCATCAACGGAGTTGAAGATTTGGAAACGAAGTTGTTGCAACTATCTGTGCATTAGTGGCTACCGTAGTTTGTTTGTACCAATCTCAAGTCAATTGGTGCTACCGAAATTATGTTGTAGCAACTACAATTCGTTCATCGCAATGGAAAGTATTTTCTCGCAACCTCATGCCAACGAATCATTTCTCTCAGTGCGGAGTATTTTTAACCGCAAAAAAAGATTCCGTAGAGAAAATTCACTTGTGATACTTCAGTAACCCTCGAAAAGCCCTACTTTAGGTCAAAATGGCCAAAAAGATTCAAAAGTAATTTACCTTTCTATTTTGGTTACTAATGGCTTTTGACTAAACCACTGTTAAAAAGTCAGACAAAGAAACGTAAAATCCAGGCGCACAACTTACACTGAAACTCAGACAATCAAACTGTTACTCAAACCGAAACGCAAAACTCACACTTGAACTATGACAAGCAAACTGAAATTTGAAAAGTATAAGTTACAAATAGAAGACAAATATACCAACTCGCGGTTTGTGCGACTGAAACTAAGTTACTGGCAATAGGAAAGTGAAATTTCACTAAGAAATTTTAGCTAAAACGAGTTCCCCTGACCTTGCCGCAGTTTGAGTTTGTCTGCTCAAGATTGAGTTACAGTTTGTTGCTTTTCATCAACTTTTTGTTCATTGACCTACCATGAGCGTTCAAGTAAAGTTTTATTGATGTCACTTCTTGCGTTTATAACGTACTCTATTGTCCTCGAATGACCTTTATAAAGTGGATTTCTACGTCTTTTTCTCAGATTTGTTTAATTTTAGTCTCTGTCAGTTTTGGAAATTGTTGTGCTATGTATAGGAAACATTGACATTCTTTATCTAATGCCTTCAAATATTGCTCAGCCCAAGTTTTAGTGGAAGTAAGTGAATTTTTGAGGGATCTAATAAAGGTTCTTAAATTACATTAGGTTTTCCTGGATGAAGACAGTCTCTTAGCGGCACTGTTTTTTAACGTAATGGTTTTCTCGGTCTCTACTATTCCAGAGACATTTAAAACAAGTGCACTTCACAAAACCAGGCTGTTGGGCACTTTAAAAAACTTGCCAATTGTGCTCCGAGTACACGATTTTTTTCAAAATATTTCCTAGATCTTCATAATTCTCTCATATAGAGATTGAGTGGACTATTGGGACGACAGTGGCATATTTATTTCCTTTGTGCAGTAGTATCGCTTTTAGGCTAGGTTTATTAAGATTTAAATCATTCATCAGTGCTGGTATATTTGTGCAATATACCAATGAAATTTTTTATTTTTGGTAAAGTGCTTCTGAAATTCTTTTTCTCTTTCTTGATAAATTGAAAATTTTGTTCCAGGGACTACCAAGTTTCGACTTTTCAGTTCACTAAACTAAGTCTTCAGATAAATCTTTTGGTAATGCATATCTCGTAATCAAATTATTGACGTCATTCTGTGTGAATAACATTGGAACTTCCTCTTCTTTAGGTGCAATATACTTTTCTTCACTCTCCTCTATTTCATTTTCACTGCTGTAAAAATTTTCCCCGCTGGACACTTTTCTCTCACCTCCGTTATCCTTTGAAACTTAAATTACTTCATTGTTTGAAAAACTTCAGTTGAAATAATTGGACTTTAGAGGTTCCGTCATTGTACATACATCTGCGTACTTTATATTTGATTTACTCTTTAAATTAAAACCTCTCACTTCGGTATTACAAAAGTAGCATTCCCCTTTCGATAGAGGTTTTTTCCATATTGCGGGTGTTGTATAATTTAAATTTGAGTTACTGTTAGTATTCTTCCATCGCTTTAGCATAGTTGAACATGCATTACATATAATATTTCGAGTCCACATATTTTCATCAAGGATCTCTCTACTGAAACATTCGTGGTATAGATATTAGTCGAGTCAGATATAGTCTTCCGACATTTAGCTATTTCAAATTTACCACAAATGTAACAAAACACATTCATGTGGATGATGGAGTAAAACGGACATCGGATTCGCATTCAGCGCATTGAAATACATAAGAATTGACATGTCAGACCTCGGGTTCAGAAAAAAAAAATTCTTTGTGTATCGGTGATTCAAAACTCTTGCTTGCTAGCTGCGCAAAAGTACTGCTTAAAAGTGAATTAAAACTTAAGTGATTATTAAATATTAGCTGGTGAAAGTGATCACTAACCACCATCTTTAAAGAAACAAGTCCAGCTGATCAGTACAACCAATTAATCGACGAAAATGCGGACGTTGAGGCACAGGATGTTGACCGATTCTTAGAAAAGCTGGAACCACACTAAGAGTATACAGTAAAAATCGATAATATCCTCAAATTCCTAATGAAAAATGTCCGAACAAAAATTTAATTGATCCAGAAAAGCAATTCTCAATAAGTAAAGTCTAATTTAAAGTAAGCTCCGCGAGAGGGACAACGAAATCAACACAAAAATGTGAGGATGTTTTTTCAATTTATTTGGAGCTACACAATTTATTTTTATTTTTACAATTTTTCGTTTTACTGGAACTAAAATTTTTCGATGGACACAACATTTTGACACTAGCCCCTAATATCGAATTACTTCTTCGGGAGAGACAATTATCAGTCATCTATCCACAGAATTAAAACAGAAAACTCATGAATATTTCTCTCGAAAAACAAAATACTATTTGGAATCATTAGGCCTTCCAAAAAAAAAAATATACAACGCACCACTCTAAATAGTTGAAATGAAATTGAAAGAAAAGAAAAGAAGTTCTCTTCGGCTTACCTGCATTACAAATCGATGAAGTTGAAAAGTATATTAAAGAAGCTGAATTCAATCCATCAAGAATTACAAAAGTCTCACCTAAAAACAGCAGAGCAAATGATTGTGCTACATATTTATTTTGCTTATTTTCCGAATTCTGTCACTTTCAATCATCTAAAAAATATTCGCAATATCGGTAATACCGCATGTACTTGGAATATACCTCATAAAAGACCCGAACGTCTGACACAATTTGTATATACTGTTGTATGTATGGACACAACATGACCAACTGCCATATGAAATCAAAGTGTAAATATAGCAGCTTTTCCCATATTGAAGGACAAGATTCCACAATTAAGGATACCGTTACTGAATTTCTGTGTGCAAACTGTAATGGAGACCGCTCTGCCAATTCGGTGGTTTGTTCAAAAAGGTCCGAGTTTCTTCGTATTAGAGAAGAAATTAATCAAAAAAATTCCATATCATATATTTGTAAACTGCTAAGCGAATTCACACGTAGGCATAGGAAAAGAAAAAATGAGGACACCATGCTTTTTGATTCATTCGAATGTTAGCAATTATGCTGTGTGGAGAAAAAACAAAACAGGAAGAAAAAGAAAAATTGATATACAAGGCTTATAAGCGTGAACAATGTTTATTGCTAATTAAATAAAAATATTAGGAACCAGCCATTGTTTCATTTTATTATTTGCAACATTCTTGCGATTTTATAACTTCAGATGTGGGGTCAGAGCAAATATTAAAATTGTGAAGTAAATTGTTTGCGGTGCATTGAGGACACGAACACGAGAATGAAGAAAATCGTTTGGTGAATTTGAAACTATAAACGACGAATAGCGAAATATTTTGCTTCTTATGGAAAACGAAAAAAAAAACTAAATCGGCATGGTTTTGGAGAGATTACCGACACAGCGTGTGCAACGATTAACATGCGATTTGATGATGGATGTGTTGAACGAAAATGAGGTGGCACATTCATCGCGCGCCGAATTGTTGCAATTATATCGAGGTTAATCAATGGAAATACGACGGCAATTTGAAATGCTGAACGACGTAGAGGATGACGACGAAAATATTATTGGTGCAGTGAAACAGGTGAAAACTAAGGCTACCTAAGAAAATGTGGTTGAGGTCACTGGGGAAAATGAGGTCAACGAAGGCAGTTCACGTATACAGGATTTGAATGCAGACGACGATGAGGACAACGGGGAAGATGGTACATTAAGTACATTACCAAATTGCATTATTACGAAAACAAGAGGAAAATTTGACTTTGCGTGAGCGAATCCGCGCAATGCGGAAACGAGAAGAAGTCGATAAAATTGAGGCACAAAGACGTTCAGAGGCCAGATTGGTAGAAACCATTGCTTCGGCTGAGTTTGATTCACGGGGAGCTGCTACCTCTCGTAGACGGAATATTTCGTACCATGAGCTTGAGGCAAATCCGATATTTCTGCCTGAGGGGCTACACACTGTGTGGTATCCTACTCGTTCCAATCCTGTGTTGCTACGCGACTAATACAAATATGTATTGTTGCCAACAGAAACTCTGGCCGAACACAAGAAATTAATGAGGAAAATACTGCGAAGATTGGCGCGACGAGGCTTGCTACTAAACTTGAAGAAATGTCAATTTTGTGGTAACTACGAAAATCATTTACTTGGGGTACTCTGTCACTTCGGAAGGAATAAGCCCAAGTGAGGCCCACATTGAGGCAATTAAACAATATCCCATGCCAGAAAATGCGAAGGAAGTACATTCATGTTTAGGGCTATTTTCGTATTTCCGTCGGTTTGTCCCGGAATTCTCGAGAATCGCACGCTCGATGCAAAATCTGTTGAAGGAAAACGTTCCTTTTATTTTTGACGAAAAATGCCGAGAAGTATTCAAAAATATGAAAAAATTACTGGTAATTGGCCCAATATTAACGATTTATCATCCGGAGCGAGAAACTGAATTGCATTGCGACGCCAGTTCACATGGATTCGGAGGGGTATTGATGCAGAAACAAAATGACGGAAAATTTCATCCGAAAGATTCAGAATATTTAGAGTACATACAGTTCACAGTGATAACTGATTGCAATTCGCTGCACTTGACGCTGAAAAGAAAGCACAAGAATCCGAGAAATGCCAGATGGGCATTGAAATTTAAAATTCACATTTAAGACGAGACAGAGACCAGGAATAAATGTGACACATGTAGACGCATTAAGCCGATGCCACACAAAAAATGAGGAGGAAATAGTGGCCCACGTGGATGTGGAAACAAAAAAAGGGGTAGAGGGGACAAAAGCGGTCACGAAATGTATGGTAGCGACAGTGGATCCAATCAGCGTTGAGATGCAATTACAATTGGCCCAAAACAGGGATACTAATGCTTTGGCGATGCGGCAAAAATTAGAGAATGAGGCAATGGACAGCTTCGAAATAGTGGATAGTTTGGTGGACAGGAAAAACGTTGAGGGACATTGTTCGAATTAATCGTGAAAAGCTAACACACCAGGGGATGGATAAATGTTACGAAAAGTTTCGCGAACACTATTGGTTTCCGAAGATGAAAACCAAATTGCAGTCATTAATCGACAAATGTATCAAATGCATTATGTACGCGGCACCGGTGCGTGTGTCTGAACAGAGTTTGAATTGCATACCAAAGGCACGGATTCCATTCGATACGTTGCACGTGGATCACTTTGGCCTATTACCGGCACTCATGAACAAAACGAGGCATGTATTGGTCATTGTGGATGCTTTTACGAAGTACGTTAAATTATTTGCGGTTGGAGAAATATATCACATTGTATAGACAACCACGTAGAATCATTTCGGATCGAGGCACATGTTTTACGTCCTTGGAATTCGTGGAATTTTTGACGAGAAATAATGTGGAACATGTGAATATGGTCACCGCATCGGCCCAGGCCAATGGCCAGGCCGAAAGGGTTAGGCGGATTTTGAAGGCCGCCCTGGGCAAATTAAATAATCCCATCAATCACACGGAGTAGTTACAGAAATTACAACAGATCGAATACGCAATTAATAATTCGATGCATGTTACTACGAAAGAAACACTAAGCAAATTATTATTCGGTACAGAATAACGAGGAAAAATAGTGGACGAACTGTCAGAATATTTAGCTAATGCGGAGGCACCTGAGGCACCAACAGGTTTGGCGGAGCTGCGAACGAACGCTCACAACAAAATCACCAAGAGGCAAGACTACGAGAAGAATCGCCATGAGGATCATAAAAAACCAACGAAACGGTTCAATGTTGTAGATTATATGGTAATTCGAAACGTGGCCTACAGCCGTCTGTTCAAATCACCTGGGTTAGACACAATTTTAAATATTATGTTAAAACTTGTTCCCGAATCTGGGTTTCTATTTCTATCTAAATTATTTTCCTGATCAGTAGAAGATTTCCAAAGTTCGCAATCGCTAAACCTCATAAAGATCTCTCGAATATCAAAAGCTATCGACCTATTATCCTGCTTAGTTCTGTAAGCAAAGTTTTCGAATGTGTAATGAAAAACAGACTCACTGATCACTTAGAATCAAACAACATTTTGATTCTTCAACAATTCGGTTTTCGACACAAATATTCTTCAATTTATCAAGTTTGTTGTATTATTAATCATGTTAAAAATCAAAGAAATGTTAACAAATCTACAGGGATGATTCTTCTCGACCTAGAAAATGATTTTGATTCAGTATGGATAAATGGGCTCCTACATAAACTGCACAAATATAATTTCCCTATTTACATCATTAAATAACTTAAGTCGTATTTCTCAAATAGGAAATTTTATGTTCAGATCCTAAACTCTAAGTCTGGATTGATGAATACATGCACAGGCGTTCCTCAGGGTTTCATAATAAATCCAACATTATTTTGTGTCGTTCCAAATGATATTATGGATGATTGTAAGATTGCTTTATTTGCAGATGACTCTTCAATTTTCACGTCTAATATATTCTCCCAAGACATAATTCACATGTTTAGTAATTACATTACAGTATTAATTTCTTATACTATTATTCGAGGAATAAATTAGTTTCTTACTTTCAAATCTGGGAACTGTGTTTAAATGATGAAAAGACGCAGGCTAAGTAAACCTTCTAAATTACCCTAATTAAGTTTATAGATTATTCTTCATGCTTTATCCTATCTTAAATCAGAAAAGTAAGCTTTCCCTAGATAAAAAACTCCTTGTTTACAAAGCAGTAATTTTGAGTGTTATTTTGTATGGTTGTCCGTTATGGTGGAATGCCGCAAATATACACAAAAAAAAAATTCAAATTATTCAAAACAAGTTTCTGACACTAATTTTAAATGTTCCTATAATGTATCGCACTGCTAGATTACACTCAAAAACAAGAATTGATTATAATGAAGTTTCCCAATATCTCACGAGATATAAAAATTAATTACAATTTGTGGAAAACTTCCTTATTCAATGAAGGCGTTGTTAAAAGCCAATAGTTCATTTTAAAATAATTAATTTAAGTATTAGTATTAAGTTAGAATTAAGGTAGCTAAATTTATCTCTATATAAGAACATTATTTGACTTAAATTGTCAAAATTAAATTTAAATTTATCTACATTTATATTCCAAAGCAAAGTTGACTAAATATACTAATACTCGGAGTTCTAAATATATGTCTTTTATGAAAGTTTATACTTAAATAAAGCAAAAAAAAAAAATGTTTCCTAGGATGTCATCTTATTATGAGCGTTTCATAATAGATTTCGCAAAACCAGCCAGGCATTTAACTGACCTTGCAAGAAAAGCAAAAGCTCCAAATAAAAGACAAATAGTGAACCAAAATAAAAAATTTGCGTGAAAAAGAAGAAAGCCGTCTTGCTCCTCAAAGAACTGCCATCATCTATAGAGATATTTATCTTGAACCCCCTTGAAATATTGCCTATGTAGCTTTTATATTTATTTATTAAAATTGAATGATTGAAAAATACTTAATCCAATATGTAAATGTGATTTTGTATATTTAAAGTTCATTTCGTACAGTTTTGTTTTATCAATTTAACCCGTAAAGAGCGTTGTGCGGTCCCTGGGACCGCTCTACTTTTTAAAAAATCCAATTATCCCCACTCCGTTTAATTTTTTTCTAAAATTTTTAGTACCTTTCTAATCGACATTTTTAGCAAAGTTCTAATTGAATAAAAAATATTTAACCCTCAAGGCGAGTTTATCTCGTTTCTGTGTCTTAAAAATCCGGAGTATTACTCCGCAGTTTGAAATGAAGTTAGCCGAATATCGTTGATTTTTTCTTTATTAAATTGGTATAAACTGAGCAACCATCTCCAAATAAACGTTCGCTCAATATATTTATGTCAAAGCGACACAATACACAAATAAATTCATTTCAGTAACATTTTAGTTTGCCTTCGCGCTTTGATGATTGAGTATGGATTTTTTTAGTTTATAGATTTTAGGTTTTTAGGTGAAATACAATATTACGCCATTTTTTTTATTATTGTTTTAGCAGAAATGTTTTTGTAACAATTTGATTGATGTTAGATGTTTCTCATGTGATGCTTGCAAAAAAAAAAATCCTCCATTACATTTCGATCATAATTCGAAATATATTATGTATTTATTTCCAAATAAATTGTTTCTTAAATCCTGCCAAAATTTATTTGTATCTTACTTTTATTTTAAATAATTTACGAAAAAAAAAAAAATTATTAATAAAAATTATTACAACATTTTGTTGTTGTTGTAAAATGGCGGACAATCATAATTAGCAAAACGCAATTGAGCGAAACATACATAATGAGCACAAATAATTTGTAAATTTATTGTTTTAAGGTTGCAATCTTGGAGAGTATTACGACGCGAAATGAAAATTTTTCAATCCGCAGGGGAAGTTTGTTTACCAAATGAATTTTTTTTTATATGAAGTTTTTACTCTCTTTGATATTCTCAGTAGTAATACTGCGGAGTTTTACGACACAGAAACGAGATAAACTCGCCTTCAGGGTACAGACTATAAAAAAGTCACGTTCAGTACTGACATGGGTTAGCCTAACCCGGCAACTTTGATTGGCTGTATCTTGGGCTGTAGTTGGCCAATTGAAACGTTTTTTTTTTTAATCGATAGTCCATTTTGTCACAAATACGAGGGTGCTAGTAGATTTATCGAATAGTTTGTTTAAACAAAGATACATTCAAAAGTTTAAACATTTTGAAAATTTTTTTTGTGAAAAATCACTTTTTTTTTTAAATTGCATAAGTTTGTGAAGAATAAAGATATCGAAATTTTTCTTATTGCATTTTAAAGCTAAAAAGTTGTTCTTTAAAATGGCCTAATCAGTTTTTTAATCCATTCCAAAAACTATATTTTTTTTAAACTTTGAAATCACCCGTTTTTTAGGATAGCGATAAAACGTTCCATGATTGATTTATCGTACCAAGGCACAACTGTAATATAAATAAATAACAAAATTGATTGTTGAATGTAAGTTTTATTGTTCAAAATATAAAAAAAACAAAATCAGACTGTATTTCCACATTCGCAGCATATTTTGGCTACATGGTCTCTGCACATAGCCTTATTACATTTGAGGCACGTATAAAATGATTTGCGGTCGAGAGAACTCGGACACAAGTTGCAGCGCTTTTGTTTAGCCATTTTGTTATCAACAAATTCATGTCTTATGTCCATGTCCTCTGGTAAATCTTTCGCCTTCAAAAAATCTTCAATCATACCGCGCAGTTTTATTCGCAACGTAGGGGTAGCTAGTCTAGCAGCTAGCGCAGGTTTAACAAGTTGCATCGCAAGTTCCATTCCATAACCAAATTTTTGGTTAAAATGAACACACGTTTATAATGAACAAAATTATTTGTCCTATGACAATAATGCGAATTCTACTGTACATAAGCATAGAGCATAATTTTGAGGGTAGGATACACAATAATAAATTTTTAATTAATAATAAATATTTAATTAATAATAAAAATATAAAAAATAGTAAATTGTACAAACCAAAACACTTTACTCCAGCCAAAACTCCAAAAAAAAAAAAAAAATTCTGTCTCCCGAAAACACGGATTTTGTAACGTTTAGTACTGACTGGGTGAGAAATACCCGAAGTCAACTTTCTAACTCGTACCACTCGAGCACCAAGCGCAGACTGAGGCTGCCACTCACGGCTTACACAGACACTACCACATAGATTTTTTACCCCCCACTCCGGACCCCCACCTTCCACTTCCTTTTAAATGGCGCGACTTTCAAAATCTGTCTGGGTTACGGTAACCCAGTCAGTACCCTGAGGGTTAATATAAAATTGCGGCCCGCTAAAACGCACCACTCTATTCAACCAACATTTTCCACGACGCACTTTACGGGTTAAATACATACTCTGCCTGAAACATTACGGAAATTTTCATAATGTACAATATTTTCGTAATAGTAATGGTGAAATCATAAATTAGTATTCTTGAAACCATTACGAAAATTACGAAGAGAGAAGTAAAAAAGTAAGAAGATTTCGAAAGAGATGAGTTGAACTGAGAATATTAAGCGAAGCGGACGCTTTTTTTTTTTGTTTATAATGATATAATTAATAATTATTTGAATTTTTGTGAATTTAGCTTAACTGTCTAATATTAAATTATATATATGCTAAAAATAATTGTGTATACAATTTTTTTACAGTGAAAATTACTTCGGTTTAAAACGACTAAAGTATTAAAATCCTGTCAAAATGACCAAAAATTTGGTTGGTGCAAAACTACTTTTCTCGACGATAAAAAAAATAAAAATATGTCCGTCCGTCTGTCTGGATGTTTGTACCCAAGGTATCTCGAGAACGGCTTTTCCGATTTACAATTTTTTTTTAAAAAAATCTATTTCCATGGTCAAGGTGGAGATTTGAACAGCTTTTGGTACCAGTAAGGCTAGAGTGTCGGGTATCTGCCATACTAGTTGGCCTAAAACCACCGGGTTAT
The DNA here is from genome assembly GCA_963556165.1 of Tipula helvola. Lineage (NCBI taxonomy): Eukaryota > Metazoa > Arthropoda > Insecta > Diptera > Tipulidae > Tipula > Tipula helvola. The sequence continues at coordinate 110,875,751 of OY744482.1, forward strand.
ACAAATACATATTTATGTATATATTTACCAAATTTTTATAGGTATATGCTGGCTTGAAAATTGAATTGAGAATTGAGTTGGGGTTGAGTTGGAGGTTAAGTTCGGAGTCAATTTGCGGGTTGAGTTGAAGTAGGGCGTTGAGTATACCAGATAGTTTATTTTATATGCTGGTTTGAGAATTGAGTTGGGTGTCTAGTTTGCGGTTGAGTTGAGTTGGGTTGAGGTGGATTTGAATTGAGTTTTAATGAGTAGGAGGCAGCGCTTAAGTTGGGAATTTATTTGTCTTAAGGGTTGAGTTGGTAGTTACTTGAGTTGTTTTGAGTTTGAGTTCATGTAGGAATGCAGCTTCTCGAGATGTGTTGATTTGAGTTGTCGATTAGTGTGGAATTAAAGTTTAATTAGAGTTTTATTTGGGGTTGTTTCTCCGCTGTTGCAGCAATATATTTTGTTTGTTGGTCGGAGCTAATCGAAAGTAGTTTCTTGATAGTTGAGTTTCTACTTTTTATTTAATGATTTTATGGTTTATATAAATACAAAAATTGTTACATTAATTATAATAACAATTTAAAAATATAAAATGATGAACTTGCAAATGCTCAAATATATTGCATGCCAAATAAACTGCTTGCACATCATTTTTTTATTCATTAAATTCTTACATACATAAATATTGATCGTACATAAAAATCTGTTCACACGGCTGACCAAGAGTTCAGTCGATGGTTGCGGTAAAGAATAGAATAAGTGTATTATACGCGTGTAGTTTTCGAACCGAGTTGATTTTGAGTTTGAGTTGAATGTTTAGGTTGGCTTGTTTTGAGGTTGAGTTAAAGGTTGAGTTATGGTTTAGTTTGGGGTTGAGTTGAGTCGAGGTCGAGTTAGAGTTGAATTGAGTTGAAGTTTGTATGGATTGGAGTTAGGGTTTCGATTAGGTATTAATTTGGGAAAATGAACTATACATTTCAAAAACATCAACGACGAATGGTAGCATTAAAACATGTTCCATATTTTAAGGCGAGGGACAGGTAAATACAAAAATTGAAAAGAAAGTAACTTTTTGTTTTAGTTATGTAGGTAATAAAATAATAAGCAAAATATAGAATGCATTATCTACATTGTTATCTCGTAATAAATAATATTTTGAATTTTATTTAACAATACACCTCAAATTATCAATTAGTATTTTAGCTATTACCCTTATTTTTAAGAACATGATAAACAAAAAAAAAATAGGTTTTCAGTAAAAGATAATAAATAATTAGTGAACAAATAAAATGTCTGTTACACACCCCCCTCAATTGTAATTACCGCGTACATTTTTAAGAATACAATAAACAAATTAAAAATATATCCTATTTTTTTGGTGGTAACAAAATAATAAATATTTGTTCAAATGTAAATACATATTATTTTTAACCATCAACAGAAATTATTGAATTTTATGAACATTTAATTTAAAAAAAATCCGAATGATTTCATTACGAAATGCAATAAGAAACGAAAATGCCACCCGAAAATTTTAGTAACGTTCCGTTGCGGAAATTTTCGTAATCCGGATTTCAAGAAAACCATTTTAGGAACTGACATTTTCATCTTCTCTCTCAAAATTGTATTATTCCTTTTTGCCTCTCTTCGTTATATTCGTAATGGTTTCAAGAATACTAATTTATGATTTCTCCATTACTATTACGAAAATAGCAATACGAAAATTTTTCGTTAAGAAAATTTTCGTAATGGTTCAAGAATAGCACCACTGGTCTCTCTATGTCAAATTTTGCTGAGATATCTGACTTTGAATAAAAAAGATCCTTTTTCCAGCAACCAATGATTGCACAGTAATTTTTAGGGCAGCCTTAAAAACTTGAGTACATTTTCTACAAGACCTTTTAATGATTAGTTGAGAAAACATTTTTTTTCACCCTCAATACAGATTTGAATAAAGTACAAAAAAAAAACGACTTTTTAGGTTACTTTCTATCATTATCTACCGTTACTTTACAAATACTGATGAAAATTCTAATTGACAACATTAGTCATTCCACAGTTTAGTCTACTCCTAATAGCCCTGTAATATTTTTAAATTGATCCATCCAACCGTTTTTCCGGACAGATTGATCAAAGTTTTACAAAACAATTATGTAAAGGAACAAGTGATCTTCAAAATAAAAAAACAACTTTTTTGTTTTTTCACATTTTGCGTTAGTTATTTGTTAACCCTTAACGATCGTACGATTTTCTTGTAATACTCGCCCATAAGAGGCGACAGAAAATTAAATAAAGTTCTGCAATAACCAATTATTATAGAAGTTTGCCATTTCTTATCCGATTTTGATGAAATTCAGCATGTACGATCGAAATGGGATTCTAAAATGATTCTTTGATAAGGTTCCGGAATTCGGCCAATTATTATGAAACTTGGCCATTTTTTATTTTATTTTAATGAAACTCTCCAAATACGGGCTGAATTTTTTTACGCTTAATACCGCGGAACCATTCAAGTTCAGTTACACTCAGTGGGGTAAATGATACTCAATAAGATAAAGGATAATCGGTGCCGATATCTAAAAACTGAAATGAAATACACCCGATTTCAAACGAGCTGGCATTTCTTTGGATGTAAAAAGGACGTTTAAAATCAGCATTCCAATTCTATTTCCGTGGTTATAGCAGTTTTAATGGTTTCAGAAGCTTCCCGGTCTAGATTATTAAAAATATCTTTTAAAGATAAATTAGTGATACAATCCAGCCACATCATGAAATCTAAGCAGATGGTTTTGTGAGTTGGATAATCTGTGATTTTTTTTCTCCTTTTCAGGATCCATTGGGATATTTCCGTTATTTCAATCACATGATCGAGATATTTCGTCTCCTCAAGACAAACTTACTGTTTTTGAGGTTTATTGTTAAAATCGCGGATTTAAGCAACTTCGCAATTTGAGTGAGAAATTAGAACTGCTCTTCACGATCCTCCAAAACCAAATGCAACTAGTCCCAGTAAACGAAAACTCGGTAAAGTAAATAGTACGGACTGTATTGCACAGGCCAAATGGTATATCGGTAGAAATTGGTCCGAAACGACCAACGAACGTTTTATCTCTCGATTTTCAATCTTACGGAATCTGCCAAAAGGGCTCCTTAAAGTCTATAGAAGATTTATGCCTACAATGGTCTAACCAACTAAGCAACCCCTCTATTAAAAATAAAGGATATGCATTATTAATCGTGACCGCATTCATTTTCCGGCCGTCAAGACATAGCCTCACCTTACCTGTATTCTTTCGAACACTCGATACTAGTGATTAAAATAAATGAATTAAATAAAATCAACAAAATAAATAAAAGTAATAAAATAAATAACAAAATAACTTAAATAAATAAAATTAATATCAGAATTAAGAAATAAAATAAATAAAAAAAATAACATCAAAAAATAAACAAAATAAATAAAAGAAGTTAAAAATCAATAAATAAAATTAGAGTAAGCAGCATTAAGATCTTCTGAAAAAAAAAAAGTCTGAACTCAAATCCCCTAAACCTAATGCTTCAGATAGGCCAAAATAATCTATTTTTGTTTGGAAAACATGCTCGGGTCGGCGACACCTGGTTTTCGACACCTCAGAAAAATTAAATTGTGATTTTATAGGGTTATCCGTGACAAATAGTTGCAAGTTATTAACATGAATGGTAAACTGTTCAGAGAGCTTTTCTGCAAAAACATGATCAATACACGTATTCGTACATGGTCTAGTAACACTATTTAAAAGATACTCTAAACAGAACAAATAATCATCCTTTGATTGGGAATTATTCAATAAGTCCATGTTTATGTCACCCAGCAGACTCTTGTGTTTAGATTTATGTGTTTCAAGGAAATGCCCAAATTCACTTAAGAAATAGTTAAAACATAATTTAAAATTATGGAAACTATCTACAATTTTCAATGCATTAGCGGATGAGAAATTAACCACCGAAACCTTATAAATTAAAGACGAACGTATAAGCGCAGCCACACTGCTAGATACATATTGATCATTATAATTCGCGAAGAAAGAGAAACACAGTCTAAACTGTAGTTTGAAGATTCAGAAGCAGAAATCCATGTTTCAGTTAAAACAAATAAAATTATTATCTAAATTAACTATAATATTGTTCTGTTATTTTTGAAACCGAAATCTACCGCAATTCAAATTAAAGTCTAGTTTTAGAACACGGTCGTTTAAGGCACTATTTTTTTAAAATTAACGTAAGTGAGGTTATCAAAACAGACGAATATTTATGATTAATTTAGTGACAAAGTAAGTTCAAAATTACGGAATGTTTTACAATTAAGATTTATTATCTTTTGAACAGTTTAGCCACATATAACATTTTGTTTCGATTTTAGAGAACAGCTTGAATTTACTCGAGTAGAGTGTTGTTAATAAATCAAAGTTAATAAACATGTACTAAAAACAATGTGCCCAGAACAGTTGCTATTAATCGATAAACTCCTCGTAACTAAACAACTCTAATATCACAGTAAATAAATATCAATTTAATTTATAATAGACTTTGAAGTACATGTTAATGTAACGACTCTGATTTTACCGTTGAACATATTTACAAAACATTTTTCTTTTAAATACCAAACTATAATATTGGTTGGTTTCATACATATACAATAAGATTTTTGAATATAAAGCTCGTATAATAGCCCGCACATGTGACATTTTCAGTTTTATAATTAAAACCCATAAAACTATAGCGCAAATTTTTATTTTCCATTTTTCGTTTCCAATTTTGTTTGATCAAACCGGGCGAAAACATTTATATTCATAATAATATCAAAAACCAAACTTTTTTAATTTTAAAAATTTATTTCCATATAACAAAACGTCTCTTTGGTACATGTCGAGGACTGTACATGCACAGAGTCTAGTGACATACACACACAAATACACATATTTTCATTTAAGTATCTCGATGGTGGTGGTAGTTTTTGCCTTTGATTTTTATTTTTACCCATTGTATGCTTTTATAAACGAAGAAGGTTATCAATTTACAATTTTCAGTTTTAATAAAAGAAACGTATTTTGCCTATTTCATGTAAATTTTTATTTAAAAAAGCTTTGTCTTATAATTTTGGTAATATAAAATTTTAATTTTCGATAAAAAAAATATTTTCTGGGACAATATTACTTAAATCTAAACGTACAATGAACATCTGGGTTTTATAAAATAATAGTTAAATTGTCGTGTATGAACGTGAAATAATATATTTAACTAGTATGTTGCTATAAAATAAACCAATTTACATAATACAAGATACCGCCAACACCGCACCGCACACACAAACACATACCCAACTAATATTATAATTCTAATATCGGATTGAACTTTTGGATTGTGAAAATACCACAAAAACCAAAAAAAATGGTTTTCTTTATCAAATACGATTTATCTTAATTTATTATTAGATAAATTCAGAAATTTGGTTTTGTCTTTTTATAGAGGAAAAAGCTTCTGATTGTAGAGGCTGGAAAATTTACATTTCGTTTCCGTATAACATAATAGTATTTTAAATTTGGATAACAATTACGTATTGCTAAAATTACATACGTACTTATTTTATTGCTTGTTTAAACGACACGAGTTGAAGTTCAGAGCATTGCTAAAAAAACGAATTTTACGAAATTTTTGTAGAACTAAAATTAATCAGACCCGTTCTCAGTTAATTTCTGATTTTCATAAAACTTAAGAGTTGGAAAGATGGATAAAATATTTAAATTTTATACAGTAAATAACTCATTAAAAATATTGATATTTCACGAGGTAATACAGAAGGCTTACATTTATCTTTGAATGTACGCCCGTATTGTCTTGGTTGGGCTCATTGACATTGTTTATTCGTTCATTAGGAGAAATCGCAGAAATTCTTAAGCGCCAAATTGCACGAGTCATAGCTTCTCATAAAATTATCAATATTCCCATGTATTCTAAATATTTGTTCAAAAATTGATGGTTACCTTTGTGGAGATATTTGGAAAAATTATCTAAATGATGCCACTAACACACGTTGTCTTACTGAAAACTGGCAGTTTAGGTCACAAATTCGATACATTTTCAATATCAATCATCCCAGTTCATTATTGGATGGTGAATGTTGAATTCAAATTTCTAATTTTTTTTTTTTAATGTTTTCGAATTCCACCTAAAGAATCAATTATTATAACCATCAATATTGTACTTGTGTTCAACTGACAGGTATCGATATAAACATTGTTATCATGACAAATAATATTAATGACATTTTTACATTTCATATTTGTCAAGCTAGCAAACGAAAATAGAATTTTCTATCATATGATTTACGGTCTGAAATACATTACGCACAACTGACAGTCTCAGACAACAAATTCCAGCAATCTCTCGTTAGGTGAAACGCTGAAAATAATAGATTTAACATGCACCTTGTAATTCTGGTTTATTACTGTGACATTGTATAAGTTTAAATAATTGATCAGAATCAGCCACATTAATATTCTTATAATCCATATTTGATGATACAATATTTGATTTGACCGAATTTAATCCATCTAAATTTTAAATTTTGTGAAAATTTCAGGTTTTTACATTTTTTTATTTATTTTGTTTATTTCATTTTTTTTATTTATTTAATTTATTTATTGAATTTATTTTATTTGTTTTATTTATTTGATCTACTTCATTTATTGTACATACATATTTTGTTTAATTTATTTATATTATTTATTTATTTATTAATTTCATCTATTTTATTTATTTTATTTATTTTGTTTAATTTGTTTATTTTATGAGTTTTATTTCTTTTATTTTTTATCTATTTTATTTATTTCATTTGCTTTATTTATTTTGTTTAATTTGGTTGTTTTATTTATTTTATGATTTTAATATATTTTAATTTTTATTTATTTCATTGTTTTTATTTTATTTAATTCATTTATTTTGTTTAATTTATTTATTTAATTTTTATTTCTGATAATTATTGTATTTATTTTATTTTATTTTATTTTATTTTATTTATCAAAATTATTTTATTCCTTTTGTTTCTTTTATTTATTTTGTTAATTTTATCTATTTCATTTATTTTATCTACATATGTTGTTTAATTGGTTTATTTTATTTATTTTATAACTTTAATTTTTTTTGTTAATTTTTTTTTATTTAATTAATTTATTTTATTTATTTCAATTAAGTTATTTTATTTTATCTATTTCATTTATTTTGTTAAATTTGTTTATTTTGTTTCTTATTTCTAATATTTATTTGTTTTATTTATCTATTTCATTATTATTGTTTCTTTTATTTATTTTGCTTAAATTATATTTATTTTATTTATTTTATTTATTTTATGACTTTTATTTCTTTTTTTTTTTTTTTTTTTTTATTATTAAATTAATTTATTTAATTTATTTTATTTTATTTTATCTATTTATTTATTTCTTAGCATTTTCACAATATCACAAGGGATATATTGCTATGTGCAAAAAAAGTATGTACTTATTATGTAAAGGATGTAAAGTATTAAAGTATGTACTAATCGAATACAGAATAGAATAGAAAAATGATAAAAAAATTTAATATACAATAATTAAACAATTAATAAATACGATACAAAAGAATAAAAATTAAAGAATGAAAAGGAAAAACAGACCAAGGGAAAACGAATTATGTGCTAACGAGCCTTTCCAGGTATGTACAGCCTTTTGAAATTAAGCTAATTAGACGCGGGTTTGACAATGGATCCAGTTTTTCTAGAGCTTCACTCCGTGGATAAAGAAAACATGCATTTAGTTTATTTTGATTAATTTATTTATTTTATTTCTTAATTCTGATGTTTATTTTATTTTATCTATTTAATTTATTTTGTTTAATTCATTAATTTTTGACCTTTATTTCTTTTATTTTTAATTTATTTTGTTTATTTGATTTATTTGATTTTATCTATTTCATTTATTTTGTTTAATTTACTTATTTTATTTCTTTATTTATTTTATTTACTTAATTTATTTAATTTATTTTATTTGGGTGCGCGATGAACGCTCGATGGAGATGGACGTGTTTTAGTCTGTCTCCGTAATTGGAATTTAGTTTAAATTTGTATTTTTAAATTTAAATAAAATAAAATTAAATTAAATTTTTTGATTGATTGATTGATTGATACGAGTGTACGACCAAGCCTCAGCAAGATTCCCGGATACGCCGGATCCACCGTACACCCTTTACATAAAACAAAACCGAGGGATAGGAAAGGAATGTTAGTATTAGAGACTCGACCCGGTTTCAGCCACCTATGCAGTCGATAGTTAGTAAATTGTTAGTAATAAATATAGTAAAATAGTTAACAAAAGACAGCACAATTTCCAAACTACAAGCTTATTAACTTTTTGTTGACACTGGAGAGTTAAATCAGGCTGCAAATGATTAATTCTGGAACTATGTTAAATTCTGAAAATTAAGTTATTAATCAGTAAATTAAGAAAGAGGAGAATCCTTTATATGTATACTCTTCACACTTAAGTATATTAATTAATAAATAATAACTGATGAATAAAATGAACAGGGTGTCGCAACCGGCATGTTCATCCTGGGATCCCAATGTATCCAATCCGATCCGAAAACTACAGTTTAATTCAAAACTACTATTATAAATTAAGCATTTCCTGAACCTACTACTTAAATTATAGTAGTTTGATCTGTGATAACTATTCTGTAATGAATTACAATTAATATCACCAGCACCCAAAATTAAAATTATAAGACACAAATTAGTATCTAAAGTCTAAATTCAGAATCAAAGTTCTGTAATAGGAGGATATAAATAAAAACAACAGAGTTTCTAAAACTACCTATCCGCTAGATGCTTTAACTTTCTGGGAATCTGCTTTGAATTTCCACGAATATTTCTGAAAATTAAGATCGAAATTAGCTAATTATCATTAAATTCTACTTTTAAAATTTAAATTAACATTCTTAATTAAGTGCTTAAAACCCCATTATTTAATTGTTAAATCTACTATAGAACAAGTAACTAATTAATTAAATTCATCACCATGGTCACCAATATTTCTGAAAATTCAAATCCAATATTAATTCATGTAGTTGGAGCTCGTGAACCTAAGTATAATTATATAAATATATAAAGAATTAATGTAATTTGATAATTATTATAAAACATAACTATAACAGATGAACCCGACATGATCCAAGGAGTTCCAGAAATACTAAAATAATTGGATATCCCGACTACCAAATCTCATCATCTCCACATTTTAGCAGTTATCATCATTTGCCAGCTGCAAAAGCAACTTCTCTCATCTCATAATAGCAAAAACAAATTTTCACCCAACCTCACTTAATGATTTAAATTTCAAATTTATTCGACACAAAGTTTCTGGAAATCTATATTGTGTTTCTCTGAATATTTCTGAAAATCAAGATCTAAATTAGTTAATTGTCACCAATTACTGTTTTTTTAAAACTAAAAATTATTAAGCTATAAAATAATCATGGTTTAGTTGATAAAATGGCTATAGTAAAAGTAATTAATATCACATCATTAAGGTCATTAATCCTTCTAAAATTCAAAGCAACTTAATTAGATATTCATTATTTCTAAGGAATTTATAATCATTTATTTAAACTACATTCAAAAACTTATAGAGCGGTATCTCAAAATCCGACCTAGTGTAATAAATCCAATTAGTGTCTTCCCATTCAAAAAAACCCGTCATACTAGTCACCTTCTAAATTTAAAAATATATCCACCAACCTTCTTATAAGACAACATTAGCCGCCCTTGATAAAGGTGGGATAAAATGTAATAAAATAAAATAAATAAACACAATTAAATAAGGATAAGGATAAATATTACACAACTTATATTGTTGCTGCAGTCGTTTCATGATTTGACTGCAGCTATGTATTTCCATACCCATCACAATTTAAACTGTGAAACTATAAACCATAGCCAATATACCTGCCGTCATACCTTGATAACCAAATAGTAATTTGTACAAAAACAAACATTAAATAAGCCAATAAAATTTCCAAAAATTATTGGCAGTTCTCTACGATCAAGACTTGGCTTAAAACTATTCCAAACGGAATGAAAAATACACCGCGTTGTTGTTGCAAAAATCAACAAGTTAAGACTGCAGTATATTATCAAGTATCAGCATATCGACTAATTGATACTTTCTCGCACAACCACAAACCATTCCATTCACCTCCCAATTGTACTCCTACACTCATCCGTTAATAGGAATGTACACGGCAAAATATGCAAAGCTCAGGACAGCACCACTCCACCATCAAAATATCTGAAATTGCTTATACAATTAACAACTAAACAATTCATTATCACGATCACTAATATCTCGGAATGCAAGTACATATTAAAATTAAATTGATTGTAATCATTAAAAATTTCAAATCAGAAGCAATCTGACGGTTAACAGAAATTTGTTTTTAATATTCAATTCCCACCAATTATTTCATAGGCCAACGAGGATGCCACACTGCTCCGGAACCCTATTTAATTTAAAACTTAATAATAAGACAACCATATTTTGTTGTTGCAGCTCACGTCATCCAATCGCATCCCCTTCTATGCTTGCATCAAGACCAAACCTACAAAACAACATGGTGACTCGTTCTACCTTGATCCCAAAAATACCGTTCAAGTTAGATAATTTAAAATAATTAATAAATAAAATAATCAATTTTAATAATATATTTTTAATTTAAAATAATTAATAAGTTAAATAGAAAAAATTAAAATTTAAACTATACCTACATATATTGGATAATTACGCATAAGACTCCATTTAAATTAATTTAATAATTAATATAATTTTACATTGTTTCTACTCCCCCGCATTAAAACCAAAATACCGAAACAAATCGTGTCATATGAAATACCTATTCATATAATGATTTAATATGAATTATATGAATATGACCCATTCGATTCAATTTACTCAATTATACGAATTATTCATATAAGAATTAAGAATACCATTTGGATCAAAAAACATAATATTTGTGTTGCGTATGTGTCGCTCTTGGTATATAAAGATCACTTTAAATGAACACAACGAATGAAAACAACACCAGGAAAAATATTAGAATCCTAATATAATATTAAACGAAACCCCTCACACACATACAGAAAATAAATATTTTCATATGCTCATTCATAAATGCGTTACCTTATGAAAATGCATCCATATATAAAAAATTCTCATTTCATTTAATCCTTTATATGTATGCATTATGTATAGTCGGGACGTAACAATAAGAATAAGTCTTCATTTATATCTAGGGTTGCCACCCGTCCTACTTTACGTAGCACAGACCTACAATTGAAGGTGATTGTCCTACGTCCTACACTTTTAATGAAAGTCCTACTTTGAACACAATCATAGACAGAACATTTTTTTTATTGCTTATAGTTGATTAAATAATATTATTGTTTAAATTATCCCTCTGATAATTAAAATATTTTCAAAATATACTTTAGTTACGCTCGTTTATACGGCAGCAGCATCGGTTCATGCATATATTATACTAAGCCACTATCTACATATATAATGAATTTTATAAAGCAACTATCTTAATTGGATGCAAATTCAACTGAATCAGTCACAAAAGTGAATGAAAAGTACTGTCATTTCGGATCACAATCAAAGTTATACAACCGAAATGCTTGTTTAAATTTTTATTTTACCAGTGCTTTTGAATTTTACACAGTAGGTAATTAAAACGTTTTAAAACGTTTAGAATCGAAAAATGTAATCAGCTTACTCAGGGTGACCCCTAAAAATCTCGCGGAGTTCAGTAAGAAAAAATTATCAAGGTTAAATGTCAGGTAATTTTCAACAAGTAACTTAATGGTGACCTTTGATGTGACCTTGAACCTCATCTTCAAGGTCACTTTGAGGTCAAAGTCATTTTTTGAACAGAAACCTCTATTTTTGACATCGTATTCTAAAAGAGTGGGAAGTTTTACGTCCGAATATGTATTTTCCGTGATCTCTTAAAAAGGACTGAAAATAACTGCATAAAATAAAATTAAATTAAATATAATATTAAATTAAAGTAGTGTTTTTGTAAATTAAGTAGTGTATGTATTGTGTTGTATTCTGTAGTGTAGTGTAAAAAAAAGTGAATTTATATACATATGTATGGAATCGAAGGAGAAATGTGTGTAAAATAAATAACGGTTCTACCCAGTTATCGTTACAAAGGTATTTTCATATCACATGTATTGGTCTGTATACATACATGTGATATGAATTGTGTAAACATTTTTTTTGTTTCATTTTATTTTATGATTTACACAGTTAAATTTCTGGTATATACATGGACATAGTTTGTAGAACATATTATTCTATTTAATTTTAATTTTCTACTCTTATGTGCTTGGCTGTGTTGTATAAAACTGGAAATTCTCCCGTTTGCCACAAGTGTATTGCGTATACGCAGAACGGGTGCATGTGTGTTCGATTTAAGTGGGATTCTTTGATCTTTACTTCATGTAATCGAGTGCGTTTGAATCGAATTTAGAAACAGCTACACACAATGCATAACAAATTATTAATGCATGCCATAGTTTAATACAATGTATTGTGTATGAAAATGCATCAGGAGTAGAATCAGACTAATAAGTTGTGTTGGTGATGGGAAGGGTAAATGTACATTTTCAGCAACAACATTGCTAAATTTCTTGTATTTCTTGTGACTGTATATTGTTTGGTTTAGTTGAATTGTTCTTATCGGAATATGCATTGTGTCTTGTGCAACAACTGTAATTTCTAGTAAACGCATGTTTTGAATTTCATTACATTGCATGTGTATAAGAAATATTATATGTACTTATTATATACTTATGTTGAGGTTGGATGTATTTATTTTTAGATGATGTGTGTGTGTGTATAAATATTTATTGTTTGTTATATTGTTGAAGAATCTTGTGTGTTGTTGGATATTATATTGCTTGTTCTTTACCAAATTGGCTGCCACGTGGCTCACCGGTGGGTCAAACATTAATGACTTTTACACTGACTTGAAAACTTCTAAGCAAAAAGTTGGATTACCCTGACATTGCTTGTAATATGTTGATACTACTACCTTCTAAAATCGCTAATGCGGGTATTTGGTTTGGATTCTAATGTGAATAGAGTTCCATAATAATTTTTATTTTCTTCTATTCTAATATATAAATACGCATATGAAATACTCACAAATAAAAGTGTGTTTGGACATGGATTGAAAACAATGTTTATTTTAATGAAATGTGTTGATAAAATTTAGAATTTGTTTTAATCATCGAAAATGAAGTGTTTTTGGATTTAGAAGGTTTGTTCATAACATTGTTGGTTGGGGCTAGGTTAAAAGGAATCTGAATTTAAATTTATATATTTTCTACTAGCGGGAATTTTGTTGAGCAGATTGTGTGTTTGAAAATTGTAATTAAGATTATGAGCCAAATCAAAAATTTTGTGATGATTGTTTTGACATATATGGTACTTGTAAGAATATACTAATGCTGATTTGTACCCCAATTATTTAATTTAGTTTGGAGCGGATAGCTTGGAGCTGTTATTATTTAATATATTTAATGTGTTCCAGATTTAATTTGGACTGTTTTGCAGTGGGATTTTGGGCAGAGTGGCCATGATTATATATAGGTAGTTTCTCGATTTAGTAACTAGTTAAGTTACAGATTTGGAAATGGAATATTAAAGGATTTTAGAATTTTAGTTTAGAATATTTAAAAAAAAAAACAAGTATTTACAATTCATAATTTAGAATTACAATTTATATGCATATTGAATTTCAGGATATTTATTTAGTAATTAATTTTCTGTATTTTTAATTTAGATGCCGAATTTAATTTATTTAAGGGTGTTAATGGTTGATTTTAAATAAAGAATTAATTGTAAAGTAAATTATGTTGTTGGTTTCTCTGAATTTGGTGGAATTAAATTAATTTTATTAAAATTAAATTAAATTGAATGAAATTAATTTTTCAAATAATCGAATTCATCGAATCGAAATCATAATGTTAGTATTGGTATCGATGTGGTTATTGGTATTTATGCTGGTATTGGTCTTGATGTTGGTGTTAATGTTAATATGGGTATTAATGTTAATGTCAGTTTTGGTATTAGTATTGGTATTTATGTTGATATTGGTATTTATATTAAAATTAATAAATAATCGTTAACATGATTTTAGTATAGAAACACCTGAGGAACTCGACCAAGCTGGCATTGGCTGAGGCAATAGCGCAATGGGCGGGGTGGTAGTAGGTATAAATATTGTTATACAAACTATTAATTTTATTTATAAAAGAATAATTATAATAAAGAATAATTCAAATTTATTACAGAGAATTAAATGTATACTTAATTAATTTTAGAACAGTTATTATAAAGGCTAATGCAGATTTTAAATTTAGGAAATTTCTGAAGAACCTGAAAGAACCAGAAGCAAGGTATGTCAAGCGAGTAAGTTGTGAAAATTTTTGTAGAGGAAAAATATAATTTGAATGTTAAATGAATGCCGTAAAAATTGAAACTGGTGCATTGGTAATAACAATTAAGATAAGTGGATAGTTTTCGAAAAGGAAAACTAAAAAAAAAAGTAAAATCAGACTTTTTGTTGGATAATTTGTATAATTGGTAAACGGAGAATTTTTTTATTTTTTTTTTTATTTTTTGTGTTTGGTTGTTCTGTGTGTCAAGAAACCAAATTATTTTATTTGTAGATACGTATTAATAATTTTGTATACTTTTAAGTGAACATTTGTTGGTATAGTTGATAAGTAAAATGTCACAGCGATTACGTAAAATTCAAATTGACAAATTATTTAAAAAGAACGAACCAACCAACGCAGATCTAATGCTGGTTATCCAAGAATTATTTATTGAAATGTCTTCGAATAATAAGGCAATAGATTCATTAACCAAGAATTTTGAAATGATGGAAAGGAAGCAACAGCACCATACTATATTTGCAAACCCTGGAAACTGGAATAGAAAGCATCAAAACATAAATTAAATGTTTGGAGGATTCTGCAAATCGTCAAGACGAGTTAAATTCACAGCTAACTGATTTTGCAACTAAAATACATGTTTTGACAGAATCAGTTGAAAAATTTCATTCTGAGCTTGCTGATATTAAAATTAAAGGAAAAGCAAGTAAATCTTTCGCTAAATCAGCCAACTTAAATATTGCAAATATAAATACATTACAAGGTGAGGTCAACGTTATGAAGCAAGACAAGTTTAATAATGATGTGATAGTTTTGGGAATTCCTAATAATAGTATGCAGTGTTGTGAACTTCTACAGAAGCTGAATGAATTATACAATTTTGGGACTAATAATGTGTCACATTGTTATAAAATCATCCAAAAACGAAACCAAACAAAGGCAAACCTAATTATTAAATTTGTATCTCATGAAACCAAAATGAATTGTTTAATGAAGAAGTACCAAATGGCTCCTCTGTTTAATGACCAACTAATAAGAAATGCTGTTAGATTGGAAATTTTACTTGAAGCAACAACAAAGCTTGAAAAAAATTAGCAAAAGTGCAATCCATTTCATCAAATACACAGCAACTTCTCATCTATCAAATAGCAAGCAATCATCCTTGTTATTATAATTATTATTAATTCTTTTTTATTTTATTATTATTAACGATTTTTTTTCCTTTGATAGTTGTTATTATTTTTACTATTATTATTTATTGTGTTGAGCATGGATATTGAATTTCACCCGAATCATGAATATTTCCTAGATATAAACCACTTTAATAGAGCTGTGGGTTCGATTGAAGGCATTGACGTATTGTATATAAATATTTATCGGCTCAAGAACAAAATTGAATATATAGAAGAATTTATTTACTCAAGTAAAATAAAAGTATAATTATTCTAACTGAAACATTTTTATGCAAATCAGAAACCAAATTTTTAAATCTTTCGGGATGTAGGGGATTTCACTTAACTAGAGATAACAGGCCCGGTGGGGGTGTTTCAATTTATTGTAAAAGCGAATTGTCATTTGAGTTGTTATACTCTGAATCTTATTTAGAAAATGATGTTATTGTTTTAAAATCTAAACTACTTAAAGTTTCAATAATAGGTGTTTACAGACCGGGTCATATTGACCTAGACAATTTCTTAAATTATTTTAATACAATCCTAGAAAAATATCACAAAGCAATAATTATTGGATATCTTAATGTTAACTTATTTGAAAAAGAGAAAAATTGCGTTGGAAAGTATAATCGCGTCCTCGCTATAAATGGTTTTCATATTGTAAATAATATTAGCTCAGAACATTACACAAGAAAATCAACCACAACTTCACTATTAGATCACGTGATTTCTGATTTGAATAATAAAATGTATATGCTGTTGGATGATATTTTAATAAGTGATCACAGATTCATTTTGATAAAAATTTTAAAAAATAAACCACCTAACAACAAGGCTAGAATAGAAATCATTGATGAAAGGGCTGTTGTAGATAGTATAAGGGAACTGAATAATGATAATATTGATTTTGATACATTTTTTAGCGTATTTCAGGAATTGATTTTGACTAATACAAAAATAAAAGTTGTGTCACCGAAAAATTCCAGCTTTGAAAAACCTTGGTTTAATAACTATATTAGAATAATTATAAAAGAGCGAAATAAATTCTACAAACTTCATAAAAGTTACTTAGGCAATATTTATTTTAAGGAGATATTTTATTTCTACAAAGGACTAGTTCGGAAAAAGATTTATGAATTAAAAAAGGAATACTATTCAAATCAATTTTTAGTTAGCCAAACAAATCAAAAAATAATGTAGTCCCTTATAAAAGAGATCCTAACAAATACACTCCGCACAGATAATCATGCAGTTCCAGAAATTGAAATTTTTAAAGATAAAACCATAATTACTGATCCCATAATTGTAGTGCAGGAACTAAATCATATTTCACTACGATCAATGATTTATTAGTTAAAAATATAGTCACAAACCGCCCAAATTACATTTCTGTAAAAGTATTGCCTTCACATTGTTTGATGAATTTTGATCCTACTGTTGAAAGTGAAATTTCGAAGCTTATTGGCAGCTTAGATAGTATATGTGCTAAGGGGTATGATAAAATGTCGGTTACTATGCTGAAATTATTGCAAAATAAGATATCTATCTCTCTGTCGACCTGGATAAACTTGTCTTTTTTTAATGGGTTATTCCCTAATTCGCTAAAGATAGCTCGGGTTACTCCGATTTTTAAATCAGGAGAAAGAACAAGTCCATCGAACTACAGGCCTATCTCAGTCTTGCCGGTAATCTCCAAAATTTTTGAAAGAGTTATTCACAATCGTCTGTTGGAGCATTTAATTGAAAATAATTTGGTAAATAAAGACCAACATTGATTCCTACCAAAAAGTAGCACGTTGTCGGCATCACTGAATTTAACAGAGAAAATATACAATAGTCTTGAAAGCAAAAAATGCACAGCAGTATTATTCATTGATTTACGAAAAGCATTTGACTGTGTTAATTTCATCATTTTAATAGAAAAACTAATCAGTGTCGGTATCGGCGAGAACTGCTTAAAATTGATCAACAGTTACTTAGAGAATCGCAAGCAATATGTTAGACATAAATCAAGCTCGTCACCTTTTCGTGATGTAACATCGGGTGTTCCGCAAGGTTCCTTTTTAGGGCCTTTGTTTTTCTTAATATATGTTAACGATTTATTCGAAGTAAATTTCAATGGAGCTTTGCAAATGTTTGCCGATGATGCTGCACTAGTTTATAGTTGCCGGTCTTACGATGAATTACAAGTTCAAATGGAAGATGATTTGGAACTTTTCTTTTCTTTATTTAGATCAAAATAAGCTTCTACTGAATGCGCAGAAAACCAGTTTCATTATTTTTCAAAATAAACAAATTGATAATATATTTAGAGAAACAAAATATAGTGGTCAAATTATAAAACGAGTAGAATGTGTTTCTTATTTAGGTCTTCAATTGGACCCAAAATTAAATTTTGTTAATCATATTAATGCCACTCAACACAAAGTAACTCCTTACATTGCAGTCTTAAAAAAATTGGCAAATATTTAAATGAGCAAGCTGCCTATTCTATATATTTTAGTCACATTTTGTCGCATATGTATTCTTTATTTAAATACCATTTGGGGTTCTGCTCCTGAGTCATTTATCATACCACTGCAGTTTTTACAAAACAAGGCAATTAAAAGTATTAAGCATTTAAATAGATTCACACCGTCATATTTACTTTACAATGAACATATGTTACCGATAAAACAACTAATTGAATATTCATAAATTAATGCAGATTTGATAAAAACGAATTATGCTACATTACAAAATGTCAATGTAACTAATCGAAATACTAGAAATGCTCTGAACTTTAGATTACCTAATTATAAATTAAAAAATTCACAAAACTGTTCATTCTATAGAGGACAACAATTATTTAATCACCTACCTAATTTAATTAAAGAAGGTTCAATAGCTTCATTTAAAATGTACTTAAAGAAAAAACATTTTAGTGAATACTTAGCCGAGTACAGTTTAAGCCATGTACTGTGAACTTCGTTTAACTCACTGATTTAACAATATGTACAATGCAATTTTGTGGAATTATTAATTTTGCTACATATATCCATTCTCAACACTTTATCTTTATTTTTATTATTATAATTATCATTATTATTATTATTATTAAATATTATTATGTTTTTCTGCTAAATATTTTTTCATTTTATTTTTTTTTTTTTAATCATTTATATGTTCTCTTTATTACTGTAATTTCCATATTTTGTAAAATTAATTTTTGTTTGGAAATAAATAAATTATACCTAAAAAAAAAAAAAAAAAACTTTCCAGGAACTTAAGCAGTAAACTTGAAATTGTGTTGTTTTGTGATAAATAATCTACTAAAATATACTACTAACAAATTTACTAATTATCAGCTGCATAGGTGTCTGGAACCGGGTTGATTCTTTGTTATTAACATACCTTTCCTTTCCTTCAGTTTTGTTATTTGTATAGGGTGTACGAAGGGCCCCGTGTCATCCGGGAGTCTTGTTTAGGCTTGGTCGTACACTCTGATCAATCAATCGATCTACTTCATTTATTTTATTTATTTTGTTTAATTTCTTTATTTTATGACTTTAATATCATTTATTTATTTTATATTTATTTATTTAATTTATTTTGTTATTTTATTTATTTAATTAAGTTTGTTTTATTTTATCTATGTCATTTATTTCATTTGTTAATTTTATTTATTTTATGACTTTCATTTCTTTGATATTTTATTTATTTCATATTTCTTTTATTTATTTTGTTAATTTTATCTATTTCAAAAAAAAAAATGAAAAAGATAAATTTAAATTATTTTGATTAATTTGTTTATTTTATGACTTTAATTTCATTTATTTTCTGTATATTTTATAGATTTAATTTATTTTATTTATTTCATTTATGTTATTTTATTTTATCTATTTCATTATTTTTGTTTCTTTTATTTATTTTGCTTAAATTATTTATTTTACGACTTTAATTTCTTTCATTTATTTTATTTTATCTATTTCATTTATTTTATTTAATATTTTTAATTTATTATTTGTTTGAGCTTTGCTCTTCATTCGGTTTAGAGTCTCTTCTAAATAGTATTACAAGACCATGTACGAATACGTGTATCGATCATGTTTTGGCAGAAAATCTCTCTGAACAGTTTACCATTCATATTAATAACTTGCAGATATTTGTCATGGATAAATCACAATTTAATTGACACTTCAGTGTCGGAAAATAGGCGTCTCTGACCCGAGCATGTTTTCCAAACAAAAAATAGATTATGTTGGCCTTTCTGAAGCGTTAGGTTTATGGGATTGTAGTTCACTATTTTTTTCAGAAGATCCTAATGCTGCTTACTCGAATTTTCTTGATATTCATCTTAAAACGACTTACTATAAATTACTTTGATCTAAATCAGCTTTAAAAATTTTCAGTTTTAGTTTAAAACGATCAATATTTCCTAGAGCTTGAAAAATCGAGAAGTTGGTACCTTAAATGTTTAAATTTAATTTGTTCAATTGTTTAAGCAAATCATTCATAAATTCCAACGATGTTATAAATTCTTAACACTTAATTTACTAATTAGTAATTTTGTATTCGCTTTCCAAAAAACTTAAAGTATCCTTTCTCAATTCAAAAATCGTTACAAGCAGTTTCCTCTGCTGAGCCAATGAACCTGCGTAAATAGAGTCCATCTTTGTAAGCCGCTTCCGTTTCATTT
This sequence comes from Tipula helvola, assembly GCA_963556165.1. Taxonomy (NCBI): domain Eukaryota; kingdom Metazoa; phylum Arthropoda; class Insecta; order Diptera; family Tipulidae; genus Tipula; species Tipula helvola. Next base: position 110,896,122 of record OY744482.1, read on the forward strand.
ATCATCAATTCTCTATGTATTAGCGTGGTATGCCATAGTTGCAGCATCCATAGTTGCTTTAATATTAATTGTTTTTGTACGAATAGCTTTTCGATTGTGGCAGAATCATTATTCCTTCTTCATTATTCCTTTTAAGTAGTTAATATTTAGATGCTCCGGATAACTTTTCAAAATTACAAAATTTTGGATTCGACTGCATTAAATATATCTGTGCCTTTGGTGATACTACGCAATGTTACGTAACTCAGCAGTTCTTTGTAATTAGTAAGCTTTACGGTAATAATCTACGCAAAAATTAGCAGTTTGTTTGTGTCAGCTGTATCTGTGGATTCATCAGTTGCTATAGAAAAATATCTGCTTTCTGCTAATAATTTTTTAAATTTGGCAACTGTAAACTTAAATCATTAATTCTTTTACATACTGTACTGCAAGATACATTTATGCGACTTATACATTCCAAACGTTTAGTTGGGCTAAAGCATTTTAAAACATCTTCAAACATTTTTTTAAGGAATTCGCCTCTAATTAATGTTTTTCTTTTTGATTTGGCACTATTATACGAAACGATGTAGGATAGGTTAGGTTAGGTTTGGGTGGCGGTCCACCAGGCCGGGCATAGACACATAAAGGTCCGTAGCCATACCACAATTTAAAAATTGTCCTCCAACTCATTGAAACCACTTTGAGCTTGCTATGAAGCGCTGGATACTCCTGACGTCCCTCTCGCTGAGCTCCGCCAGGTCGTTGAAAAGGGGTGCTCCTAGAAAATTCAGTCTGTTTCATGCCAGACGAGGAGAGGAGCAAAGAAGATGAAGTACTGTCTCTTCCTCCTCTTCGTCCTCGCAACTGCGACAGTAGTCGTATGAGAAGAAACCAAGTCTAACGATGTAGAATGCTTTTAAAGAGAATTTCCTAATGTCAGTTTCGTTGATGATGTTGATGATGATGCAAAATATGTTCTCATTTGGCCGAACGTAGTTTCCTTAGCTATATTTTGTGTGATATGTCTTTCGCAGTTAAATTTTTGATAACTTGCAGATTTACAAATCGGACATTAAAGTTTTTAATATTCTGACCCACAATCTAGCACCGAGTCCATTCGTTTCACGTTAAAATATTATGATAATTTCGATCAAAAACATAAATTATTTTAAGTACTGTATTTATGCAGGTCTGAAAATTGTTTATTTGGGAAAGTATTTTAAGATTTTTTAACGGTGATGCTTTTGCCATTAAAAGTGTAACTGGACTCAATTTACAAAAAGAAAAACGAAATATTTAGAAATCGATTCGATATAATTTTTGCCACTACTTGACTGTTATTTCTTTCATACCAGTTTATCGAAATTGTGCTGATATATCCTCACTCAAATTATCGTTTCCTGGCAGACATTTATTTAAATATCTTAAACAAACAAAAAGTACCTGGGTCAGTTTCTTAATGTATGTGCCTTGGCCTACCAAATTTTTTAAGATAGAGGTAACACATTAATTTTAATACTCATTTTAAAGGTTTCTTACATCTGTTTTATAATAGAAATTTGCTTATGGTATTATCATTATTCATTACAAAAGGTGTCAATCCAAAGATTTAAATAATTATATTAACAATAAAAATGTCCTGAGAGAAATTTGAGTCTCTTTTCTTGATTTTTTGCTTAAAATATTCAGATGAAGATATATTCAAAATAACATATTTTATAAACGGAATATAACCAGTTTTTTTATTTTAGAATTAAACTATAGTGGCCCCTTGTGCCAAAGTTCACCAAATATTTGAAATTTTAAGTAGTTTTTGACAGCGAGCACTTTGAAAATTTTAATTTCTATAAAAGAACAGTACCGTAGAAGGAAACAAAAAAATATAAGTTGAGTTATTTCAGATAGAGGAGATTTTTAGCTGTTTTCGTCAAAATGAAAACGTAGGTCGTTTTCTTATGGAATCACTCATATGTTTTATACTTTTACAAAAATCCGTCCAGCATTAAAATTACCAAACACTATCAATAATCCAATGACTGAATACGTATGGAAAGTGGAATGTTCACCTTTGGTAATCGTATACAACAAAAAGATCGCCTGCTATGGTTGAATTCATAGACAATGCAGTTTTCTCTTTTCAGCGTAAAGTTTCCCTTTGAATAGCTAATGTCGATTTCGATTCGCTTTTTCCACCGCTTTCAAAAATTAATCCGTGAATCGAACAAGAAAATCAAATTGCTCGGATATTTTTTATGTGTGTGCTTTTGAAGTCTTAAAAATATTATTTATTTGAATTAAAAACAACATAAAACTGACAGTTTGACTGAAAACGACAGTATTATTTGATTATATGATTTTTTTGGGAGAATCGAACAACCTGAGAACAGTAAAATCAATCAGTTGCGTCACAGATTGATTTTTTGGGGTGAATCGAAAACGACATAAGATTTGTTCATTTAAAATTACCTTAATATTGATCTTGTCCTATTTCACAGATTATATATTATTTCAGCAAGTTGATATTTATTTAATTCAGCTCCAATATTTCTCTCCAATAAATTCTCCGACAACAAAAATATCGTGTAGAAAATTGTTCAGTTTTAAAATACATGGCCAGTATGGTCTTACTGTGTACGGTTTCGTACAGTTCGATAATTAAAACTAATGTCTCTGGTAACCCGGCGCGATAGAACACATCAAAATTCTAGCCAGTATACGACTGATATAGATATTACACATTACAAATAATTAAAATAAAGAATAAAAAAATGAAAGATTTGCACGCCAAAAAGAAGAAGTACCTATATAGGTAAATATCTCGACAGGGGTAGCCCAAGAAAATTTTATAGAACATAAATATATTCACCTGCTAGTAAAATTTTATTACTTAGAGTGCGAATTAATTTATAATTTTTTATATTTTGTTTTGGTTCTTCGTTCCACAGTCATTTCTATATTTCGTATTTATATTTTACGATTAATTTTCTTTACAACAAAACACAGAAGCAGCGAAATGCTTAATCCAATTTAATTAAATAAACGGAAAAAAACTGAATGATAATAAATGAAAAGCTCTAAAAGCGATTGTTGATTTTATCTCCTCGTTATATTTTCTGTCTGTTAATTTTAAAATAAAAATAAGAAAATTTTCGTAGAAATGTGTTCGGGAACTCTCATAAAATAAACGTACGGTAGAGGAAAATATATTAAAACCGGAAAATTTGTAAAAAAAAAATTAATAATCTTAATAAACACGGATGTGAAGTTTTCCACAAAATAACAAAATTAACAAAACATATATGTATATAAAACTTGTTAAATTAACAAAAATATAAGGAAGTATAAGTAAAACAGTCGGTAAAAGCAATTTAATGGAATTGTATAAATGGAAACTACCTAAACAAAAATTATAAAAAAAAAATGTGATACAAACCAATAATAATGTCGTACTAATTAAATTTTTGAGCCTATATTCTGTTACAAATTTTTGAGTGTTGTAGGTAACGAGGATTGCCTAGCTCACAGAGATGTCTTTGGGATGAAAGTTTGCCAAAATGAGTGGACTTAGTGTACCTATAAATAGCATTAATTTGATCAAAATATGACGAGAGATACTATTTGTTATTGAATGCGATATATTCATGATTTGATTTGATAAATTTCTGAATTTAGTGTTTCACTGTAACGAGGATTGCCTAGCTCACAGAGATGTCTCTGGGATGTAAGTTTGCCAAAATGAGCGTACTTAGTGTACCTATAAATAGCATTAATTTGATCAAAATATGACGAGAGATACTATTTGTTATTGAATGCGACATATTCATGATTTGATTTGATAAATTTCTGAATTTAGTGTTTCACTGTAACAAGAATTGCCGAGTTCACAGAGATGTCTCTGGGATGTAAGTTTGCCAAAATGAGCGTACTTAGTGTACCTATAAATAGCATTAATTTGATCAAAATATGACGAGAGATACTATTTGTTATTGAATGCGATATATTCATGATTTGATTTGATAAATTTCTGAATTTAGTGTTTCACTGTAACGAGGATTGCCTAGCTCACAGAGATGTCTCTGGGATGTAAGTTTGCCAAAATGAGCGTACTTAATGTACCTATAAATAGCATTAATTTGATCAAAATATGACGAGAGATACTATTTGTTATTGAATGCGACATATTCATGATTTGATTTGATAAATTTCTGAATTTAGTGTTTCACTGTAACAAGAATTGCCGAGTTCACAGAGATGTCTCTGGGATGTAAGTTTGCCAAAATGAGCGTACTTAGTGTACCTATAAATAGCATTAATTTGATCAAAATATGACGAGAGATACTATTTGTTATTGAATGCGATATATTCATGATTTGATTTGATAAATTTCTGAATTTAGTGTTTCACTGTAACGAGGATTGCCTAGCTCACAGAGATGTCTCTGGGATGTAAGTTTGCCAAAATGAGCGTACTTAGTGTACCTATAAATAGCATTAATTTGATCAAAATATGACGAGAGATACTATTTGTTATTGAATGCGATATATTCATGATTTGATTTGATAAATTTCTGAATTTAGTGTTTCACTGTAACAAGAATTGCCGAGTTCACAGAGATGTCTCTGGGATGTAAGTTTGCCAAAATGAGCGTACTTAGTGTACCTATAAATATCATTAATTTGATCAAAATATGACGAGAGATACTATTTGTTATTGAATGCGACATATTCATGATTTGATTTGATAAATTTCTGAATTTAGTGTTTCACTGTAACGAGGATTGCCTAGCTCACAGAGATGTCTCTGGGATGTAAGTTTGCCAAAATGAGCGTACTTAGTGTACCTATAAATAGCATTAATTTGATCAAAATATGACGAGAGATACTATTTGTTATTGAATGCGACATATTCATGATTTGATTTGATAAATTTCTGAATTTAGTGTTTCACTGTAACAAGAATTGCCGAGTTCACAGAGATGTCTCTGGGATGTAAGTTTGCCAAAATGAGCGTACTAAGTGTACTTATAAATAGCATTAATTTGATCAAAATATGACGAGAGATACTATTTGTTATTGAATGCGATATATTCATGATTTGATTTGATAAATTTCTGAATTTAGTGTTTCACTGTAACGAGGATTGCCTAGCTCACAGAGATGTCTCTGGGATGTAAGTTTGCTAAAATGAGCGTACTTAGTGTACCTATAAATAGCATTAATTTGATCAAAATATGACGAGAGATACTATTTGTTATTGAATGCGACATATTCATGATTTGATTTGATAAATTTCTGAATTTAGTGTTTCACTGTAACAAGAATTGCCGAGTTCACAGAGATGTCTCTGGGATGTAAGTTTGCCAAAATGAGCGTACTTAGTGTACCTATAAATAGCATTAATTTGATCAAAATATGACGAGAGATACTATTTGTTATTGAATGCGATATATTCATGATTTGATTTGATAAATTTCTGAATTTAGTGTTTCACTGTAACAAGAATTGCCGAGTTCACAGAGATGTCTCTGGGATGTAAGTTTGCCAAAATGAGCGTACTTGGGGTACCTATAAACAGCATTAATTTGATCAAAATATGATGGGAAATACTATTTGGAATTTATCCAAAAATCTATATTAATAATTTTTTAATAAGAAAGGAAAAAAAATAAATAAATTTTATTAAGCGATTTAAAGGGCTATTTTCTGTAAAAAAAAAAATCAAATTTGATATAAGGTCTCCCAAATTTTATTTTATAGTTTTCTGTTTTATAATAAAAATCGAAAATTATTTGTGAGTTTAAAAGTGTTTTTTTTTGTGATTTAAATAATTTCGTATTGTTTCATATCTGATTGGATTGTAATAATTTTTTCGACTTTGCTGTTCACTTTGACATTCTTTTTGCGGATTCTATTTTTAAAATTATTATTGATTTGGCTTTAGACAATTTTCTCTGACCTTTGCTATCTACCGGACATTCTCTTTTTTCGACTAAAATTTTTGATAAATTTTTAGTGAGTATTTTGATTTTTATTATTTTTTTGTTTTGTTACAATACAAAATTTAGTTTTGTATATTTTATATTTTTGTTCTCAACTGTTATTTAATAAGTTAACGGAATATCCTTAATAATACAGTTTTAACAAATTAAAAAAATATTTTTTTTTTTTTCTGTTAAAATAAATTTTTTGTGTTTATGATGAATATGTTAAAGAAATATAATAACAAGAAAAGCAAGAGCACCATTAGTGCTCAAGCAATTTTCACGAGTTTGATTAATTTAAACGAAAACCCAACGAACTTTAAGTTTTCTCGATTTAGAACACCAGAAATGGACAAATTATGTAAAGTAATGCGTATAAATAATAACCGTAACAACTTGTTCAAACTCTATTACATTTGGCAAAAAAACAAGTCATATTTTAAAAATCAAGCTTTTACCCAAAATTTAGAAAATTGTTCTACTGTTGAGAGTTCAGCTGGTGAGGATAGTGAGATTTTAAAATTTACTGAAATCGCAGCAATTAATTTTGATTTAATTATTGATCAAAATAATACCGTAACTCCTGACGGAATTTTATTGGAGTTCGTTGACCAAACAAAAACACCGGTTTTGAAAAATAATCAAAATCCAGGAATAGAAGCTGAAATTAAAGACGTGGCACAGCTATTTAAAAATACTGATAATGAAAAACGTATGCACTTAGAATGGACCCTTAAAATATCCGTTAAATTTTCCGAAGATCTTGATTTACTTAGTAATGACGAAATTCGAGAATTAATCTGTCGTCTGTTAATACTAAACAACAATCCATGCGTACTCTCGTTCCACACAATTCACAAGATTTCTAAGAAACATCAACAAATTGTTGTCTACGGCTTATGCAAGGATAGTTTGCATAAGCAAAAATACAAATTTGAATTAGTGAACAAATTAAAAGAAATGCGGGTATATATCCAAGGGCCTGATTGTGAAATTATTCATTCTTCCCAAAAAGTGTTCCGCCAGTATCGTGGCATTCGGCGAGAAAAAATTAAACTCGCTTCTAATAACAAAAGTGCTCATAACACATATTTAGATTTGGTGAGTGCAACTGATTTGGAATTATATCAAAAAGGTAATACACAGGATATGACCACACCTGATGTTTTACGAAAATTAAAATCAGAGTTTTATAAAAAAGACGATCTGGTTCGGGATTGTGATCTAGTAGATTTATATTTTCAATGCTGTATGCAGCCTCCAGATAATAGATATATCTATTCGGTCACTGAACCATTACAGGTGGTGCTAATAAGAAATCATCAAATTGCACTTTTGCAACACGATGAAATTAGGGCGATTCATTTCGACGCAACTGGTGGTATTGTGAAAATTCCTACGTGTCACAACCAACATAAATATAAACGTATTTTATATTACGCTTGCGTTGTGAAAATTAATTATAATATTATTCCCATAGCAGAGTTTATTACTTGTCAACACGACGCATGGTCGATTGGAAAATTTTTAATGGATTTGAAAAAGGAAATGGATAACACAAAGAGATCAATGAAAGGACGGTATTTTGTCGTAGATTGGTCATGGGCCCTAATAAATGCCATTACGAATTCATTTAATTCTCTTAGTATTACTGAGTATATTAAGATACATTTTAAATTTTTAGAAAAAGGTACACCTTTGAAGAAACTAGTTGTCCCTATTTTTATCTGTTGTTCGCATTTTGTTAATATAATAACAATTCAAATAAAAAAGAAACTCCCAAATATAGATGCAGAACATAGAAATCTAATTTTAGATTTCTTTTGTGCAATTCTCTGTGCTAAATCTGTAGATTGCGTGGACGGGCTATTCCGGCAACTATGCCTTATAATGCGTTCGCCTTATGTTACAAGAAATACAAAATACGCTTACGAAACATTTTCAACAACACTGGGAAAAATTTACAGCAATAATTATGCTGACTATGAGAATAGTAAGCCTTTAGAAACTACAAACTCCAATATTAACGTATGGCCAGAAGACACTGCAAATCCCTTCTTTTTAAAATATAGGCGAATTTATCAAGAAGTTGTAAATAAAATAGAAAAAGATCGTGGATCAAAGCCAAACAAATTTTATTGTGACGATTTCATCCAATTTGTTATAAAAAAATATTTCTCTTACATAATTTTGTGGGCAAATTTTTATTCTGATAAGTTTGGTGTAAAAGGCAATATTTCAAATGCGATAATTGAAAACTGGTTCCACGTGGTAAAAAATCATTATTTAAAAAATAAACGCATGAAAATTGGACGCGTAGTAAACATTCTAAAATTTAAATGTGAACAAAAACTTAAATCTATACAAATGCCAGAACCTTTGATATCTACTCCAAGAACTACAAAACGAAAATACCACCCAGAAAATATGTTTAATGAAGAGCAATGGAATAAAAAAGTAAGACCATCTAACCAATCTCCAAAACATTTTGGAAATAAAGTGCTGGCTCGATATTTAAATAGGGAAGTAGTTGAAATTAATTCCAAAAAAAAAATTAAAGGCTTTGAAGTTCTGCAGCTACCTATTTTAAAAAACGGATATTCTAATATATATGGGGAGGAAATAATATCAGTGACGAACACATGTGGGTTCGATTCTCTTACAGAGGTATTAGTTTGTATGGGTATCGACAACGAATTTTTAAAAATAAAATTTAATGAAATAGACAGTGATTATTTTAAATTTGTGTCTTCATTAATATACAATACCAATATAACTTCCGATGCGTACGACTTTCGAACAAATATTATATTTGATGTTTATGATGGTATAAACTGCGTTAAAAAATACGAAAACACAACTGAGTTAAATGCAGAATGTCAAATTACCTATTTGATCAATAAAATAATACCACAACCTACTATAGTTTACCAACAATGCATTGAGGAAAATATAATTCGCGTTAGAAACACTCACAGCTGTTATTTGCCTTTTGACATTTTTACAGTCAATGAAAATACTATGCGCAACGTTCAAAATTCGCTATCTTTCGGGTCCTTATCATGTTCGAGTTGTGGGGCAAATTTAAAAATTGACAAAATTGTTAGTAAATATGGCATAGCCATTGCAGACGTCCAGTCCTACAATAATGAGACATATAATATTAGAATTAGCGAAATCGAAGAAAATATTAAATTAGACGAAGAGGTTTTTTTATTAAAAGCGTTAATAAATTATAATAGTTCTTTAAAACATTACACCGCAATAATAAAACGGCCCAATAATAATTGGGAACTATATGACGATTTAAAAAAATTTCCAGTGATAAAAACTGATCAGGTTTTCGTTAATCCCGCAATTTTATTTTATTGCAAGAAATAAATATTAATAGTCCACAATATAAATAATTATCGTAAAAACCAATATTTTGAATATCGTTTTCAATGTACTAACGTGTAACACAAAATTCAGAAATTTATCAAATCAAATCATTAATATATCGCATTCAATAACAAATAGTATCTCTCGTCATATTTTGATCAAATTAATGCTATTTATAAGTATACTTAGAACGCTCATTTTGGCAAACTTACATCCCAGAGACATCTCTGTGAACTCGGCAATTCTTGTTACAGTGAAACACTAAATTCAGAAATTTATCAAATCAAATCATGAATATGTCGCATTCAATAACAAATAGTATCTCTCGTCATATTTTGATCAAATTAATGCTATTTATAGGTACACTAAGTACGCTCATTTTGGCAAACTTACATCCCAGAGACATCTCTGTGAGCTAGGCAATCCTCGTTACAGTGAAACATTAAATTCAGAAATTTATCAAATCAAATCATGAATATATCGCATTCAATAACAAATAGTATCTCTCATCATATTTTGACCAAATTAATGATATTTATAGGTACACCAAGTACGCTCATTTTGGCAAACTTACATCCCAGAGACATCTCTGTGAACTCGGCAATTCTTGTTACAGTGAAACACTAAATTCAGAAATTTATCAAATCAAATCATGAATATATCGCATTCAATAACAAATAGTATCTCTCGTCATATTTTGATCAAATTAATGCTATTTATAGGTACACTAAGTACGCTCATTTTGGCAAACTTACATCCCAGAGACATCTCTGTGAGCTAGGCAATCCTCGTTACAGTGAAACACTAAATTCAGAAATTTATCAAATCAAATCATGAATATATCGCATTCAATAACAAATAGTATCTCTCGTCATATTTTGATCAAATTAATGCTATTTATAGATACACTAAGTACGCTCATTTTGGCAAACTTACATCCCAGAGACATCTCTGTGAGCTAGGCAATCCTCGTTACAGTGAAACACTAAATTCAGAAATTTATCAAATCAAATCATGAATATATCGCATTCAATAACAAATAGTATCTCTCATCATATTTTGACCAAATTAATGCTATTTATAGGTACACCAAGTACGCTCATTTTGGCAAACTTACATCCCAGAGACATCTCTGTGAGCTAGGCAATCCTCGTTACAGTGGAACACTAAATTCAGAAATTTATCAAATCAAATCATGAATATATCGCATACAATAACAAATAGTATCTCTCATCATATTTTGATCAAATTAATGCTATTTGTAGGTACACTAAGTACGCTCATTTTGGCAAACTTATAATTCAGAGACATATATGTGAGCTGGGCAATTCAGTGAAACACCTCGTTACAGTGAAATACTAAATTCAGAAATTTATCAAAAGAGTATGAATATTTCACATACAACAACAAATTTAAAAAACTCGAATTAACATTTCTTAAAATCTCCAAATTAATGCGTGCATTAATTCATGTCTGAGAATTTTCGTTTGACGTTTTACCTAATAACAAGTTTTTGACCTACTACATATCAGCGCACTAATACATATAAATATTTTGTTATTTGTCGAAAACTTCACATTCGTTAATAAACAACAGAAACAAGAAATTTTTCATTGATTTTCCTTTTCCTTGTTGTTTTTGCCACTATGGTTAATTCATAAAAAAAAAATATTTTATCTGTAAATTAACGCAAATACGTAGACATTTTATTCTGTTTCCTCTGCTGCAAAACTTGCTAAATTTGTTAAGATTTGGGAAAATATTATTCGAAGATTTGTGTACGTCTGGTAAATACCAACTAAATCATGTATAATATTATAATGAAGGAGTTGAGGAATTAGGAAATGGAATTGAATGTGTTCTTATTTTTATTTTGTGATAATTCAACTTTTTTTTCTTGTTTGTTTTTTTTAAATTGTTTATTTCCGGTTTTCTCGCAAAGTAAATAAGAAATTAAGATTTTTTTATTTTTAACCCTTTTTTTTCGTGTTATCCGATATCCGCTTTGTGATGTGGGTGTTTCGAAATAAAAAGTAAGTTGATTTTGAATGCCATTTTAACTAAGGGTGCAAAATATAAAATTTTCTGTTTTAAAATGTTACCTTAATCAAGCCCCCCATGCAAGGATGAAGTATATCTGAAAAGAAAGGAAATAATTAAAATTCAATATGAATAATCTTTAAATAGAATTTTAAAAATTGTTCTTTTGGGATTATCAATCCAATGTACTGCGTATCGAAAAAGTAAAGTAGGGTATACAATCAAATCGTTCTCTGTTAAATGCGAATTTATCTACACCGACCAGCTCTTTGATCCAATTTTCCACCCAAAATATGCAGAAATGTGATAAAACGGAACACATTTTGGCCTAAAGTATTTTAAATTAGTTTTTTTTAGATAGAATACTTTAGATTTCAACAAAGTTTTTCTGACTAGTTTTTTTGAACTAAACTGCTTGAGTAAATATTAAATTTAAAATGTAAAATGTAAAATGTAAAATGTAAAATGTAAAATGTAAAATGTAAAATGTAAAATGTAAAATGTAAAATGTAAAATGTAAAATGTAAAATGTAAAATGTAAAATGTAAAATGTAAAATGTAAAATGTAAAATGTAAAATGTAAAATGTAAAATGTAAAATGTAAAATGTAAAATGTAAAATGTAAAATGTAAAATGTAAAATGTAAAATGTAAAATGTAAAATGTAAAATGTAAAATGTAAAATGTAAAATGTAAAATGTAAAATGTAAAATGTAAAATGTAAAATGTAAAATGTAAAATGTAAAATGTAAAATGTAAAATGTAAAATGTAAAATGTAAAATGTAAAATGTAAAATGTAAAATGTAAAATGTAAAATGTAAAATGTAAAATGTAAAATGTAAAATGTAAAATGTAAAATGTAAAATGTAAAATGTAAAATGTAAAATGTAAAATGTAAAATGTAAAATGTAAAATGTAAAATGTAAAATGTAAAATGTAAAATGTAAAATGTAAAATGTAAAATGTAAAATGTAAAATGTAAAATGTAAAATGTAAAATGTAAAATGTAAAATGTAAAATGTAAAATGTAAAATGTAAAATGTAAAATGTAAAATGTAAAATGTAAAATGTAAAATGTAAAATGTAAAATGTAAAATGTAAAATGTAAAATGTAAAATGTAAAATGTAAAATGTAAAATGTAAAATGTAAAATGTAAAATGTAAAATGTAAAATGTAAAATGTAAAATGTAAAATGTAAAATGTAAAATGTAAAATGTAAAATGTAAAATGTAAAATGTAAAATGTAAAATGTAAAATGTAAAATGTAAAATGTAAAATGTAAAATGTAAAATGTAAAATGTAAAATGTAAAATGTAAAATGTAAAATGTAAAATGTAAAATGTAAAATGTAAAATGTAAAATGTAAAATGTAAAATGTAAAATGTAAAATGTAAAATGTAAAATGTAAAATGTAAAATGTAAAATGTAAAATGTAAAATATAAAATATCGCAAAAAATGAGGCTACAATTTAAGTAACGTTTTATATCATAGATATGTAGGATTGGATATCAACGCAATACCACTTAACATCTCGTTCAACCTATTATTATGTAGTTTATTTATGTATTTGTATGCCTCATTGTAAATTTAACACCGTTCCTATGTTGTTTGACTCTATCAGTTATGGTTTTGGATGTATGACCAATGCAACCTTTACCAAAATCACAATCAATTTTGTACTCCACACATGCCCTCTTTTTTTGGTATTTTGACTTCAAGATTACCAAACGATTTCGAGAGAGTGTTGTTAATTTTTGTAGCTGATCTGCTTTTGTAGTTTGGTTTATTTATTAATTTTTAATTATTTCGGTTGAATTAGTAACATAACTATCCATAGATTACTTTTTCTAGAGTATTTTCCGGTAGAAAGGTAAGTTTCAATTTTTGTAATTAAGTACATACATATATAGATAAATGATGAAGGCGATAAATATTTGGTTTACGGTAATAAAATTTTGATTATGTACCTTAATTGTTTTTTGTGATAAATCGATCTCTTGGATTTTGGATTTCGTTCAAGACGGTAGCAATATAATTTAAATAAAATATTTTGTAAAAAACACTGATATCGTGTTTTTTTGGTATTGCGATAGACGATAGGCGTGCATATATTAGCTGGAAACCTACAAATTGGGGGCTCAACTAATTCCAACAATACACTACGAGTTGAGAGACATTAAAATAGATTAAGAAAAAATTGTTTTGTATAAGTAAAAGCTGTAGTGTGGTTATCAAATTTACAAATAGCAAGCGAATAGATTTGCGGTTTAATCGATCAGAAACAATTATTTTATTCTTTTGTGCATTAAAAAAAAAATATCGGTTTAGCCAAACTGCCGTTTTCTAAATTTTGTGTAAAGTCTCGTGTGAAACTCATTTAATATGGGCAATAAAAAGAGAAACGGAAAAGATAAAGAGGCCCAAAATAGCATAACTTTGGATGATAGATGCAATACAAACATTTCAGCAAAAATTAAAGAGAATAGTTGCAGAATAGTTTGCTGAAAGCAAAAAAAATATTAGAAGAACGGATATTACTATTAGCCGAGAACTACCAAACGCCAGAGGTCACGCATACAGAAGAACTATTAAAAAAAGAACGTGAAATCGAACAGATACGTTCAGAAACTGAAAAGCTAAACCAACAACCTGGTCCGTCGGATGCCATGAGTGTTCAAAACTATAAGTACAGGGATATGGAAGGCATGTTAATTAAATTCAGTGGCATTGGCTCATATACTATAAAATCATGGATAACGGATACCGAAAGAATAGGACGACGAGTAAGATGATCCGATGACGTTTTATTTGTATATGGACAAAAATGACTAGAGGGATCGGCAAAATTGGCGTTAAGGACAAGTCAGACATAGATAACTTGGAACAATTGAAACAGTCTACTAGCACGGTTTGTTTACGATAATTAACTTCATTCAGCACTCTTCCAGTATATACACTAGTTTATTAATCTGAAATGTCTTTACGAAGTTGGCGGTTTAATAAACTAGTTTTATTAGACGAACTAAGTACTCAAGTAAATAGTCAAGAAAAATTTCTTATCGGACCCAAATCACCGCATCTAGACAGTACCATGAATTCTACGCAGCAGCAAACAATTGAAGTCAGATTACCAAAAATAAATATCCCAACATTTGACGGCGATTATATGCAATGGCAGTCATTTGTTGATATATATACTTCGACGATCCACGAAAGAGTCGGGTTGAAGCCAGCGCAAAAACTGCAGTACCTGAGGAGACTTCTTAAGGGAGAGGCAGAAATACTTATTCGACATCTTCTAGTAACAGATGCTAACTACACGGAAGCTTTCCAGTCTATTCGAGTCTCAACGCATTGGATACAAATGTCGAAGGCAGGGATCTTTGGCTGATTTATATTGCCATACACAAGTTGGAGAACGAGACTAGATCTATGTGGGCGCAAGAGACAGCAGAGAAAGATTTTCTAACGTTCGAAGAATTATTGACATTCCTTGGGAAACGTATTGACAAGATCGAGTCAATAAAGGGATACTCTAAGAAAGATAATCCAACCCGAACACCAATTACTCGATCATGCGCAGTGGGGACATCATTAGCGGCAATGATTTGTCAACAAAGTGGGCATCGAATTTATGAGTGCGAGAAGTATAAAGAAATGTCAGCAGAACAAAGGTACCAGAAACAATAAAAGAAAGTAACAGGTGTTTTAATTGTTTAAATATGGAAACCATCGGGTTAACGAGTGTAGATCTCGAGCAAGATGCCAAAAGTGCTTTCGAAAGCACCATACGTCATTACACGGAACATCGGGTGATGTAGATGAAACTAAAGGCGATCATCTTGCGGATACGCATGTTCATGAGGCCATACTGTCAACATTTAGAGAAACTGATGAAATCAACAACATCAACCAAGTGCAGGTACTTGCTGGAAAACAACCCATGGCACAAACAATTCTGCCGACCGCGCTGGAAAAGATTAAAGTTGTTTATGGCCGATTCCATACTTACCGCGCGCTATATTCGACTCTGCATCCCAAGCTTCATTTGTATCCGAAGCATGTCTCCACGAGCTGAAACTAAATCGTGACAACAATCGAATTCTGGTGAAAGGATTAGACGAAGTCAAAATGGGAGCAACCAAAGATTCCGTAGAAATAATTATTACATCTATGGATGAGACGCCTGTAGTACTCTGTCAGAAGTGGATCGACAAATTCTGAAATAGTTAGAGCTAGCGGATCCATGATTTAACAAACGTGGGCATGTTGACGTGCTACTGGGAGCTGACGTATTTTTCAAGGCACTAAGATCCGACCGTAGTTTAAATCTGCCGAGTGGACTAACAGCCGTTAGAACTATTTTTGGTTGTGTCGTGGCAGGCGGAACTATAGATAATGAGCCAGCAGCTACCAACTTAAATCTTTTACTAGATATTGATAAATCTCTCCGTCAGTTCTGGGAAATTGAAGAGTTACCGACAATTGTAAAAGAAACGCCAGAAGATCAGAAATGCGAGGAGCTCTTCCAATCAACCATCAAGCATGACAAAGAAAATAAATTTATAGTGAAGCTGCCATTTAAACAAAATGAAAATTTGATAGGCACAACATATCACGCTGCTCTAAATCGATTAAAGTCTATGGAGAGAAGGTTTGAACGAGATCATGAATTTCGAAAATTGTATAAGGCATTTATGATGGAGTATGAACAGCTGGGCCATATGCAAAAGGTGCATTGGAGTAAACGGGACAGCAATAGTTACTATCTTCCACACCATGGAGTATTGAAGGCAAGCAGCGAATCCACTAAACTTAGGGTTATTTTCGATGCATCCGCAAAGCCATCCACCGAGCTATCGTTAAATGATACGCTAATGGTTGGACCAACAATCCAGCCACCACTTATCGAGATATTGCTGACGTTTCGACAGTATGAATTCGTGGTATGCGGAGACATAGAGACGATGTACAGGCAGGTGTGGTTAGACGAGCAGGAACTTCAATACCAAAATACTTTATGGCGACCTAACCCAAACCAACAACCAGTTGTCTATCAGCTTAAAACACTTACGTATGGTACAGCATCCGCTGCGTTTTTAGCAATTCGTTGTCTAAAGGAAGTTGGTGTTAAACTGCAAGCAGTCGAGCCAAAGGCAGCACGGGCAATATGAATGACATGTAATGATATGATGACCGGAGCAAACTCAATAACTGAAGTCAAACATTTAACAGCAGATGTAAAACGAGCGTTAGCAAACAATGGGTTTCCACTACGTAAGTTTATAACTAACAACATGGAGCTGCAATCATTCCTCCAAATCGAGATGGGAAACAAATCAAAGAAATAGGACAAAACACAGAAACACCGAAGATATTGGGCCTTTATTGAGACACACATGAAGACGTATTCAAATTTTCCGTTCAGTTGCCGGAACGATCAGTACATACGAAGAGAAGGCTATTGTCGGACGCCAGCCGCAAAAATCCGATAATTATTCGCGTAAAAATGCTGGTTCAAAACCTTTGGATGGAGAACCTAACATGGAATGATGAACTACCTGCAGATAAACTATCATCATGGCTAGCAATTAGAAAGGATATGAGTAATATAACAAAGATTAAAATCCCATGATGGCTACAAACAACCAACCAAATCATCTTGATTGGTTTTAGCGACGCGAGCGAACAAGCCTATGCCGCAGTGATATATGTGGTAGTTGATACACCCGACGGACTTAAATCAATCATGGTTATGGCCAAATCACGAGTAGCGCATATTAAATAAATTAGTCTACCTAGACTAGGGCTAATGGGAGCTTTGCTGTTAGCGAATTTGATGAAAGTGGTAGAGCGATCCTTAAACATCGCAACAACCTAAATTTTATTGTTCACAGATTCCCAAATAGTTTTAGATTGGTTGTCGGCGCATCCGAGACGGTGGACTACATTTGTGACCAATAGAATTAGCGAAATAGTCCAAAAATATAAGAGGGCATACTGGTGATATGTAAAATCGAAAGACAATCCAGCTGACATCACTTCCCGTGGTACCACTGTTAGTGAATTATCTCAAAATAAGTTATGGTGGTATGGACTCTATTGGCTAACTGTCGCAGGACATTTCAAAAAGATTCAATCAAAGTGTGTGCACGAAGGAAAAATCACCATAGAGGAGTTACGACCACCAAAAGTTGACGCATTTGTAGCATCGACAAACAGTGAAATGGATAATTTCATAAACCGGCACTGCAGTTTTCACAAGATGGCCAAGGTACTGGCCCTTATAAAGCGGTACATCAGTAACTTAAAACCCAATCGACGAGTTTTAGAGAAGACATCATTTGCTTTGGAAAATTCGTACGTCATCATTACGATATCTGAAAGTCCCCATTGTGAGTGTTTTTGTAGAGAAACGAAATAAAGTGTTTTGTGCATAAATCAAGTCTAGTAGAATTCATTCGGGATTCTTAAACATTCAAGTGAAACTTAACTGAACATTTCTGTGTGGTGGCTCAATATTAGTGAACAATCTTGAATTATATTGACTTCGGAGATCAATGTGATTATTATAATTCTTCTGGATTATATTGTGCAATAATCAAATACGGTGATCGGTGTTGTACCCATGTATGTGTATAATACAAATATAAAATTTAATGTACAAATTTAAGTGTTAAACTTATTTTTAATTTTTTTTTTTTCTCTCGATTGATTGTTGTAAAGTGTGGTGTGCTACGCGAAGTTGATGCAGACTCGTGGGACAAGCAAAGTTACTCTGACAAACATTAGAAAATTTGCCGATGATAGGACAAACGATCCTCTTGCAAATCAAACTTGGAATAAAGAACAAATTGAACCACGGCTTGAAAAACTGCTTGGAATGAGTTCCATGAACTGAACGATACCATTTGTATTTATTCTAATACCATCCAATAAGGAGCAAATGATGGCTTTGAAATATATGTTTTGAAAGGCAAGCGATGTTAAAGGGAGCCCCACTTTATCCATCATTTCATAATCCACTGTTGTTAAATTCCATCTTTTTAGAAGAAAACCGCTTTTGAGCAGATCCATCATTGTCAAAATCCATCTTTCTTAAAATCCGTATAAAATTTTGGCAAAATCCACTATTGACAAAATCAATTATTTACGAAATTCATCATTAAAAATTTCAAAAATCTTAAAATTCATAATATTCTTGAGATTCCAAAGTTAATAAGATTTATTTGAAAGACAAGGTTTACAGGATTCGTAAGATCGATAAGACTCACGAGATGCATAAAATTTACGAGATTCTTAAGATTCGTAAGACACACAAGATTCAGAAGATTCATGAGATTAGCGAGATCCACAAGATATTCATGAAATTCATAAAATTAATAAAATTAATAAATTCACTTGGTTCAAATGACTCATAAGATTCATAAGGTTTATAAGCTTGGTAAGATTGGCAAGATTCATGAGCTTAATAAGATTCATAAGATTTTTAAGATACATAGGACTTATAAGATTCGTTGGACTTACAAGATTCATAAGATTTGAAGATAAATAGGATTCATAAGATTCGTTAAGACTCACGATATTCAATAGATTTATAAAATTTGTTTAAATTCATGGAATTTAAAAAATCGTAAGATTAATAAGATTGATGAGATTCATAAGACTTCTTAAGGTTCATGAGATTCAAAAGATTCATCAAACATTCACAACTGAATCGATAGTGATGGATAATTTGGAAAATTTAGAATAATTTTCTGAAAAATTCGTTTTAAATTCAGAAAGTTTTGTGAACCAATTCAGTATGTGACACTAATGCCAATTTCTGTGAAAATTAGATAAAACACTGGATTATACGATGTTCTGGAATATGGCCAACTAGGATGAAACTTGGGATTATTTCTTCACCGATTTTCGATCTACCTCACAGTAGATAAACCTCAACAGCTACCTGGTTTACAGAAACTTCATCAGACTATAGTTTTTATGATACTGCCTATTGAAATTTTTGTGAATCTCTGCATCGGTTAAGGTTTGTAATATGGACATGCTCGCAAATTTAATCACAATCAAAGAAATATAAGAAAACATGGGTGACAGCACGCGCAGCTTGAGCGAAACATCTAATGGTATAATGTAGGTCCGAGTAGTAGAAAAATCATTTTAAAATCTCATTTCCGTAGTGCATGTCGAGTTTCATAATTCCAAAACCATTTCAGGATCCCTTTTCCAAGGTGCATGTCAAATTGCATGTCCGTTTTTTAGGAAACCGGTTAATCTCCATGCCCTACTTCACATGTCCTCTAATTGAGGCATTTCGATTTCTTTCGCATAATTGTTATGTCCCCTTAGCGAGGCCTTTCGTTAGTTAAGGGTTAATAATGCAAATCCTTCTAAGCACTCTTCTAAGCACATTTTTCATAACATTTTCGCAGACTTCTGATGTTATTTCAGTAATTTCATTTCGAATGTTGTCCTTAAGCATCGAGGTTGTGGTTGGTTTATTGGTATACACCTTTTCTCTCAAGTATCCCTTGGGATTTCATCCTTTGAAGGATGAAATCTGGAGGGGTTAAATCAGGGGGTCATGGGGTCAGTAGATATCACCACTTTTTGAGTAGAACGAGCTGTGTGTGATGTGGCACCGTCTTGTTGGAACCACATGCTCTGTAGGGCTAATTGATCTAATGCGGGCACAAGAAAGTTTTCCCAACATGTCCCGATAGGATTACCAGTAACTGTTTCGGCATTGGCTCTAGCATTTTGTGGCGTTAGATGCTCCATAATAAATTGTTATCGATCACTCTCAAATGCCAAAAGACTACTGTCATCGTTTTTATTACTTTTGCAAGCCGGGCTTGCAAAATTAATAAAAACGATGGATTCGTTGGATTTTTTATGGATTTTGAAACAATGGATTTTGACTAGAAAGGATTTTGACATAAATGGATTTTGTGAATAATAGATTTTATTATAATGGATACGGAAAAAGGTGGATTTTGTCAAAAGTGATTATTGACCAAACTGGATTTTGTCAAGGTGGATTTTAGAGAAATGGATTATGATGTAATGGATTTCGTGGGTAACTCGATGTTAAAGCGTTTATTGAAGGCTCGTATGCCAAATGTTGTTCCAATAACCATAATGTGTCTGCCTCGTGTCAAAATTAAGCCATTCGGCGGCTTGAATTCTGAATGGCCCTCACTTCGTGACCAATACGTGAAGGCGGTGCATAACAACGAAATGTTAACGAATGTAAATAAATTCCAATATTTAAAGACGTTATTAAAAAATGTAGCCGCAGATTTGTTACGCCATTTGCCTGAGAAGTTGTTAAAGCGATACGATTTAAATAAGAATATAGTGAAGGATTATATTGGTTTATTTGTAACGCAACCAAATGTGAATCCATCATTCATGAAAACGTTTAGAATAATTTGTGATACTACCGACCAAGTATTTAGAGGCATACGTTCATTAGGTATAGCGACTGGGAAGGACGCAATCCATGGCTGTTATATGTACTATTTAAGAAGCTGGATCTACAGACTCAACAGTTGTGGGCAATCCATTCAAATGAAAAAGTTACACCAACCACATATATTTACTAGAATTTTTGACTGGTAGATGTGATGCATTTGAGTGTACCAAAGTTAAACGACAAATTTTGAGAAGTTCACAAAACGATGTGAAATTGAATACTGTTACAAATAATAAAATATCGCTAAATTCCTGTGTTATGTGTAAAAGCAATCATCCTTTGTATCGATGCTACAAATTTAAATGTCTTAAACCACATGCTAGACGTAAGTATGTGTTAAATAATAAATTATGTGGAAACGGTTTAGAGCCGACCATTTTGTAAATGATTGCAATTCCGACTGGAAATATTATTATTATCGATGATAATAACCAGCAACAAAAGGCCACTGCTTTATTGGATAGTGGATCACAGTCCATTCTAATTACGGAATCTCTGGCACAAAGGCTCTCAATAAGGCAATTACTAACATCATGTAGTATTAACGGATTAGCGGCAAAAACGCCAATTTTAGTTCGTGGTTTCGTTTCACTGCAACTAATGTCAATTTATTCAAGTAGCCGTTTGTTTAAATTTGATGCCCTAATTTTGCCAAAATTAACCACACAAATTCCCGCTCATTCCGCATTCCATCGCCATATCAGCAGACATCGGGATATATACCGCCAGGTAAACTTACAAAAAGAAGATTGGGAATTTCATCGTATACCAGTAAACCAACCAACATATTACAAAGCACTCACATCATTGGTTTATAAATAGAAGGTAAATATACAGAACAAACCAAGCTTGCCAAACGAAATTTGCTTTCAGAAGCGTCTCGGGTCTTTGATTCGCTTGGTCTTGTACCACCAGATACGATCAGGTTTAAAATATTATTTCAAGAAAATTGGAAAAAATGGCTTGGTGAGATCAAGAACTTCCTGACGATATATCCAGTCAGTGGAAAACAATGAAATCAGCTCTTCCGTTGCTAACGTCAATCAAAATCGATCGTTGGAGCAAAAATTGTGTCACCAACATATAAAGACGTACATATATTTTGTGATGCGTCTCAGCAAGCATATAGACCTGCAGTATACCTAAGAAGTTTAGATTCAGCTGGTAAAATTCTGGTCAGATTAGTTTCAAAAAAGTTACCGTATTATTGGTTATGTATTTCGCTGTCGTATAAACGGTTGCCTTCAAATGTTGATGAAATCAATTTCCAAAAGAAACGCAGTGATCTTCAATCGATATTACCACTAACGACCAGTGAAATAGAAATTGCGGAAAATTTTTGTAGAAGGTTGGCTCAAAAGGTAACTTTCAGTGATTGAAAGCATTACGTCAATAAAAAGTATTCCACGTAATAGCAAGCTCTTGAAGTTAACTCCATTTGTGGGTGAGAATCAGATAATCCGAGTTGGTGGTCGTTTATCTCAGCCTCAGGCCGATTGTGGAGACAACGTTAAAAATACCATTGAACTACCAAAGGACCATTCTTTATCTAAATATGTCATCAAACACTTGCATGAATCTCATTGTCATATTCGCACTATCTCATTGATGACCATCAATGATTCAATGACCTTTTTTTAGGTTGAGACAGCATCAAAACTACAGATCGAATGTTTTTGCATACAGCGGCCGATTATGCAAGTCGAATCTAGATCCGTTATCGTTCTGGACGAGGACCATTTGTCAGATAATGGCAGCAACTTTGTGGGATCAATCATTTTAGAGCCGTAAGTAATTTTGTAATTCCACCTAAAATAAAATTCAAATTTATTCCGGCTAGATCACCTCACTTTGGTAGACTGTGAGAGGCAAATAACAAATCGTACAGATATTTGCTACTGAGAGCAGTCGGGACAGCATCAATAGCGTTTGAGCAGTTATACACTTAGAGCTCACAGATAGAAGCCGTTCTAAACTCCAGGCCTATTTTTGCTCAATATGAATCGCCTAATAGTTATGGTACATTAACGCCCGGTCATTTTTTGGCTCGACTGCCACTAACAACGTTGCCTGAACCATTTGCTGAGGCAATTTTAAGCAATTGATTTTCAATGTACCAAAATATTCAGAAACGGGTCGAGATATTTTGGAAGAGATGGCCAGAAGTCTATCTTACATTACTGCAGTAAAGGTCGGATTGGAAAGTTTCACATTTTAACTTGGAAGAAGCTGTGTAAATTACATAGTGTAATTTATTCGATAATTCACGGTGAATAACAATATTACATTATTTAGTTATATTAGAAACCTTCTTTCCGATATATACGGACAAGAAAGGCTGGTCTGCCCATGAAAAATCTCTTAATATGGTAACTTTGAAGATTCAAATCCAGTAACGCCATATTCAAGTAAAATTGCTTAAATTACTTGAATGAAGGCAATTGTTAGATGCGTACAGAATGGAAAATTACAAATAGCCTAATGCTATAATTCTAGCAAATAAATCCATACTTCTTGTAAAAATATTTTCATAAACTCATCCATAAAAAATTTAAGAACCCCTGTATAGTAATTCAAGAAATATGCAGTATATAAAGATTTTAATCTGGGCTCAAAGATACATACATACTCAAATAAGGCACAGTAACAAAAAAAAAAACGAAAACCCAAAGGACACAAAAAATTAAAACACTTAAATCTTTTGCAAAAAGAGATAAATAAAATTAAAAAAGAAATTTACCCTTCAGCAAAAAAATAGAAAAACTTTCTTATCCAGAAACATACAAAAAAGAAATGTAAGAAATGGTCGAAACACTCGTACTGCTAGAAATGCCAAAAAAAAAAAAATTTACTTTACTATATAAATACATGTAGCTAAAATAACTTTTTGAATTAAACAAAAGCCAGAGCTTTTTATTTTATTTTTATATTTTTTTATTATTTATCTCTGTACAACCTTTTTTATTTCCTGCTTGGTTATATATTATTATGATGGACGATGATTTTATCAATTTATTTATATCTTTGATCATTTTTTGTGTGCTTGTCCACATGTAAAGTCGGCCAGTTGACATGTTTAACAATAAGACAAGCAAAAAAAAAAAAAAACGACAAGTTTTCTTTTGTGTCATACGTTTATATCTATGAATTCTAACTCGAGTGGAGGATCCAGTATATTTACTACTGCTGTGATACTAATAAAAGGATATTTAATTTTCCTGGCGATTCAATTTGAAGTAAGTAGCATTATGTACATATAAAGGATATAAAAAAGGGAGAGCTTTTTGTGAAATGTAATATTTTTTTCTTATCTACACTATCATTTTGGCTCGATACATGTTATTGTTGTTGTGTTTCCTGCAGTGTAGTGTTATTTGGTTATAAATAAAAATGGGCGTCCTATATTTTAAGCTTAGTATTATATAGAATAAAGGGTCTTTAAACACAAAACCATATTAAAAATATTATTTACAAAATAAAATAGAAAGTAGTTTTATATATGTAGCTGCTCTTATGACCCAAGTCATTTGGGAATAAAATTGTACACAAAACAGAACAACAACAACAAAAATACGATAAACAAATAAACCCAACTAACACGAGGGACCAGAGAGAAATTGAAATTTAAATGGAAAATTAGTTGGGATCTAACTCAGAAGGTGTGTCCCATTATTTGACATACATACATATGTACATACATACTTATAATAATGTATACGAATTTAATTTTCCAAACATTACACACAAACAGCACGACTACATAAATTTGTACCAATTGAGTTTGTAATTAATCATTTACGAAGAGATAGATATTGTTGTATATGTATCCAACTTTCAATATATAAAACATGAAAATAACCAACACCCCGAACCGACAGATTTTATTTTATTTTATTTTTTGTTGTTGTTGCTGCTGCTGTTTTTCCAAGGCAAAATCATAATTTTTTATCCAACACTATTATTATTTTATTTTTTTATACGATTGTCATGAAAATGGGATAAAAATAATGTTATAAGAAAACGAAAGAATGTGTACACCAACAATAAAAAATTAACTGTAATAAAAGCTCTGTGTATCTATCTGTTGTGTATATACATTGTATACAATATATATATGAAATGAAAAACAATTTTCTCTTGGTTGGTGGTGGTATTTGTGTATGTGCCTTTGTCGTAGCATAGATGTGACCAATATAAATTTTCTCAGTTCTTTTCATCCCTTAAATTGCATTAAATGATAATAATGTTTTTTTTTTGTTTGCGTCCAAATTTTTTTTTGTGTGGTGGGGTAGTTCGGTTGGAGGTGACCACCTTGTCTTATTTTATTTATCTTTATTGTAAAGGAGCAAAATATTATAAGAAATATAATAATAATAATAATACTTATAATGAGAAATAAGATAAAGTGGGACAAATTATTTGCCATTTTTTTTTTTTTTTGTATATAGCTATTTGTGTTATCTGTTTGGTATTGTTCTTGTAGATGGGCTATGACCGTAAGTAAAGTAAATTATTTTGTTATATTTTGGTTTGGCAAAGAACAAGAAATGTTTATTTATAAGTAAAATTATATAAGGGCGCTGGTTTACTTGTTAAATTAGTATAAGATAATTTGTCGCTCGTTGCACTTCAAACAATCGTTAGCATCAGTGTTTCTGAAACTATAGTATGACAAATAAAATTTAACCTGTAACATGTACATAGGTAATTGGTTTGGAAACAGTTAATAAAAGCGTTAAAATAATAGCGGGTGTGCCGTAGAATTTGCATTCAGTAAATGCGTGTTTGGTGAATATGGATTTCTTAATGTTGGCACCACCAGCTCTAATACTATAAAAAATTACCAATCAAGACAAAAAAATTGTGTTACCATAAATAGAGCTAAATATATTACCGAACCAAATCTATAACGATAATGATATAACTGTCAAATTGTCTGCCACTTTCGGCCCCTTGGGCCGATACTAGGCCATTTATTTGGAATTTTACAACCGAATATTTATTTTAATCCTACATTTCAGCCTAAAACATAATTTCGTTG
The DNA here is from genome assembly GCA_963556165.1 of Tipula helvola. NCBI lineage: Eukaryota > Metazoa > Arthropoda > Insecta > Diptera > Tipulidae > Tipula > Tipula helvola. Next base: position 110,922,029 of record OY744482.1, read on the forward strand.
GGTTTTCCTTAGGTAAAAACCCTACCCGCCTGGACTAATGCAAAAGAAACGTATAAGTCATCAAAAATGGCTGAAGTTCTGCATTGTTAACGCTAATATCACATTGATTTAAACATAAAATCTGTATTAATTCTTTATAGTAACTTTTCTAAAATTAAGTAAGTATACGTTTAATTCTCTGAAATAAATTATTAATAGGTCTTTATGTACTACAAATAAATTAACATAAATAGTGTGTATAACAATAATTAAACCAACTACCACCCTGCCCGACGCGCCAGTACCAGCTTGATCGGGTACCAATACCAATATTCACATTAACACCAATACCAATATCCACAGCGATATCTATACCAACATCAATACCAATATTATGACATTAATGCTTCGATTACATCGAAACATTCGTAACAAAAATTAATTTAATTTCAATTTTAAGTGAAACCGGAAACCCAATTTACTTCCCCATTAATTCTTTATTTAAAATCAGCACTTAATACCCTTAAATAAACTAAATTCTATTCGGAATCTAAATTAAAAGGACAGCAAACTATTACTAAATAACCTGAAATTCGAGTTGCATAAATAATTTTGATTCTTAATTGTGAATATTAAATACTATCAGGGGTACAAATTGAAAATGCGGGATTGATAACAGATGGCGTTACTAACGCTATACGCATCAGGCAGTACTGTGACTATGTTCATGTCAAAGCTACGTCTTATAGCTTTAATTTTCAGTATGTGTCAAGTTGTCGCAGTGTCAAATTCATAGTTTTTTTGAGCTCTCAATATGTCGAGTTTCGTGCCAACAAAACAGCATTTGCGGGAAGTTTTAATTTACTTCTTTAATTTGAAGAAAAGTGCTGCTGAAGCACATCGATTGGTCTCCGAGACTTATCCGAGTCATGTTCCATCGGTTTCAACGTGCGAGAGATGGTTTGTGCGGTTTAGAAGTGGTGATTTTGACGTTGAGGACAAAGAGCGGCCGGGCCAAGTGAAAAAGTTTGAGAATGCTGAATTGGAGGCAATACTCAATGAAGACTCGTGTCAAACTCAACAAGAGCTCGCAGATTCATTGGGAGTGACACAACAAGCCATTTCCCATCGTATAAAAGCCCTCGGAATGATCCAAAAGCAAGGACATTGGGTGCCGTATGAGCTGAAGCCGAGAGACGTCGAGCGCCGTTTTTTTGCATGCGAACTGCTGCTCGAACGGCAAAAACGGAAGGGTTTTTTGCATCGCATTGTCACTGGTGATGAAAAGTGGATCCGTTACGATAACCCGAAGCGCAAAAAATCATATGGTTACCCCGGCCATGCATCATCATCGACGGCCAAACCAAATATTCACGGCGCCAAGCTCATGCTCTGTATTTGGTGGGACCAGCTGGGTGTGGTGTATTATGAGCTATTGAAATCGAACGAAACCATCACAGGAGCACTATACCGAACTCAATTGATGCGTTTGAGCCGCGCACTCAAAGAAAAACGGCCACAATACGAGCAAAGACACGACAAAGTAATTTTGCAACATGACAACGCTCGGCCACATGTTGCAGCGCCGGTCAAAACATACCTACAAACGCTGAAATGGGAAGTCTTACCCCACCCGCCGTATAGCCCAGACATTGCTCCTTCCGATTACCACCTTTTCCGATCGATGACACATGGCCTAGCTGACCAGCGCTTCCATTCTTACGAAGAAGCCCAAAAATGGGTCGATGACTGGATAGCAGCCAAGCCGGCCGAATTTTTTCGCGACGGTATCCGTAAATTGCCAGAAAGATGGGAAAAAGTTGTGGCTAGCGATGGACAATACTTTGAATAATTCATTTGTTACCATTTTTTCAGAATAAACGTTCAAAAATAGAAAAAATCCCGCATTTTCAATTTGTACTCCTGATAAATATTTTTTTTTTTAAATATTTTAAACTAAAATTCTAAAATCAGTAACTAAAAAAACTAAAACCCCATAGAATTTCATTTCCAAATCTATTACCTATTATTAACTATAGAAATTACCTCCAACATCAAAATTAAAATAAATAATTGGTTATGACAATTCTTCTTAAAATCCCACTGCGAAATAATTTAAAATAGATCTGGAACTCATTAAATAATTACAGCTTTAAATTGTTCATACTAAATTAAATAAAATAATTTGAGTATCCACATTAGTATGTTTGTATTAGTACCACATATGACAAACAATTATATTGCCCTCGGAATGGCCCGTTCATTAATAAATGCTTGCCTACTCAATCTGTTGCTAACATTAAATATAAACGTAGACTGCAGATTAGACTGGAAGTATGATATGTTAGAATTAACAAACTCTCTTTATTCTGGAATTAAGCAAATCTATCTATTGCAGTCACACTGTCCACCTGGTATTCTTAAAATATTCTATCAAGCCTTAATTGAATCCAAATTACGTTATGGTATTTGTTGTTTGGGTGGAACATATTTTGAGACGATCAGACCATTAATAGCTCAAAAGCATGATGCATTTTGGGAATAAACGTAGTCCTCTTGGGCTATTATTCTTGAGCAGTAGACAAATCCATTGAAACATCTTTATGTTTTTAAGGTTATGAATAAATAGTTTGAAATAAGTGGGAAGCATTATTTAGGTTGTCACAGTTATTTACTGCGTAAAAATGTCAAGCATTTCAGAAGCGTTCCAAAATTTTGCAAAACACATTTTAATAATTATTTTTTAGTAACTGCACCAACCATCTTTAATAAACTTTCGACTGATATCCGTAGAATATAAAAATAAACAAAATACAATAAATAATAAAGTTACTTAAAAATTCGTGCAAAATAAATTAAATTGAAGCGAGTTATCGAACAATTATTATTAGCGAAAGGAATGCCTGCTATTTACCTCGTGGTTCAAAAGGAACTTCCTTATTTATTTAATTCTTGTTTTTTTGGTAATGAAGATATATGTGATTATGGCTTTGTAAGTGACATTAATAAAAAATAAAAATAAAAAATAAAAATAAATAACTAAATTAACACAAATATACCACTTGGCTAATAAACATTATTTTAAGTTTAAATGCACAATCTGCCAAACAAAGTTCCCGCTAGAAGAAGATATACAAATTTAAATTCAGAATCATTTTGATTTAAAAAAGAGAATCTTTATTCAACTTGCCCCAACCAACAATGGTATGAACAAACTATTTGAATCCAAAAACTGTTCACCTTGAACTCTTTCAATTTAAAAAATACATTCTAAATTTTAAATTTCAAATTCTAAATTCCAAATTTCAAATTTCAAAGTCCAAATTTCAAATTTCAAATTCCAATTCAAATTCCAAATTTCAAATTTCAAATTAGAAATTCCAAATTCTTAAAAATTTAAAAATTTAAATTTCAGATTCGAAAATTCAAATTTTAAATTTAAAATTCAAAGTTCCAAATTCCCAATTTCAAATTCTAAATTCTAAATTTAAAATTTTAAATCTTAAATTTATATTTTCAAATTTTAAATTCCAAATTTGAAATTTCAAATTCCAAAGTTAAATTTCAAATTTCAAATTCCAAATTTCAAATTTCAAAGTTCAAATTTCAAATTCCAAATTTAAAATTCTAAATTTCAAACTCCATCAAATACCACTTTCCAAATTCCAAATTTAAAATTTAAAATTTAAGATTCCAAATCCCAAAATCCAAAGTTTCGTATTCCAAATTTAAAATTTATAATTTCAAATTCCAAATTTCAAATTCTAAATTCCAATTTCCAAATTTCAAATTTCAAATTTCAAATTTAAATTTCAAATTGTAAATTCAAAATTCCAAACTTTAAACTTCAAATCCAAATTTTATATTCTAAATTTTAAATTTCAAATAAAACTTCAAATTTCAAACCCCATACCCCAAATTTCAAATTCTAAATTTCAAATCAAAATTTTATATTCTGTCAACGCATTTCATCAAAATTGTTTCCAATCCATGTCCAAACTTACTTTTACTTGTGATTAATCCGTGTGGGTAGTCGTCTTATTCAATTACATAGCACTTAGAAACATTTGGATAGAGAAGAAATAATAACAAGATGATCGTGCTCGATGCCCTTTGCAAATTAAATTAAGCGTTATCAAACGGAACTATTGGGAAGTTTTCCTCATCTTACATCATAATTATTTTAGAAAGTGATTTGGAAATCCGGAAAATGAGCTTTTACCGAAAAAAATTTACGAAGAGGCGATAATGGTATTGTGATATTGTGTAGTACAATAATGAAAATAGAGGAATATTTCGATGGCTTTACTAAAAACACTCTAATCCACATTTAGTGGATCCAATTAAAACTCGCAAACTAATATTTTTTAGTCCTTAACTGAATTATAAGTGGTAGAATTAATTTAAATGTGGAACGTGCTATATTGTGATTCAAGATAAAACAATAACACAGAAAAATGCGGTATATTGGGTTCTGCAGTAATTATTTTGGCTGATCAAACCCATTCAAGGCTAAAATCGTACCAAAACAATCAAAACATTACTCGATTTATTGATTCCTGAATCTTAAGCGATTGTCGCATTTCAAATTATTAATAGCTTAAAAACTTCAAATGCACCAACAAATTTTATCTGGGGTGCGATTATACAAGCATTACGAGTTTTGAATTTCTCAAAATTTCAACAAAAAACCTTAACTAAAATAGTTAGGCGAGTAAAACAACAACAATAAGTCGCAACGAGAACTCGTAAAGTTTTACATAATCTCGTTTTGTTGCAATACGCAAAACCGCTAGACTTCACCTATAACAAAAATGTTTGAAAACAAAACAAATATTACTATAAAAATTAAAGCACCGAGTATCCAGTAGAGTAACCGTAATTTAAAAAAAAAATAATGAACCGGCTTATAAAATTAATTTGTTTCAGAATTCAGTTATAATTATTTCGCAATTCAAGTTACAGGTTCTGTAAAAATTAATGCAGAACGACGATGATCTCTGGTATACTGTTATATAAAAACAAAACTATCCACTTGGATTGGTAGTGCGTTAAAAATAACGGCACTAACTAATGATTGTTTGTTAAAACTAAAAGATTTAAAATTGTTTTTACATTACCTGTGACAAGTCGTGCGGATCACGTTTGACTTTACAAATTCACAACAAGCAGTTTTGCGATGTACCAACAATTTTGGAACTGGCTTCAATTGGTAGAGTTTAAGGTATTCGAAATCTTTTAGAGTTCAATGAATCACTTCCCACAACTTGTTTTGTATTCTGCTCTTGTATGCTTAGAGCATTTATTTCCATATTGGTTTAATGCAAATATAAACTTAATATTAAAAAATAATTGGGTTTAATAGTAATAATAACTATTAAGTTTTTTAATTAATTTCATTATTTGAAACTACATTAAATTTATTTACAATTTACTAATTAGGTTATCAAACGCGTAGTTCATTTTGCTGTCAAATTGTTTACAGAATTTTTTGGCTCTAGAGAAGTTATGCAAATTTGTAAAATATTAAAATTTGCAAAAATTGATAAAATTTAGGGAATTTATAGAATTAATAAAACTTGAACAATTTAATGAATTATAGAATACCATTTGTTTTAACCAGAACGTTGTTCAATCAACGTACAAATCTATGATGATGAATAAAAAACTTTTTTTTTTTTTTATTGTCAACAATTTTCTTCCTTTTAATTTAATTTAATTTTAATTTTGTAGAACTTGTAAACTGAACACGTCAAGAGTTGGTGAGAGAAGATAAATATTTTATTTTATTTTGGCACAACCTATTTTTTACATAATATTAATGATTATTGATAGTAGATGGCCATTCGTAAAGTATTGAGCTTTAAGTATCAAACACACTCGTACTGTTATTAACGTAATGTCAACAGAAGAATTTTATGTAAAATAGAATTTTAAGTGTTTGCAATACAAATTTACATCATATAAAGTGATAAGATAAGTATTCGAAGGCATTTTAAACATTTTCTAACAATATAAATCCTTTTAAAGGTTTTGTTCTGATTCAGTTTTAGGTTACAATTTAAAGGAAATTAGATTTTACGTTATAATGTGCCAACTACAATTTCAAGGTTATATATAAAATTGTATTACATTTTGAATTTATTTTAGATCTTTTTAGTAGCTTCACCAATTTTAGAACACCATTTATATAATTTATAGAGTTTATAGAATTTATCGAATTCATAGAATTAACATGATTTATATTTTTTAAACAATTTATGATATAAAATTTACGAAATTTATAGAATTACTTAAGTATACAGAACTTATCGAATTAATAAAATGAAATTTGTTTTACTGAATGAACTAGTAGAAATTAACAAACTTGAAAAATAAGGAAATCTTAATTTTGTAGTATTTATAGAACTGAAATAGTATAAACAATTTAAAAAACTCAAAAAATCTATAAAATTTAAAGAGTTTATGAAATTCATAAAATTTTTAGAATCTAGTTAGTTATACATATTAGAATTTATAAAATTTAAAGAATTTGTAGAATTGAAAGATTAAATAGAATTTATTAAATTTACAGAATTAATAGAATTAATTGGATAAAGGGACTCAATGATATTTAGAATATTTAGACATTTAATAATTTACAGAAATTATAGAATTTTAAGAATTGATAGGATCAATAAAATTTAAAAATTATAGAGTTTCCAGAATTTGTAAAAAATGTATAGGTACAATTGATAAAATAAATAAAATTTATAAAACTTATTAATTTCATAAAATTTATAAAAATTGTAAAAATTACATAAGTTATGGAAATTATAGTATTATTAAAGGATTATTAAAATTTTTAGAATTCTTTGTTGGTACTTTTTTAAAATCGTTTGAAATTTTTTTTAATACACTTTTTAGACGAAAGTAAACAAGCGTATCTCATGAACTACTCTAAATATTGACACGAAATTTGACGCATATGTCTGTTAGGGTTCTGCCTACCTAAGAAAAACCTATTCGTGATTTAAATGGAAAAGTTTTATTATCTAGAGTTTATAAAAATAATAGAATTTAAAAAATTTATAGGACTTATCGAATTTATAGAATTTATTGGAGATAAAAAAGTTACTAATTTTTTAGATGTTTATAGAATTTGTAAAATTTATATTATTTATTAATATTAGAGAAATTATACAAAAATTTCAATTTATAAAATTTGTGGAATTAATAGAATTTACAAATTTAAAAAATTTATTGAAATTTTACAAAATTTAGAGAATTTACAGGATTAATAGAATTGAAAGAAAATATCGAATTTACATTTTTTTTAGAAATTATCGTCTGTAACGGCCACTTGTCATTACCTGTTATCAAACATACTCGATCCACAAAAATAATAAAAAAATTAAAAAATGAATTATTGTAACGAAAAATATCTTCTTCATATTATCGGCACCCGTCACAAACCAATTTCCTTTATGTTTATTTTTGAGTTTATTTGTACACGATAAAAGTATATACTCAGGTTTCAGTAAATAACCGTGGAAAATTATTTTTTTTTTCGTATCCATCATTTTTTTGCGTTTATTCAAATTGTGAACATTCTCAACTTGGTGATTGCCTTAATTCAGTGAATAAGCATACAAATTTAATAATCTTTGCAATATTCATTATTGATATCGACAGAAATATTTAAGGGGTAATAATGTGATTTTTCGGTTAGTTGAATGAGGTAAAAAACACTCTTTATTTTTGACTTCTCCCTCTAATTAATTAACTGAAAATTATATAACATCCTCAACAATTTTCGGTCAGGGATCAGCATTTATGATTATAACGAGCAGTTTTTGAGGTGCGTCTCATCGCGACAGCCAAGGGAACAACAGTATTATATTCATATCATATTTATCATATAAAAACCAAAGAAAGTAAGATGCAAATATCGATGTAATAAGTAGGAGTGAAGTTTCAGTCTAACACCACATGTTACGCCTTTTCTTAGCCTTCCTAAGAATATAGCGGTGCCTTTAATATAGTGGTGATTTATTAAATTATATTCCTCTTTTACAGAAAATGTTCCCCTTTTACAGAAAATGTTCCCCTAGAAAATTTCCAGTTTTCTAAAATATTTCTAAAGAAATTATCCACACATAAACGCCTTTATATAAATTATTTTACCATAGATTCAAACCAGTTTTAAGCCGGGTGTGATAAATTTTGCTACGCATCTATAGGATTATTAAATTATTTTATTTATTAAATTTATAAAATCAAACTCATTAGATGGTGGGGAGGGGGGGGGGGTGTATAGAGTATATAGACATGCTATAGATTTTATAATTTGTTTGGAGTTTTTTGAATTTATAACATTGATGAGATTTATCGAATATTCAGCTTTTATAGGAGTTTAGAAAACTAATAGAATTTATAAAATTTATAGAAATTATGAAGTTCATTGATGTATTTATTTATGAATTTTTTAGAATTTGTAGAATTAATCAAATTAAACAAAACTTGAGAATATAGAGAATTTATAGAATTTAAAGAAAATAAAGCATGTATTATATTAATAGAAATTATATAATTTTTATGATTAAAATAATTAGGATTTTGCAATTACTGAATTTATATAATTTGAAGATCCATATACCACAATTTTTACAGTTTACCGAGTTTATAGACTTATTAAAACTCATTAAACTAAATTAAAATTCTATATTACTTATCGAATTATCAAAATTTATAAAATCTATTCAAATTATGGAATTTATTGCATTATACCTATAGAATTTATATAGTTTATTGAATTTATGAAATTTTTGGAATCCAAAAAATTAATAGAAATTGCCGAATTTTTAGAATAAGCAACATCAGTTAAACTGACGAAGTTGAAGCATTTTATTAAAATTATGGAATTTAAAAAATTTAAAGAATTTTAAAATTTACGAAATTTTTAGAAGTAATAGAATTTATCGAACTTACTAAGTTTTCAATTTCCTAGAACTTATATAATTTAAAGAATTATAGAAATTATAAAGTTTTTAGAATTGATAGATCTTATAATATTTAAAATATTTCTAAAATTCATAAAATTAATAGAAATTGTAGAGTTTAAAAGACTGAAAATTAATAAAATTCAGTGAATTAGTGAAATTAGTTTGTGTTTTAGTTTTAGTGAGTTTAACGATCATTAACACTTTATTGAATTTATAGAATTTACAGAATTTACAAGATTCATAGAACTTCAAGAATATATACACTACTCCAAAAAATTAAAGGAACACTAATTTTTTTCAATTTTTTTAGTGTTTTTTGAAGAGCTGTATCTTAGTAAAATACGGTCGTACAGAGATGAAAAGAAAAGCATTTTAAAGCTTCAAATCTCTAGTTTTGAGACTTTTGAACGGAAAATTTTTGTGAGATACCGTTATCACGCAATCATAAGAAAGAGCGCGAAGAAAAAAATTTCGATTTTTTTTTTTTTTTTTGTAAGGTGCCATGGGCTCGGGAAATTTTTTTTAACTTAAACCAATGCATAGGTCGGTTAGCCTGTTAATTAGCCGTAAATTTAATTTCATTCTGGTCTCTCTATGTCAACTTTTTGCTGAGATCTCTGACTTTGAATCAAAAAAGATCCTTTTGCCTTTGATCATCGATATCTCAGCAACCAATGATTGCACAGTAAACTTTAGCGCAGCCTTAAAAACTTCAATAAATTTCCTACAAGACCCCTTAATGATTGGTGGAGAATAAATTTTTTTTTCACCCTCAATACTGATTTGAAAAAAGTACAAAAAACGACTTTTTAGGTTGTCTTAATAAATCTACCGTTACTTTGCCGTTATTGATGAAAAGACTAATGTTGCCAGGTCATTTTACAGTTTAATGTACTCCTAATAGCCCTGTATTATTTTCAAATTGATCCATCCAACCGTTTTTTCGGACAGATTGATCAAAGTTTTACAAAACAATTAAAGGAACAAGTATTCATCAAAATAAAAAAACGACTTTTTTCTCATTTTACGTTAGTTACTTGTTAACCCTTAACGATCGTACGGTTTTTTTTGTAATACTCGCCGATAAGAGACGATAGAAAATTAAATAAAGTTCTGCAATATGAGCAATAATTATGGAACTTGGCCATTTCTCATCCGATTTTAGTGAAATTTGGTATGCATGATGGAAATGGGATTCTAAACTGATTTTTGGATAAAGTTCTGGAATATGGCCAACTAGGATGGAACTTGGCCATTTCTTAACCGATTTTGATGAAATTTGGTATGGGCGATGGAAATGGGATTCTAAACTGATTTTTGGATAAAGTTCTGGAATATGGCCAACTAGGATGGAACTTGGCCATTTCTTAACCGATTTTGATGAAATTTGGTATGGGCGATGGAAATGGGATTCTAAACTGATTTTTGGATAAAGTTCTGGAATATGGCCAACTAGGATGGAACTTGGCCATTTCTTAACCGATTTTGATGAAATTTGGTATGGGCGATGGAAATGGGATTCTAAACTGATTTTTCGATAAAGTTCTGGAATATGGCCAACTAGGATGGAACTTGGCCATTTCTTATCCGATTTTGATGAAAGTTAGCATGTACGATGGAAATGGGATTCTAAACTGATTTTTGGATAAAGTTCTGGAATATGGCCAACTAGGATGGAACTTGGCTATTTCTTAACCGATTTTGATGAAATTTAGTATTCGCGATGGAAATGGGATTCTAAAGTGATTTTTGGATAAAGTTCTGGAATTTGACCAACTGGGATGGAACTTGGCTATTTCTTAACCGATTTTGATGAAATTTAGTGTTCGCGATGGAAATGGGATTCTATAATGAATTTTAGCTAAAGTTTTGGAATATGTCCAATTAGGTAGGAACTTGGCCATTTCTTATAAGATTTTGATGAAATTCAGCATGTGTAATGAAAATTGGGTTTTAAATTATGTTTAAATGGAATTCTGGAATAAGCCGTATTAGGATGGAACTTGGCCATTTTTTATCCGATTTTAAACAAATTCAGCATGTACTATAGAAATAAAACTTTAAAATTATTTTTGGTTAAAGTTATATGTTAAAGTTGGAAAGCGTCTGCCTATTCCTTAAACGAATAAAAGAAATTCGATATGTGCTTTAAAAGTGAATAACTAAAATCGTTATTCCTTGTATTTAATGATTTATTTTATCAATAATTTAAGGATCTCATTTTCATCGTGAATGCTGAAATTCATAAAAATAGGATACAAAACTTCCAAGTTCCATGACAATTGCCCAAATTCTGGAACTTTATCCAAAAATCAGTTTAGAATCCCATTTTTAAGGCACATGCTGAATTTCATCAATATTGGATAAGAAATGGCCAATTTCCTTCCTATTTGGCCATATACCAGAACTTCATCCACAAATCATTTTAGAATCCCATTTCCATCGTACATGCTAAATTTCATCAAAATCGGATAAGAAATGGCCAAGTTCCATCCTAGTTGGCCATATTCCAGAACTTTATTCAAAAGTCAGTTTAGAATCCCATTTCCATTACTTATACCAAATTTCATCAAAATCGGAAGAGAAATGGGCAAGTTCCTTCCTAGTTGGCCATTTTCCAGAATTTCATCCAAAAATCAGTTTAGAATCCCATTTCCATTGCTTATACCAAATTTCATCAAAATCGGATGAGAAATGGGCAAGTTCCTTCCTAGTTGGCCATTTTCCAGAACTTTATCCAAAAATCAGTTTAGAATCCCATTTCCATCGCCTATACCAAATTTCACCAAAATCGGATGAGCAATAGCCAAGTTCCATCCCAGTTGGCCATATTCCAGAACTTTATCCAAAAATCACTTTAGAATCCCATTTCCATCGTACATGCTGAATTTCATCAAAATCGGATAAGAAATGGCCAAGTTCCATCCTAGTTGGCCATATTCCAGAACTTTATCCAAAAATCAGTTTAGAATCCCATTTCCATCGTGCATACCAAATTTCACTAAAATCGGATGAGAAATGGCCAAGTTCCATAATTATTGCTCATATTGCAGAACTTTATTTAATTTTATCGTCTCTTATCGGCGAGTATTACAAAAAAAATCGTACGATCGTTAAGGGTTAACAAGTAACTAACGCAAAATATGAAAAAAGTCGTTTTTTTATTTTGATGAATACTTGTTCCTTTAATTGTTTTGTAAAACTTTGATCAATCTGTCCGAAAAAACGGTTGGATGGATCAATTTGAAAATAATACAGGGCTATTAGGAGTACATTAAATTGTAAAATGACCTGGCAACATTAGTCTTTTCATCAATAACGGCAAAGTAACGGTAGATTTATTAAGACAACCTAAAAAGTCGTTTTTTTGTACTTTTTTCAAATCAGTATTGAGGGTGAAAAAAAAATTTATTCTCCACCAATCATTAAGGGGTCTTGTAGGAAATTTATTGAAGTTTTTAAGGCTGCGCTAAAGTTTACTGTGCAATCATTGGTTGCTGAGATATCGATGATCAAAGGCAAAAGGATCTTTTTTGATTCAAAGTCAGATATCTCAGCAAAAAGTTGACATAGAGAGACCAGAATGAAATTAAATTTACGGCTAATTAACAGGCTAACCGACCTATGCATTGGTTTAACTTAAAAAAAATTTCCCGAGCCCATGGCACCTTACAAAAAAAAAAAAAAAATCGAAATTTTTTTCTTCGCGCTCTTTCTTATGATTGCGTGATAACGGTATCTCACAAAAATTTTCCGTTCAAAAGTCTCAAAACTAGAGATTTGAAGCTTTAAAATGCTTTTCTTTTCATCTCTGTACGACCGTATTTTACTAAGATACAGCTCTTCAAAAAACACTAAAAAAATTGAAAAAAATTAGTGTTCCTTTAATTTTTTGGAGTAGTGTAGGATCAGTCAATTTAATTAAAATTATGGAATTTATAAAATTTATCGGGTGTATGTAGTTTATAAACGTAGAATTCAAAAAATTGATAAATTTAATTTAATTTTAGGGAACTTATTGAATTTTAAGATTGCATAGAATTTGAAAAAATTACAAAATTAATTGGCATTATACAATTTATAAATATTTCAAAAATTTGATAAAATATATTTAAATTTATAGAATTTATTTTATTTTCAAAATTTACAACAGGAACTTACTGAACTTTTGGACTTTATCGGATTTATAGAATTAGCCAGATTTATAAAATTTATAGAAATTATGGAATAAAAATATTAAAATTTATACGAGATAAAAGAAGAATATAAAACTCAAAGAATTTAAAAGATCTGTAGAGTTTATTTATTTATTTATATTGAGGAAATTTAGGAAACCTACTGATTTTTGGCTCTATAGAATTTGTGGAGTTAAAGAGCACACAGAGTTTATATCTGAGGCAAATATTTAAGAGGGATAACTTGAATTATACCCTTTTACGTATTATTTCAACTTCAAAATCTACGTATTCGATTTTATATCATATCAATTTTTTTGTAATATTACGGCATCTACAAACAACCGTAATAAGCGTATTATACAAATATTCAACAATCCGATAGAATTATTACAATTTATAGAATTTATTAAATTTTCAACAATATAAATAACACTACCCTGCAAAATTTTAAAATTTTGGTGCCCCTGGACAATGAATAGTTGTTTCCGAAGTAATTTTTCACGCTGAATCCGAATATTTTACGAAAATTTTATACCGTAGGTATAAAAGGTAGTGTATTATACAGTATACCGACAAATTCACGAACATGCAATTTTGAAAATGCGATATCTCGGCGAAATAAAAAAACATATTTGAGCAAACTCAAAGGCATTTGATAGAAGAAGACTTGTACTGTAAGATCACACACATGGACTTTTGAAGAAAAAAAAATCGCGGTGCTAGATAACCTCAAATATATCAAAAAACAGTGTTTTTTGGACTTTTAGGTTAGAATATCTCATAAACCTGACGTGATAGACCAATTCTGAGCCCATATTCGGATTCAGCGTGAAAAATTACTTCGGAAACAACTATTCATTGTCAAGGGGCACCAAATTTTAAAAATTTTGTAGGGTAGTATTATCTGCAAGATTTATAATATAACCTGCAGTGCACTTAATTGGAGCATCTGTGGTCCGTTTAAGTCTAATAACCGTGCTAAGATTAGTATGTAAACCAAAGATCGGGTGAAGAGCCGAGTTTTCTCCAATAAGTGAGCGGTTATAATTTTGTTGACAACATCAAGAGGCGTTGACTAAATAAATTGATGATTACTTGTTGATGAAGGTATTCAGTGGTCCATTAAAAATGCTAACTAATCATGAATATGTATAATTGTGTTGTACATTTCACCTAGATCATTTCAGGAAAGTGCGCTTATCATTTTCAAATTGAATTCAAGAATAACAACAAGCTTTCGTCAAATTAATGTTAACACAAGGTTAATACAACAATTGAACAACTCTTCAGCGGTTGGTATGGACTATGGTAAAGTAAAATCTACTTGTGCCATTCGTTAATTTTTTTAATAACGAACTAGCTTATTTAGAATAATCCCATGAACTCAGGTTATTGTTAAACTACACAAAGCTAAAATATACATACATATGTATGTGCAGATTTTAAATTTACCTTAATGATTGATTAATTTTAAACGGGTTTTTTATCCAAGGAGATTTTTGTTCTATCTCTATGGTCTTTGGATCGGAAAAAAACGTTCAAATTTAACTAGGCATTAGAGTGGGGCTAATACGTATAGATATGTAGTTTATACTTTGTCGTAGTTTAGATAACCGATGTTAGATTATATACATACATACATACAAGTGTTCAGTAAATTCTCTTTGGACCAAAAAAAAACGTTGAAAATTATCTTGGCATTAAACTGGGATTAATAGGTGCACATCCATAACAATTATGTTACATTTTTTATGTTACATTAGAACAATTAATCGAAAAATAAAACAATTGACTGGAGCTGCCAATGTTCAAATATAATTTTCCAGAAAAATTGAGTAAAAACTACTAAAACTCGAAACTTCAGTAGCTCAAAAAACCGCCGCCAGATTTAATAAACATCAGTAAGCTTCCTGATTATGTGTAGGAATTGCAAACTTTTGATGGCAATCCAACTCAATATATTTCAAGAATACTCCACGTGGAAAACATACTAAAAGATTACAAGATTGTGCGGAATAAGCAATATTCAGAGCAATTCTACAAAGCGTTAGAAAGAAGATCAGAGGTAACGCGGATACAATCCTAATATCCTACAACATTTTTGGTGACAAAAAATGCTTGTCACTCCATTGCGCAGACAAGAGAGACCTCAGCACTCTGGAACACCAACTGAGCAGTCTGTTGCAGAAAAATATAAGCATAAATTAATTCTATGCGAAGACTGATCCCCAATAACATCAAAACAGAAGACTACTCAGCGGACACAATCGAAGTTCTCATCGAGACATACCGAAATCGGACACGAGATGTATTCATAAGAGAATTAAATGGCGAATTATCCAAGATGTTGATTATTCAAAGCCCGCAAACTCTCCCAGAAGCCTGCACATCGTACCTGGAATTTCAAAACCTGAACTGTAGGGACATGGTGATCCATAAAAGGAATTTTAATAATTCAATAATAGCTCCAATTAATCAACTAACTTCTATATATCCACCAAATAAGCAAAGGAAACCTGATTATATACCAGCGTCCCAACGAAGATTTGATTACAATATACAAACACAATTTTCCTCCTTTTATAGAAAATGTTCCCTTTTTTCCAGAAAATTTCAAGTTTTCCAAAATATTTTTAAAGAATTATTTTCATAAAATAGATTCACTTTTAGCCAAGAGACGGGTGTGACAAATTTGGCATCGCTTCAATATCATTATTAATATTTATGTTATTTATTTAATTTATAAAATTTTTGTCGAATTCAGAGAATTTATAAAATCCATGAAATTTATAAAACTTTTAGAATTAGAAGAGATCTAGTATATAGAATTGAAAGAATTTATAAAATTTATCAAACTGATTAGATTTGTGGAGTGTATAGAGTTTATAGATGTACCAGGTTTTATACAATTTTTAGATTTTTTTGAATTTATAACATTGATTAGATTTATCGAATATTCAGAATTTATAGGAGATAACAAAACCAATAGAATCTATCAAATTTATAGAAATTATGGAAGTCGAATTAATAGAATTGTTAAAATTTAGAGGATTTATATCATATTATTCACAAAATTTATAGAAATTGTAAAATTTTTTAAAAATTAAACTTTTATTATATTAATAGAAATTATATAATTTTTATGTTTAAAATAATTAGGATTTTGCAATTACCTGAATTTACAGATAGACGTATTGGAATTCATTAAAATTCTAGAATTTGTAAAATCTATAAAATGTATATTACATAATTATCGAATTAGCAAAATTTATAAAATCGGTTAAAATTATGGTATTTATAGAATTATATAGAATTTATCTAGTTTATTGAATTTTTGAAATTTGAAAAATTGTTTATTTTTTAAATTTACGAATTTTAAGAATAAGCAATAGCAAAGTTAAAGCATTTTATTAAATTTACAGAATCTATAAAATTAAAGTAATTTTTAAAATTTATGAAATTTGTAGGATTGATCAAATTTACAGAACTTACTAAGTTTTCGACTTCCTAAAATTAATAGAATTTAAAGAATTATAGAAATTATAAAGTATTTAGAATTGATAGATTCCATAATATTTATAAAATTTATAAATTGTTTTAAATTAAATTAAATTGCTTATTAAACTCATTGTATTCACAAAATTATAAGAAATCTGAAATGCTTCATAAAATGTACGAAATATGTAGAATTTTAAGAATTAGAAGAGATATAAAACATAGAATTGATAGAACTTATAACATTTGTAAAACATGAAATTTATAGAATGTACAGAAATTACAGGAGTCTCGTTAATGATCATTAAATTAACGAAGACTTTATAGAATTTACAGAATTTACAAGATTCATAGAATTTCAAGAATTTATAGAATCAGTCAATTTAATTAAAATGATGGAATTTATAAAATGTATCGATTGTTCGTTTTTAAACTACATACTATACATATGCAGTTTAAAAACGTAGAATCCAAATTGAAGAATTTACAGAATTTATTGGCATTATAGAATTTATAAATATTTCAAAAATTTGATAAATATTTCAATTTATAGAATTCATTGTATTTTCAGAATTTACAGGGTAGACAGGATTCTTAGAATTTAAAGACCTTACTGAATTTTTGGACTTTATACAAATCTTACTAAATATATAAATTCGTTAATTTATAAAATTTTAAGTATTTAATAGAATAGTAAAATTTTTGGAAATTATGGAGTTTATAAAAATATTAAAATTTATAGGATACATAGAAGTCTCGTAGAAGTCAAAGAATTTATAAGATCTGTAGAGTTTTTTTATTTATATTAGGGAAATTTGGGGAACCTACTGACTTTTAGCTCTATACTATAGAATTTGTGGAATTACAGAACATACAGAATTTATATCTGTGGCAAATATTTAAGAGGAATAATTCGAGTTATACCCTTTTACGTTTTATTTCAACTGCGAAATCTACTTATTCGATATTATATCATATCAATTTTTTATAATACATATTACGGTATCTACCGCAATAAGTGTCTTACATATTCAACAAACCAATGGAATTATTACAATTTATATAATTTATTAAATTTGCAAGAATTTAATTAATTTAGAAATTTTAAAGGATTTATAGAAATTATGAAATTTTTAATATAAGTAAAATTTGTAGAATTTTGGGGATTAATAACAGAAATTCAAAACCGTTCAAAATGTATTCAACTAACAGAACTGTTAACATTTTTAGAACTTTTGGCATTTATTCTATTAAATTTATAGAATTTATGGAATCCATAAAAACTATGGAACTTATCAATTTCTGTTTTATAGAACTAACAAAGTTCAATAATTTTATTAAACTAGTTAGTTATGTATAAAAATTATAAATTTTCTGGAATTTATAAAATTTATAGAGATTATTGAATTTTTAGAATTTATGGAATTTATAGAATGTACAGAAGTAAATGGTTTTAAAGAATTTTTAAAAATTTTAAAAATTGTATTATTATTAGAATTTAGAAATATTAAAATTTTGAAATTATAGAATTTGTGGAATTTATAAAATATATAGAATTTACAAAATTTATAAAATTCATAAAATTTATTGATATTTAGAGTTTAATAGACTAATAGATTTCAGAGAAATAAATGGAATTTTTGAAATACATGAAATTTGAGCTTGTAGAATTTGTAGAACCGTATTAATTTATAAAATTCGTAGAATCTTCAATATTTTAAATTATATTCAGTCTATATAACGATAGAATTTATATAATTTTTAAAATTAAAAGTAATATGGAATATTGATATAATTTATAAAATTAATATAATTATTTATAGAATCTATAAAATTTATATAATTCCTATATTTTGTAGACTGACTTTACCGAATGAATTTATAGAATTTAAAGGAGTTTAAAGAACATTAACGAAGCTTCATAGAATTTATAGAATTAGCAGAAATTATAAGATAAATAGAATTTCAAAACTGTGTCCAATTTGTAAATTTTCTTGGTATTATGAAATTTAAATAATTTATCGAATGTATAGACCTTAAAAAAGTTAATTGTTAGAATTTCTAGACATTATTTATTTATTTTTACGAAATTTAAGGAACATATCGAATTTTTAGACTTCACAAAATTTGAACAATTTGTAGAATTTATAGAATTTATTGAATTTATAAATCTGTAAAATTTACAGAAATATTAAAAATCATAAGACTTTTCACTGAATACATGTGATTTATAACATTTGTAGAACTCAAAAAAGATTTATTGAGTTTATTGATTTATTTATTTTATTGGAATTTAAGGAACTTACTGAATTTTTAGGCTTAGAATTTATAGAATTTATTGATATCCATAAATCGATAGAATTATTACAATTTATAGAATTTATTGAATTTACAATGATTTAATTAATTTATAAAAATTCAGAAAAGTTTACAACTTATATTACTGAAAGAATTGATACCGTTTTTAAAATTTTTCGAATTTATATAAACTCAATAGACATACAAACATTAAAGATTCTTACAATTCAGATTTTTAATATTTCTAAAAATTTTACAGATTCTTTAAACTGTTCGAATTTTATAAATTCTATAAATCCTACAAATCCTAATTCAATAAATTGTATAACTTTTTCAATAAATTCTACAATTTGTTGAAACTCTGTAAAGTCTTAAAATTCAATAATATTAGAATTTATTAATAATAATTAATACATTTTATAGAAGAAAAAAATAAAATTATTAAATTTAAGAAATTTGTAAAAATTGAACAATGTAAAGAGCCTATCGAATATTTAGAACAAGCAACATTTCAGTTTATAAAATTTATTTATAAAATTCATGGAATTTAAAGAATTGATTTAGTTTAGTTAATTATTTATAAAATTTGTAGAATTGATGGAATTTATAGGACTTACCTTAATTTTAGAAGTTAGCTAACTAATTTACAGCATATTATATATTATATAATATTATGAAATTTTATAAAATTTATAGAAATTATAGAATTATTAAAATCGAGAATTTAGAATTTATAGAATTTACAAAATTTGTAGAATTGACAGAATTTATCGAATTAATAAAATTCATAAATAGAAATTGTAGAGTTTCATAAACTTGTAGAATTAATAAAATTCAATGGAAATTTTGGGTTAAGTTATATTTGAGTTTGTAGAATTTATAGAACCGATTGAGTTGAAATAATTTATAAAACTTATAGAATTCACAAAATTTTAAGAATTTATTAAATTCATAAAATGTAGAGAATTTATAGAATTTTTAAAATAAGAAGATATCTGGAATATTGGTAGAATCTATAACACTATTAAAACTGATACGAGTTAGTAGTATGCCTATAATACTAGACTACATACAATTTATTTAATTTACAGAATTTATAGGATTTATATGATTTATAGGAATATAAAAAACATTAACGAAGACTTAACCGAAATTATCGAATTTGCGAAGATTTATAGTTTTTCACAAATTTGTAAAAATCTTTCATTTTATTGAAATTATGGAATTTTATAGAATTAATAGAATTTATTTATTTATTTGTCTCTTCTTGAAGGACTTATGGAAGTTTTAGACTTTAGAGAATTTGTATAATTTACCGAATTTATGGCATTTTTTTTAGTTTTACAGTATTAATAGGGTTTACAGAATTCATAGAATTTGTAGAATCAGGAGTACTTACCTACTGAATTTTTAGATTTTGCAAGGTTTAAAGAATTTGTAAAATTTATGGAAATATTGAAATTTATTGAAGTTTTCAATTGCTTTATTTATAACATTTGGGGAACGCAAATGAGATATAAGATCTATAGAGTTTATTAATTTATTTATTTTAAGCGAATTAAAGAACTTATTGAATTTTTGACTCTATAGAATTTATCGAATTTACAGTACATATTTATAAATATACAAAAATCGATAGAATTATCACAATCTATAGACTTTAATTAATTTAGAAATATTTAGTTTTAATTTAAAGAATTTAAATAATTTATAATTTTAATAGGATTTAAAGAAATTATGAAATTAATAAATAAAATTTATAGAGTTTTTAGCCTTTATTGAGGTTATTGAGGAGAAGATTATTTGAATTTAGAATCTTTAAAAATGTATAGGTACAATTTATGGAACTTACAGAATTGAATTTATAGTATTTATAAAATTTATCAAATTGATAGGATATTATAGGATTCGTAGAAAAAATAAATTTTTTTGAAATAGTAGAACATAGAATTTGTATAAATTATTATTATAAATAATTTACGGTTTCTGAGCATATTTTAAGATTTTTAAGAAATTTTGGTTTGCCAATTAGAAAATCAACAGATCTTTACTCTTATGTGTCTTTAAAAAGTATATTCATAATTTACCTATAAAGCATTGATTTTTTCCCCCCATTATCCTATTTTACTACTTAAATAATGATGTTATAGAGTACCAATACATGTTCGACATCTAATATAGTTCCCTATGTCAAACACAACGATTACGCACTTGAATATTTAACTAAGTAAGCCACACACACACACACACACAAACATTTAGGCACAGCCAAATACGCATACATAAAAAAAAATCCATTCTTGTGTATTTTATTGATTTTGACAAGGGTTACGGTTTGAGAATTGTTTATTTAAAATAAGTATATAATAAACTCCGTAGAGAAAAATAAAAAAAATATCCTTAACAAAACAAGTAATGAAAATAATATACACAACAACGACATCATAAAAAAAAGGACATCCACATAAACAACACCAAAAATGAAAAGTTGAACATAATTTATGGACACCAGAAATAATAATAAAAAATAAAAAAAAACTCTCGATCATCATGAGTCCTTCAGAAAAGGATTTTTCTCGTTTCCATTTTGTATTACGAGCTGATAAAAAAAAAATTTAGAAATTAAATTGACATACCCGAAATAAAAAGAAAAAAAGGATATTTTTTGAGGTTTCGTAAAACGAACATCACATTTTTGCTCTCCTCTTGGTTAAGTGGTATGATGTGTCCATATATACTCACTTATCCTTTTGATGATAATGTACATTGAACACACTGCGTACGTGTATGTGAATGTGTGCGGATGGCAAAATTATGAACACAAAATAAAAAATAATTCATGAATGTAAACAATAAAAATGGAATTCTGTTTTTTAAGGTTATGTTTAGGGATTTCCTATAATAATATTAATTTATTATTATATTTATTGTTCATTTTGGTGTATACGGTAATCCTTTGTTAACCACTGGGATTTTTCTTTTGTTTTCTGTTTATGCTTTATGGGGATAGGAAACAATGAAGGAACACATTTTGTGACATGAGGCGCTAATTTTGACCGGCATCTCGTATATGGTTCTGCCAACGTAAAAAAATAATAATAATAATAAATATACCCAACATTCAATCTGTCAAATAAATAAATTTATATTAAAGTTAAAATCATCTGCGTTATCATTGCGGGAGGACTTTTTGACTTTTAATATATTACAGAATAAAGAAACCGGTGTAGGGTTAGGTTGAAGGATAATAATAATAAAAATAATCAAATAAATAGATTAATATAATTTACAATTGATCCTTGTAGATAAATAAATGTTTTGAGCTTTTCTTCAAAATAATTTATAGATTTTTAAATTGGCCATTTTTCTTTATTTTCTCCCTAACATTTTTTTTTCTTGTTTGTATATGGTCTTCAGCCGTTGTTGTTGTCATCGTCAGAAGAAATAACTTTTTTCTTTTTTTTTTTTGTGCTATTTGTTATTTAGGTATATATTGTACACATAGCTAGTGTTCTCCTGCTTACAGGATTTATTTATTTTATTTTTTGTTTAGTTTGGTAAATATTTTCGTTTCGGATTAAATACCCTTTCTAAACACAACCCGAAAAATAAAAATAAAATTATTTATTATTATATAAAAAATAAATAAATTTATTGTTGGCTTAATTCAATTTATTAATGATAATTATTTTTATTATTCTTGCCTGGGAATTTTTATGTTGGAATTTTTTTTTGCTTCTGATAAAAGGAAAATTTGATTGAAAAAATTCGACATCCTTTCTATTGTGAGATGATTAATTTGATTTATTATTTCGAAATTGGAAATCTATTTAGTTTTTCTGTTTGTTTGTATTTGTATAAAGCAAAATGAATTATTAGGATGATTATGAGATTTGTGTGAAATATTTAGTAAAGTATATAGGCTATATAGACAATAGAAAAACATTAAAAAAAAAAAAATAATTGAAAAAACTAAAACCAGGACCCAAATGTTATTGTTTTCCCGGAATAAGGGGAACATTTGGTTTTTTGGTAATTATCTATATTTTTAAATATTTTTGAGAAGTTAGTCATAAAAAATATGACCACAATTAACACAAAGTGATAAAAGCTCTTATACAGATACTTTGTTATTTTGTCATAACGAAATAGGAAATATATGGTACGATTGAAACGTCGTAATTCTAATTGAGCCCCATCAAATAAGATCAATAGCAGAATCGTTTCCTAGCCTAAACGTTTCGGTGATTATTAACGAGCAGATAGAGAAGCTTGATAACTTATTCCGAATAAGCCCTTGTAGGAACATGTTCTACGAACCCAAAATATTCCATCAGCTTTAACCGATTTGAAGGAAAACAAATTTGCTACACACGTTTATCGATATAAACAAATTTGTCTATTTACGAAAAATTAACTTCAGCGTAGCATCTCTGAAAATTGTTCTGTGGCATGTAATGAACAAAACAAAACACATTGCAATAAATGTAGTAAGTTGAAATCTGAAAGTAGTCTTGAGGAGTTACTCCGTCGAATTTTAAACACTTTAAACCAAAATGTACTTTAATTTATTATTCTGAATTAAAAATAAAATATCCGAAACATTTAAAAATGAGAATGACTCATTAATTAATTCAGAATTATTCAACTTATCTCGATGCAATCACCCTATTTTGAAAATTTTGTAATTCGCTTACCAATTTTATATTTCAAAATTTGAAACTTCTTAGAGGTACCGATATGCTGGCAAATAAAGATTGTAAATTAGCAAGTTTACATCGGTCGCTATAGGGTGGAATTTTTTTTATTTAACCAAATTGGAACATTGGGATCAAAAGGCTAATTCAGTTTATGAAGAAAATAAATAATGAATTGCTTCATTTTTTCAATTCGATCAATATAATTGTGGTACGCTGGATGCCAAATAATCGACGCATATTCCAAATTAGACCGAACGACAGAACAGTACAAGATTTTAATAAAATGAGCATTACGAAAATTCTTAGTGACACGACGAATGAATCCAAGTAGACCGCTAGCCTTAGCCACTATTAAATTAATATGGTCCCGAAAATACAATTAGTGATCCAAGACAATTCCTAAATCCTTAAATGTCGTTACTCGTTCAAGCTGATGATCGCCAATATGATATGGATAAACCATAACATCTTTTTTCCTGAAAGGGAAGGAACTTTAGAATAAATTTCAAGCGTCTTAGATGTTACACCGGCAATTTGAACTACCTGCTTCCGTTTTCGCGGATACGATTCAATCCACTTCAAAAATAATGTATTCACTTCAAATCTGTCCAATTTGGTAAGGATGAGCTCAAACTGCGGAGAGTCAAATGCCTTCGAAAAATCCGTGAAAACCACATCAAGCTGACTTTTGGCGTCAAAGACAGTGGCACAATATTTGATAAATCCATAATATTGTTCGAGTGCTAATATAATGAGCCCAAATAATTTTGGATTCGAACACAATATTGATATGCCACTATAGTTTTTAATGTCACTACGTTTTCCAGATTTAAAAGTAGGAATAATAATTGTCCTCTTCCCATATCGAAGGTAATACACCACTCTTCAGGGATGATTTGAAAACTAGAGATAGTGGTATAGTGATAATGACCTATTAAGGTGCTTAAGAATTGCTTGGCTGCGGTTACACCAGGCTATAGTAACTGAATTGCTATTTACACTTTTTTAATACTGTCTATGTATATATGTATATAACGTATACATGTAGTTAAGTATTAGCGAATTATATATGCTATTATTTTAAATTTTTAAAATAATAGCGTATAATTCAAGTTAGAGTTACAGTTTTAATTTTATTATTTTTTAATTTAGAATCGGTATCACCGTCGTGATGAATAGACGTAAAATCGATGTGCGCATAATAAAATTAAATTAAAATAATCAAAAAGTGCAGTGTTAGTTCTTTTTAATTATTTATTTTTTTTCTTTTTCTTTTGTGTGTGTGAGTTTTTTTTTCAAACATAAAAAAACAATAAGTGAATAATGTGTAAGCAAAGCAACCTTGATTATACAAGCCATAATCTAAAAAACGAAGCTTTTATAAGGGAATTAGAAACGACGAAAAAATCAAAATTTCCATAGTAAAACACACAAAACATATGGGAAATCACTTTTTTTCCTAAGACAAATTTGTAAATGAAAACGTTGCAAATTCTTAATTATGATTTCTGAAATATTTTCATAAATGTTTAAATTTTAACATACACTACTCCAAAAAATTAAAGGAACACTAATTTTTTTCAATTTTTTTAGTGTTTTTTGAAGAGCTGTATCTTAGTAAAATACGGTCGTACAGAGATGAAAAGAAAAGCATTTTAAAGCTTCAAATCTCTAGTTTTGAGAATTTTGAGCGGAAAATTTTTGTGAGATACCGTTACCACGTAATCATAAGAAAGAGCGCGAAGAAAAAAATTCGAATTTTTTTTTTTTTTTTTGTAAGGTGCCATGGGCGCGGGAAATTTCTTTTAAGTTAAACCAATGCATAGGTCGGTTAGCCTGTTAATTAGGCGTAAATTTAATTTCATTCTGGTCTCTCTATGTCAACTTTTTGCTGAGATATCTGACTTTGAATCAAAAAAGATCCTTTTGCCTTTGATCGTCGATATCTCAGCAACCAATGACTGCACAGTAAACTTTAGGGCAGCCTTAGAAACTTCAGTAAATTTCCTACAAGACCCTTTAATGACTAGTTGAGAACAAATTTTTTTTTCACCCTCAATACTGATTTGAAAAAAGTACAAAAAAAACGACTTTTTAGGTTGTCTTAATAAATCTACCGTTACTTTACCGTTATTGATGAAAAGACTAATGTTGCCAGGTCATTTTACAGTTTAATGTACTCCTAATAGCCCTGTATTATTTTCAAATTGATCAATCCAACCGTTTTTTCGGACAGATTGATCAAAGTTTTACAAAACAATTAAAGGAACAAGTATTCATCAAAATAAAAAAACGACTTTTTTCTCATTTTACGTTAGTTACTTGTTAACCCTTAACGATCGTACGGTTTTTTTGGTAATACTCGCCGATAAGAGACGATAGAAAATTAAATAAAGTTCTGCAATATGAGCAATAATTATGGAACTTGGCCATTTCTCATCCGATTTTAGTGAAATTTGGTATGCACGATGGAAATGGGATTCTAAAATGATTTTTGGATAAAGTTCTGGAATATGGCCAACTAGGATGGAACTTGGCCATTTCTTAACCGATTTTGATGAAATTTGGTATGCACGATGGAAATGGGATTCTAAACTGATTTTTGGATAAAGTTCTGGAATATGGCCAACTAGGTTGGAACTTGGCCATTTCTTATCCGAGTTTGATGAAATTTGGTATGCACGATGGAAATGGGATTATAAAGTGATTTTTGGATAAAGTTCTTGAATATGGCCAACTAGGATGGAACTTGGCTATTGCTCATCCGGTTTTAGTGAAATTTGGTATGGGCGATGGAAATGGGATTCTAAACTGATTTTTGGATAAAGCTCTGGAAAATGGCCAACTAGGATGGAACTTGCCCATTTCTCATCCGATTTTGATGAAATTTGGCATAAGCAATGGAAATGGGATTCTAAACTGCTTTTGGATGAAATTCTGGAAAATGGCCAACTAGGAAGGAACTTGGCCATTTCTTAACCGATTTTGATGAAATTTGGTATGGGCGATGGAAATGGGATTCTAAACTGATTTTTCGATAAAGTTCTGGAATATGGCCAACTAGGATGGAACTTGGCCATTTCTTATCCGATTTTGATGAAATTTAGCATGTACGATGGAAATGGGATTCTAAAATGATTTTTGGATGAAGTTCTGGTATATGGCCAACTAGGAAGGAAATTGGCCATTTCTTATCCGATATTGATGAAATTCAGCACGTGCCTTAAAAATGGGATTCTAAACTGATTTTTGATAAAGTTCCAGAATTTGGCCAATTGTCATGGAACTTGGAAGTTTTGTATCCTATTTTTATGAATTTCACGATGAAAATGAGATCCTTAAATTATTGATAAAATAAATCATTAAATACAAGGAATAACGATTTTAGTTATTCACTTTTAAAGCACATATCGAATTTCTTTTATTCGTTTAAGGAATAGGCAGGCGCCTTCCAACTTTAACATATAACTTTAACCAAAAATAATTTTAGAGTTTTATTTCTATACTACATGCTGAATTTGTTTAAAATCGGATAAAAAATGGCCAAGTTCCATCCTAATACCGCTTATTCCAGAATTCCATTTAAACATAATTTTAAAACCCAATTTTCATTACAAATGCTGAATTTCATCAAAATCTTATAAGAAATGGCCAAGTTCCTACCTAATTGGACATATTCCAGAACTTTAGCTAAAATTCATTATAGAATCCCATTTCCATCGCGAACACTAAATTTCATCAAAATCGGTTAAGAAATAGCCAAATTTCATCCCAGTTGGCCAAATTCCAGAACTTTATCGAAAAATCACTTTAGAATCCCATTTCCATCGTTCGTACTAAATTTCATCAAAATCGGTTAAGAAATGGCTAAGTTCCATCCTAGTTGGCCATATTCCAGAACTTTATCCAAAAATCAGTTTAGAATCCCATTTCCATCGTACATGCTAACTCTCATCAAAATCGGATAAGAAATGGCCAAGTTCCATCCTAGTTGGCCATATTCCAGAACTTTATCGAAAAATCAGTTTAGAATCCCATTTTCATCGCCCATACCAAATTTCATCAAAATCGGTTAAGAAATGGCCAAGTTCCATCCTAGTTGGCCATATTCCAGAACTTTATCCAAAAATCAGTTTAGAATCCCATTTCCATCGTACATGCTAACTTTCATCAAAATCGGATAAGAAATAGCCAAGTTCCATCCTAGTTGGCCATATTCCAGAACTTTATCCAAAAATCAGTTTAGAATCCCATTTCCATCGTACATGCTAACTTTCATCAAAATCGTATAAGAAATGGCCAAGTTCCATCCTAGTTGGCCATATTCCAGAACTTTATCGAAAAATCAGTTTAGAATCCCATTTCCATCGCCCATACCAAATTTCATCAAAATCGGTTAAGAAATGGCCAAGTTCCATCCTAGTTGGCCATATACCAGAACTTTATCCAAATATCAGTTTAGAATCCCATTTCCATCGTACATGCTAACTTTCATCAAAATCGGATAAGAAATAGCCAAGTTCCATCCTAGTTGGCCATATTCCAGAACTTTATCCAAAAATCAGTTTAGAATCCCATTTCCATCGTACATGCTAACTTTCATCAAAATCGTATAAGAAATGGCCAAGTTCCATCCTAGTTGGCCATATTCCAGAACTTTATCGAAAAATCAGTTTAGAATCCCATTTCCATCGCCCATACCAAATTTCATCAAAATCGGTTAAGAAATGGCCAAGTTCCATCCTAGTTGGCCATATTCCAGAACTTTATCCAAAAATCAGTTTAGAATCCCATTTCCATCGTGCATACCAAATTTCATCAAAATCGGTTAAGAAATAGCCAAGTTCCATCCTAGTTGGCCATATTCCAGAACTTTATCCAAAAATCATTTTAGAAACCCATTTCCATCGTGCATACCAAATTTCACTAAAATCGGATGAGAAATGGCCAAGTTCCATAAT
This sequence comes from Tipula helvola, assembly GCA_963556165.1. Classification (NCBI taxonomy): domain Eukaryota; kingdom Metazoa; phylum Arthropoda; class Insecta; order Diptera; family Tipulidae; genus Tipula; species Tipula helvola. The sequence continues at coordinate 110,950,624 of OY744482.1, forward strand.
TATTGCTCATATTGCAGAACTTTATTTAATTTTCTATCGTCTCTTATCGGCGAGTATTACCAAAAAAACCGTACGATCGTTAAGGGTTAACAAGTAACTAACGTAAAATGAGAAAAAAGTCGTTTTTTTATTTTGATGAATACTTGTTCCTTTAATTGTTTTGTAAAACTTTGATCAATCTGTCCGAAAAAACGGTTGGATGGTTCAATTTGAAAATAATACAGGGCTATTAGGAGTACATTAAACTGTAAAATGACCTGGCAACATTAGTCTTTTCATCAATAACGGTAAAGTAACGGTAGATTTATTAAGACAACCTAAAAAGTCGTTTTTTTGTACTTTTTTCAAATCAGTATTGAGGGTGAAAAAAAAATTTGTTCTCAACTAGTCATTAAAGGGTCTTGTAGGAAATTTACTGAAGTTTCTAAGGCTGCCCTAAAGTTTACTGTGCAGTCATTGGTTGCTGAGATATCGACGATCAAAGGCAAAAGGATCTTTTTTGATTCAAAGTCAGATATCTCAGCAAAAAGTTGACATAGAGAGACCAGAATGAAATTAAATTTACGCCTAATTAACAGGCTAACCGACCTATGCATTGGTTTAACTTAAAAAAAATTTCCCGCGCCCATGGCACCTTACAAAAAAAAAAAAAAAATTCGAATTTTTTTCTTCGCGCTCTTTCTTATGATTGCGTGGTAACGGTATCTCACAAAAATTTTCCGCTCAAAATTCTCAAAACTAGAGATTTGAAGCTTTAAAATGCTTTTCTTTTCATCTCTGTACGACCGTATTTTACTAAGATACAGCTCTTCAAAAAACACTAAAAAAATTGAAAAAAATTAGTGTTCCTTTAATTTTTTGGAGTAGTGTATATAAATCTCGTTTAAGTAAATCGTTTTCATTTTCTTATAATAATTGATTTATTTAAACCAAAATATAAAAAAAAGTTCATAACAACAGCTTTCTGGTCAAATTAAAAAGAAAAGCTTACTACAAATCGTGTGCATTAAGTCGATATACATAGATGGCAGTGGGTAGTAACATTTTGAAAAATCGTACCAAAAATTACCACCTAGGAAAATTTAAAGTTCAAAAATTGTAGGAAAAGCAAAACAAATTCTCAAATATTAAGAATGTGTCATAATTGTGTGATTAAATAAATTTTTTTCGCATTTCTCTGCCAGCAATTATAGACATCTAATGTACACTAGTAAAACTACAAATAAATTTAGCAGGTATTATTTTAATTTGTCAGAGCCAACTTTGATGTATTTTTCAAAATGAAAGTTCCAAAAATATATTTTAGAAATAATTTAATTTTAATATTTCTGCAATTAATATTTACTTAATACCAATATACCCTTCTTGTATATTGCTGCTAAATATATGTAGAACACTTTTGTATAAAATTTTTGTAACATTTTCGCTTTTTTCATTGAAAAACTTGAAGCTAAAAAACACCATTTTTACTATGGATTCCTATGGAAATTAGTGAAAAGTTATACCACTAAAAAAGCTTCGAAAAAATACGTCATAATGATTATGGCTCTATACTCTAGAAGGCTCTGGTGTAAGTGATGAGCCAAAATTCTAACGGGACTAATTTAGAAAGCTCATGGCTATACAGTGAAACTAAAATGGGCAAAGTGCAACATAGCCCAAAGAAACAATCAACAATGCACGAGGAAAATAATGCACAATTGACAAATTTAACTATACCGCCGTTTAATGCAACACAATCACCGCGAAAAAAAATTGCGTTAACAGCAAATTTAATAAATTGTAATTTAAATGAAAATAAAAATAATGAACTCAGTGCGACGAACTCATCGTCGACCGATAATAAAAATGATGGTAGTGACATAGGTCAGTGTAATGAAACACAGTTAGTGCAAACGGGATTGGATAGGTATTTTACTGTTCAAGCCAAGCGAAAACGAAGTCCAAAATCCGCGCAACTCGCTAACAGAAGCAAAGCGACAAGGATGGAACAATCTGCAGACCAAATACCTCTGAGCAACAGGTATTCCAGTTTAGAGGTAGAAGCTCCCGAAGCTACAGCAGATAAGGCTAAGAACGAGAAGCCGCCACCAATTTACTTAAGAGAGGCATCAAATAATGAGCTTGTGGAAAAAATCAAATCATTAACCGATTCAAAATTTTATATTACCTCACTCAAGAGGGGTAAGATAAATGAAGTGAAAATACAGCCATTCGAAACTAATGGGTTCAGAGCCTTAGTAAATTATTTCGACCAAACCCATAAACGGTATTACACATACCAGTTAAAAAGTCAAAAGGGGCTAACTGTTATCTTAAGAGGTATTGAGAGCTCTGTAGATATAAGCGAAATACACTCTGCGCTTAGGGAAAAAGGTTTCCATGCCAAATCCATTACAAATATCCTAAACCGTGAAAAGATACCTCAACCTATGTTTCGCATAGAACTAGAGCCAGATGCAGGAAAAGAGAAAGTGCGCGATATATATAACCTACGATATTTACTCTATCGTAAAATCACGGTTGAGGAACCCAAGAAGAGGACCGGACCAGTTCAGTGCATCAAGTGCCAAGAATATGGCCACACCAAAGCTTACTGTACCTTACACGATGTTTGTGTTATTTGTGGTGAACTCTGGCGGTAAGCCGTAACTTCAACAAATGCGCTATTTGGTGGGTATCACCTTCTTCGAGTCATGCGCAACGCGTCGCTTATTTTGAGGAACTAAACATCGTCATCAACGAAGGCCATTGTTAAACTATCTAGGCCCCTGGCAAATTAAAATATGTCCAACGCTTTGGTGCTAATTAGTTCTAATTAAAGAAGATAATCTTTCTTCGATAAACTGGATGGAAAGAGTCGTCTCAATATTAATGGCATTGATGAGCATACTATAGTTGCTACTATAAAAACTTTGACTAGACCACTGAGACGGTCTATAAAATCAAAAAAAAAAATTCTTACTCAAAGAACGATTGGATTTTATCGCATATAATGTTGGCCAATTATAAAGCAAGAGTTTTTTCTATTAAAAATTGAAACAATTTTAATTTTTGCGGTTGAGCTTCATTTTTGTTTCAGGTTTGGTGTAAGTCATATTTATAAAACTTTGTTATAGTTAGATCCAGAATACTGCAAACCATCTATCAAGCTTGCAATAGTTCGAAGTTCTATAGATACTAGTTATAATTATTTAATGTAAAGCATGCAGTAATATTACACACTTTGCATGGAAATTTTTATTTTGTTGTTATCAAATCTATTAAATCTTAAAGTAGATGCATTTTACCAAATATAACCTATTTCGAAAACTCTCAAACCTCAACTGAGCTTCCAACAGTGCGAGCTTTCTTAGTGATAAATTATTTAACGAGCGTAAAATGTATGCCGGTCAAGAAAAAATATTTTTTTAGTTACGAGTAATTCTAAAGAACTTTATGAGCTTTTAAATTTATTTTAGAACAAAGTACGATTAAATTATCGTAAGAAATAGTTTAAGTAATTCAAATTCGGATATTAGAATTTTATAAATATTCCGTTTCACATTAAATTTTTAATTAAATTAGTAGAATATGTTGTTGTTGTCAAAAGCATAAATAAAACTTTGTTGTTGTTCAAATTAATATTTGAAATAATTTTGACTTTGGTGGCTTAGCTATGTTTATAGGGATTTGACAAAAGTTTACCTTGTTTATAAATCTTACATATTTCAAAACAACTATTAAACTTTCAATAATTGAGCTTTTATACAAGGAATTTATTTTAACATACATACTTCACATGTACAGTGCAAGTAGCAATATTTGTTCAGTATCAAACCAAGTAATCAAATAAACAAATTTTAAATTATCGCACGTATAGTACCAGAGCCTTCTAGAGTATAGAGCCATAATCATTATGACGTAATTTTTAGAAGCTTTTTTAGTGGTATAACTTTTCACTAATTTCCATAGGAATCCATAGTAAAAATGGTGTTTTTTAGCTTCAAGGTTTTCAATGAAAAAAGCAAAAATGTTACGAAATTTTTATACAAAAGTGGTCTACATATATTTAGCAGCAATATACAAGAAGGGTATGTATATTGGTATTAAGTAAATATTAATTGCAGAAATAATAAAATTAAATTATTTCTAAAATATGTTTTTCGAACTTTCATTTGAAAAATACATCAAAGTTGGCTCTGACGAATTAAAATAATACTTGCTAAATTTATCTTTAGTTTTACTAGTGTACGTTAGATGTCTCAGATTTATACAGAAAAATACGAAAAAGATTGTTTAATCACAAAATTATGACACGTTCTTAATATTTTGAGAATTTGTTTTGCTTTTCCTACAATTTTTGAACTCAAATTTACCATGTCGCAATTTTTGGTACGATTTTTCAAAATTTTTACTGCCGTCACTGCCATCTATGTTTATTGACTTAATGCACACGATTTGTAGTAAGCTTTTCTTTTCAATTTGACCAGAAACGCTGTTGTTATGAACTTTTTTTTAAATTTTGGTTTAAATAAATTAATTATTACAAGAAAATGAAAACGATTTACTTAAACGATATTCAATGTTGAAATTCAAACATTTATGAAAATATTTCAGAAACCATAATTAAGAATTTGCAACGTTTTCATTTACAAATTTGTCTTAGGAAAAAAAGTGATTTCCCATATGTTTTATGTGTTTTACTATGGAAATTTTGGTTTTTTCCTCTTTTCTAATTCCCTTATAAAAGATTCGTTTTTTAGATTATGGCTTGTATAATCAAGGTTGCTTTGATAGTACTCAACCTCATCTCGAAATCAATCAACAGTCGGAGCTTTTGTACAAGTTAAATATTATTGTGACGGGCGAGATTCAATTTTTTTTTATTTTATTGACATAAGATACACCATAAGTTTGATAGGTAAAATATATTCGATATTATAAAGATTTGATTCGTTAATCCACTGTAATTTTTTTTTTTTTTTTTGGATTCCGTCATTATGTCAATACTTTGAGATGAAAAATTTGTTGGAAACGACTGTAAATTTTCACCAAAATTCAATATTACAAAATAATCTCGAAATGTACAATATATATGTAGATTTGAAAATATTCTGGAAAACTTAAATACCCTACAGATCCTTGGTTATATGGAGGATTATATGTTTTTTATGTATATACAGAAATTTAGGAGGGCGATATGGAGTTCGATGTTGAAGTTTTCAATCAAAATAATATTGATATTTTGTCTACTCGTTCTCACTACATAATGTATATATTGTGTATATATGTATGTATGTATTTTGTACATACCAAAATCAATATCTAACAACCATATATGTATGTCGTGTTTGCTGAAGAAAAACACTAAAAAACAAACATTACTTATCATTTTCAGACGAGCCAATGTACAAATCCATTTGGTTTTTATGTTTATATGCTGTGTTATGTATCTATAGATTTAGTTGGGAGGTTGGTTTTTCAGAGAAATAAAAAATTATTGTTTCATTTATTGCACACAATTTATGATTATGGTGATCCATCTATTTTTTTTTGGTTGTGATTTTAATGTTCACGGTGTTACATATTATATGTACACTCGTATAAACAGCCCGCCCATCCATTTCAAAAATGAAAGAGGTTTATGTTAAAATTTAGGTTTGAGGGGGGAAATAACACATAAGAAAATAAAATCATTTTCCTTCCATCTTCTATGTTGCTTATAAATGAGTATGAGTATAAAAAATAAGGATTTGTTCTTCCTGTATTAAGTCTAGGATCAATAGATGAATCTACTTCAGCTCAATTGTTTTGGTATGTTGTGAGTGCAGACACATAAAGATTTATATTTTCTTTATATGCAAAATTTATTTTTATGTACAAAATATACAATAAGAAAAGGTTATATACTAAACTAGTTATAAGAATATTACAAAAATTATTCATTCGATAAATCTACCTGTTTCAAAAGATTTAAATTTATACAAGAAAAATGTATCTTTATTAAACCTTTTTTCTTAAATTATGGAACATTTTCCGCGAAAACAGAACAAATCGTTCAAAAATTTATAATAAATTCTATTTTATATATTTTTAAGCTTAAACAAATAAAAACTAACAATAATCATAATAAATAAATCAAGCCCAAAAATAAATAAACTTTGTTAAGCTTTTGGAAAAATAAAAAATAAATTATCATAATTATCGGCTGAAATAACAGAATTGGGATCAAATATAAACACAAAAAAAAAAAGCTTCAACTCTGTAGAAAATTGATTACACAACAGAGCTTTAGGACATTTCGTTGAATATGTAATACATTTATTTATGGGAAGATTTGTATCAGTGTATACGTAGATTTTGTACACTGTTTACTGTGATTAGCTCAATTTTAAATGGAAAATCGAATTAGCTAGATTACTGTGGAAAAAAATACTAACTAAAAATCGTTATGTAACAATATGGCCTTAAATATAATGTAATACTCAATACATGTATTGTTTCTAAAGAAAAGCTTATGATACATTGATATTTGGAGGAGGCGTTTATAATAAAAGCAGCGATTAGAACGTGGTAAATAATAAAAATGAAACGAAAAAATTAAATAGGTGATTTGCAGCTTTTGTTCCGGCATACATAATCAAAAAAAAAATAACCGCCCTTGAACGTAAGACTTACAATTTATTGACATAAACAGTGACCCATTTTAATCGACAGATCCAAATATCTCCTAAAATACGCTAGCTACAAAAAAAAAGGATGAACTTCGGGAGAATAGTTATTATTTACCTGTACCAATGACCTTGCCCTTCATGTTAATTTTGATGATAATTTAATGGTGAAGCTCATTTTTCTAAATGGAAACTTTACGTTCGAAATGATATTTTAAAGTTTGTTATTGTGTAAGTAAGTGGGTTAGAGAAGTGTAAATGACCTTGACTTTAAAGTCAATTTTCAAGGTCATTTGAATGTTCAGGTCAAGGACATCCCTGTTTTGACAAGGGATTTGAGAAGTGCGGGACAACATTACGAAACGTATTATTTTGACCTTGAAAAGGTCAAATCAAGGTTAAAGCTTAAAAAAATGCTGTTAATTTAAACTTATAAGTTTTTTGGCGGCACTACGAACAGTAGAGAAGTTGAAAAAATTCGAAGTCCTTCTCCTTACTTTAAAAATTATCCGGAAACAGTGACGTGGACGTAATAAGTTCTGTTTCTTTGAAATTCTTCATTATTGTGAATATTTTTACCTCTCACGTTTAGGGTGATTGTATATCATAAGTTACCTCGCCTCTCACTTACGTTTGGGATGATTAATTATCGTGATTCCCCTTGCCTCTCACGTTTGGAGTGCCTTTCGTCATTATTATAATTATATCAACAACCCCTGTTCGAAGTTTACTTTGTTTGCTTCGAATTTTAACGAAAAGCAACCTTTTTCAAGTATTCTCACAAATAAAAATCTGGAGAGCACGGAGGCCATGCAACTGAACCTCTACGTCTGATCCATCTATCATTGTAATGGTCATTCGAAAAGGCACGTACGTGTTGCAAGCCCCTGAAATAAGCAATTAATCATTACCAACTGATGATTTCAAATAACTTCAACTGGTTAAAATAACTTATTCAATTTATTAAAACTAAATCTTGGAAATATTTCTCAAATTTTACAGAATACACCAGTTCATCATGTCATTATTTCATTACGTCACCAGGCCCATCACGATATCAGTTAATCAATACATCATCATTCATCATAATGTTGATAAGTATATTTAATTAATTTATTTAATTTTTTTTAAATTTTTTTCTAAACTCCGGATCTGAAGAAAGTTTAACTATTGATGATATTGATAACCTTAACGTATCTAATAGTGTATCAGAAAATCAATGTAAAAACCGCGATTGCTTGAATACCTTTTTGAACCTCTAGAAGGAGAAAATATTATTCTTTTATGTCATTTATTCCATCAAAGCTGGATGGTAAAGCATATGCTATTGCTCGCTTTAAAACATTTAAAACTTGGGCAGACTTAAAGTCAACTCTAAAGAATAGATTTGGTGAAATTAGGTCGCTAGAGAATATTAAATTTTGGAATTAATTTCGATTTATCATTTTAAGAATGACGATGTGCGTTCTTTTGCTTCAAGAGTTAAGAAGTTGCTTTCACAATTAAACGTATCATGCATTGAATCACACGGTTTAGCTTCAGTAGATCTTATTGAAAAATTGAACTCAAAAACTGCAATTAAAGCATTTCAAGAATGATTGCTCGAACCGATTAAATTAATTGTTAAGGCTTGTTGATTCTTGTTTGTCGATTATTAAGGCGTGTTGTTCATTTTTGTTGATTTTGCTAGATTTAAATTTTGAAAATTTATCCGAATACGACATATTTCATCTAACTTCTTGGAATAATATAGTAGAAGATAGACTTAAATTATTAGTTTCTCAAATTTGATCTTTCAGATTTAAATGAACAAGAATCTTCATCAATTTTAGAGTTATGTCGAAAGTATAACGATGTATTTTACTTAGACGGTGAAATACTTCCGAGTACCTATGCTACATCGCATGAAATATCGCTAATACCTAACTATCTATACCGATATACCAGAAACCTGATAGGTTACCTGAAACCACAAAAGGTGAAATACACAAACAAGTCAAAGTAATGCTCGATAACAATATCATAGAAGAAAGTGACAGTCCACGGAACTTTGAGCTGTTGTTAGCCGTTCCAAAGAAATTCGCCAGATGAATCGAAGAGATGAAGAGTAGTAGTTGTTGGCTTTCGCCGCTTTAATGACATTACCGTAGATAGAGTCTTTCCATTGCCGATAAGTGAAATGTTGAACCAATAAGGTATAGAACAACATATTTTAGTACTTTGGATGTGACAAATAGCTATCATCAACCGAAAACTGCATTCATTACATCTTAGAAGAATGCCGTTTGGTTTAAAGGAAGCCCCAGTACCCTTTCTGCACATGCTGAATAAAATCCTTAGTGATATTAACGGAGTGAAATATTTTATTTATATGGACGATTGTCGTCTACAGTAAAAATTTATTCAATCATAATCAAAAATTAGAGGAAATATTAACCTGTTTACGACTAAATACATTAAAATTAAATCCTCACAAGTGTCGATTTTTGAAAACTGAGATTGTTTATTTGTGTCACGTTGTTAGTCAAAACGGTGTCTCACCAGATCCTACGAAAACAGACGTAATAGATACATATCCAATACCCAAAAACAACAACTGAACTAATATCTTTTCTGGGGCTTATCGCCTGTTACCGCAAATTTATTAAAAACTGCTCTAAGATTGCTCAACTATTGACCAACCTGCTTAAAAAAGATAATCATTACGATTGGACACCTTTCTGTGATGTAGCATTTAAATTATTAAAATCCTTTATAATGAAAGATTCGATTCTTCAATTCCCAGATTTTCAAAAAGAGTTTGCACGGTAACCTGTGACGCAAGTACCAACAGTCTAATGGGACGGCTCTTCCTGTTTCATTTGCCAGTCGAACTCTTTCTAAAGCCGAGATCAATTTCCGACCGTATGTTTACGGAAGGAAATGTATAGATATAACTGACCACAAGCCTTTAGTTTGACTAAAAACCCTAAATAATGCGTCGTCTCGCTTAATGCGATGGAAGCTCAAATTAGAACAATTTGACGTCGAAGTTATTCATAGAGCTGGAGCTTTAAATAAAAATGCAGATTCTCTTAGTCGCATTCAAGTTTCGCAAATCACTAATCATTCCTTTAAGAGTATAGAAGAATTTTTAAATTCTGAAAATGTTCCTGTCGAATGCTATGTGATGACTCTGTCGCAAACTAAACAGTTACCATCAGAGATTTCTAATACAAAAATAGTACAGTTTCATAACCAATCTAGTAATAGTGATAATGACATATCATATACGTAATCAGTACAAAACGAAAATTCCTTAATAGAAATCAATGATCTTGAAATCGAAATAAACCTTCTCCAAGAATTTCATTTATTACCTCTAGGAGGACATCAAGGAATTAGTTGTACTTTTAATCGCATAAACCAATATTACTATTTTCCTAAAATGTGCGCTAAAATTGAATCATTTGTCAGATCGTGGGTTCTATATCAAAAGAATAAGGTTAGTCACATTAACAAAATACCTATATGAGGATAACTACGTCATCAAGTGAACCGTTCGAGGAAATTTTCAGGGATATTGTCGGTCCACTAATGCCTACTTTCAATGGAATTAAATACATACGTATACTATTCAGGATGGTTTATCAAAATATTATGTCGCGATACCTATGAAAAATCAAGAAGCGGAAAGTTTTGCTAAAGGGTTCGTTAAACATTTTGTATTTTTATATGGCACACAAAAGACTATTTAAACAGATCAAGGGTCGAATTTTTTGAGTAAATTCTTTCGTCCTTAAACCAACGGAGTTTAGAGCAAACACATCGTACATTGGCCGAATATCTCCGAAATTTTCTTGATCCATGATAAGTTAGACTGGGATAGTCGGTTAGATTATTGTGTTTTGTTTTAATACCACTCCTCGTACTTTTACAAAAATTATTCCGTATGAGTTAATATTTGGAAGGAAACCACAGATTCCTTTGTCATTCTCAAATGATCCTGAAATAGGCTGAGAAACGAGCAAAGAAAGGGCAAATTTTCGTCATCTGCTAGGAATCTCGAAATAGAAATTGGAAGTTTCTCTGAATAGAAAGTCTGTAAATTTCAAATTATCGTCGGTAATCAAATTTTTTCCAGAATGGGTTCAATCAAACTTTGAGCTAAACATATATTGAAGTTCTCATCCCTAACTAGAATTCTTTGATCAAACTTCGTGTTAACCAATATTCATGATCTGATAGTAAGAATTTTTTCTTTAGTGCATGAACTCGCTGGTTTCACATAAACTTTGTTTTGAATTCTCGAAACCAAGTTTTTACAAGACCTTCAAAAAAATAATGCATCGCAAGGAACAACTCTTTCTCAGAAAGCACTTCAGTTGCGGTCTGCATTTCATACCGGCATGCGGTGTACCAGTTAATCTACTGCTGGTGGATCGGCAATTGTAAGAGGATAAGATTTTAGTTATGCCAGTTACTCCGTTTTGTTTTTCAAGTAGAATAGTATTCTTTATACGAATTTTCGAAAACTTGACCACTTGCGCAATATATACATGTATCTTCAATATTTAAACATTTAATATTATAAATTATGAATTTTTATAATCTTTTGAAGTTCAAAAATTTAGAAAGTTCTAAAGCTCTCTATAGCTCCAATAATCTGGCAAATTTCCTAATAGTGACGAAATTAGCGTAAGTTCCATATAATTATAAACATTACTACGTAGTGAATGTTGAAACAAATTATTAATCGAACTGTAACTATAAATAATTTCGGGTCCTATTGAAATTCATCAGAAAAAAGTCATACCGGAGACTTTTTTTCGATTAGGTAAGGGTGGTTTTCTAGGTCTACTCGTAGGTTTTCGTAGAATACCAAATTATTGACTTACTTTTTACAGGTCATCGCTATGCCAATAAACTGCCTGCACCGTTTTCGATCCTTAGCTCGGCACATTCCCCGAGGCAGCCAAAGGAACCTATGTCGTTTTCTATAATAAAGTGTCACCGTGGTCGACGATCTGTGAGTCTGGCAAATGAAGACATATTTATTAGAGATCTGTACCAGCTTACTCGAACTATTTTGCAAAAATGCTCCAAAAATTTGTATAGGGTCGGAATAGTTTAAGAGCAGGAAAATATGCTTTACGTGCTTTTGTAAGAAGTTTTAATTTCAGTTGTAATTATTATTATTATTACTTGAGGGCCATGTGGGCGTTGAAGCCACCTCGCACTGCGACCTAAAAGATCTTTTGTGCATCAAGCCCTACTAAATTATCCATCCAGTCAATATTCAGGCTTTTAATGAACCTGATAATACTGCCGACCGATACGTGATGCATACTATCTGGGCTCATTGCTCTCCCCCCCAAGTTGATTACTGTAGGAAGTATTTTTTCACGTGTTACATACTATCTGGGCTCATTGCTCTTCCTCCTAGATTTCAGTTGTAATATAATAGCCGAAAATGCAATAAATTTAAATAAAAAATGTTCGGTCTAAAAAGACCAAAGTATTGAAATTCTGTCAAAAATGACGAAAAATTTGGTTGGTCCAAAACCACTTTTCTCGACGTTTTGAAAGTCCCTTAATCTGAAAATGCAAAAAAAAAAATGTCCGTCCGTCTGTCTGGATGTCTGGACCCATGGTATCTCGAGAACGGCTTTTCCGATTTGGATTTTTTTTCGCCAGTCTGTTTTTATAGTCAAGGCGGAGATTTAAAAAGCTTTTCGAGACTGTACGTCAAGGGGGTGGGGTACCTGCCATACGAATTGACCCAAAATACCTGGTTTTATAAATATTTACGATTTTTTTATATGTATAATGCTGGTTTGATTATTGAATTGGGCATTGAATTTGGAATTGATTTGAATGTTAAGTTAGGGGTCAATTTGCGGTTGAGCTGAAGTTGAGTTGGAGTTGAGTTGGGGTTGGATTAGGATGTAGTGAGTAGATAACAATTATTTATATGATGGAACTTGCCTATTTATCAACCGATTATTATGAAATTTGACATGTGTATTGGAAATGGGATTCTAAAATGTTGTTTGGATGAAGTTCTGGAATATGGTCAAGTAGGATATAACTTGCCTATTTCTCAACCGATTACGATTAAATTCGACATGTGTAATGGAAATGGGATTCTAAAATGAGTTTTGGATAAAATTCTGGAATATGGCCAAGTATGATGGAACTTGCCCATTTCTCAACCGATTATGATGAAATTCGACATGTGTATTGGAAATGGGATTCTAAAATGAGTTTTGGATGAAATTCTGGAGTAGGATGGAACTTGGCTATTCCTTAACTAGGTATCATCAAATTTGACATGTGTGTTGGGAATGAAATTCTAAAATAATTTTTGGATAAAGCTCTAAAATATGGCCAAGTAGGATGGAACTTGGTTATTTCTTACCCGATTATCATGAAATTTGACATGTGCGTTGTAAATGGGATCCTAAAATGATTTTTGGTTAAAGTTCTGGAATATCGTCAGTTACACGGTTAGAAATATCAGTATAATTTTGTATACTACTTTCGGTATAAACTTCTAGAATACGATTTTTCGTATTATTTTGGATGCCTGTACCCGTGTTACTAAAGCTTTTGACTTGTTTGGCTGTTGTTGTATAAGTAAATATATGTTGGTTAAAATAGAAATCAGTACTGTCAAAACTGTCATACCAACTTTATGACACAGGTGACAGGTGAATGCCATCCCCATTTAAAACACCAAAGACCGAAGCTCTGATCACCTAGTGAGGTTTCAACCTAGTGAGGTTTCAGCCCTTTATATTTTTAGTATTGGAATAATTCTTTCGAACAAAATTTAACAAATTGGCAACATTAATTATTTAATTAATTTTTCTCTTTTGCAAATCATTAGAACCCCAAACATCTCAAAATTTTTCTAAATTTCTAAATTTCTTAAAGTTTTAATAATTTAAAAATGGAAAAATTCTTTGCATTTACAATTCTTTAAAATTATTTTAAAGCACTAAAGTTAGAAAAATAATTATTTTGTATCAGGTATACAGTATACTACTTGTTAAATGTGTAAATTTTTCTAAATTCTCATTTGCCTGGAATTCTTTAAATTTATGTCTTTAAATTCTTCAAATCATTAAAAAAAGATACCTAAAATTCTTGCAACATTCAAAAAACTTTTAGTTTCTAGAAATTTTTAAAACTCTTCTCTTCTGTTTAAATAAAGCAATAAACATCAATTAATTGATGCAGTCAGAATTGTGCGGGTAAATTTGTGTCTGGAACACGTAAATCCCTTTAACATAAATTGTTGATTATCGACTAGTCTCAAAAAATTTGGAATCATCTGTAAAAAAAATTCTGTTATTATGAATTATGCTTAACTCAATGCTAAATTCTCGAATAATCTCTATCAATCTTTAATAATTTTACAAATCTACAAAAACCTTGAAAATAGGAGAGAATCCCGAACAACCTTAAATAACACCAAAAAAAAATATTGAAGATCTTAAAAAATTTGGAAAATTTTGAGAAATTCTTCAAAATTTTGTATGAACTCATAGTATTCTATAAAAAAGAATCTCAACGGAAATAGAAAACTATAAGCTGAGCCTCTTATGTAGCAAACTTGGGATTACCGGTATAAATAACACAAATAATCTGGAATATTATTGAAGCAATTCTGAGAAATCGAATAATATCGAACGAATCTAAAAATTTCAAATAATTTCAAATAATCTTGAAAATATAGAAAATTGTAGAATAATCTCGTAAACTCTTTCAATATTGAAATCTCGCGATCGTAACCGTAGGAATCCTAAGAAATCGCCTCTTACCTCAAAAATCTTGAATAATCTGGAAAATCTTAAATAATTATAAAAATATAGAAAATTAAGAAAATTCTCAGAAAATACTTTAAGATTATTAAACCCAAAAATAATATCAAAAACCTCATGTCCTCCCAGCAATTCATCGAAGGGCGCAGTAATGTAAATTCTTCTCTTTATTGACTATGATAAGAGATTCGATAGAAAGCTTGCTCAATTGTAACAAATATATCCTCTATAGGATCGATCTACTGCTTAAAACAGCCCGCTCCAAATAGCCCCTCCCTTGAAATATTTAACACATATACCACCGTCACTGCTCTTAATGTCTGGTACAGAAGTGTTTGTCTGGAAACCTTTCATATCTCTTTCGCATTTGTTAGGAACATAGGTTTCACAAAAGTAAATCGATTTATGATTTTTCCATTTACAGATGCTTGACGACTAGATATTCGCAGAAAGTTGGCGTGTTTTTTGCACATGTTTATACGATTTTCAATTGAAAAGCTGATGAATATGAACGTTATTATTAAAATCCGCAAAGCCCTTACACACACAGGTTACTAAAACTAAATACATTTAAGCAATAAATGTAACCTATTCAATGAATGTTCTAACTTATATTTATCCCAGCCAAGCGATAAGCTACTTCTGCTTAACAACCTAATGTTTAATAGCTAGACACGGTTCGATTTTAAGGAATTTAAACTCGTTCTTCTTCGATAATTGGTTTTAGTAAAATAATTTAATTTTTCTTTATTTTTTATGAAAGTGTATTAAATCACAATAAAATTAATAATTTATTATATTTCATTTTATGTTAAATTTTAAGTTTTTGCTTAAGTCTTAGAATTTTTCGAAGTAAATTATATAAGCCTCAATTATATAGTCCGAAGAACAAACTTGAAATGGAATATGCTTTTGAATTTGGGAACTTTCAAAAAACGGTCCAAAAGCCAAACAATGATGTCAGTTATTATCGTTTCTCTTTAATTTACCATAAATTCTGTTAATATGCAAGACGAAGAAAAAAGTATGGGATTTAGACGAAATGTTTTTATAAACTATATCAAGCACTAAATAAGATAAACCGGGATTTAAGATGCGCCTCAATGCGCGCAACTCATCAATGACTGTTAAAAATTTATGAAAAATTTTAATTCTTGTTCGTTTCTCTAATTCGAGCGCAACAAAGCTAAGAACAAAATTTTAAATATATTGAAAATTTAAATGTTTATATAATGAATTTGAGTCACTTGCTTCATTTGATATTCTAATCGAAAGTTCCAATTTTGTTTCAATCTATTCTTTTGAATTGTCGAAATACGAAAACTTTGGACATAGATATCCAAAAAATTTAAAAATTAAAATTGATCTGTACAAAATTCAGATTAGATTTTTTTCAACTACCCATATTCGATGTAATTAACTAATTTTAAAGTTTCTTACAATTTATTTTTTATTTAGAATCTTGAATCGGTTCGAAATATCCATCGCTAAAGAAATATTTTAAAGAAATTGAAAATTTTGAAGCCAAATTTGACAAGCTCACTCCTGTAAACTACCGTGCAAAGCAAAACCTTGTAACATAAACCACAACAAATTTATAGCAATACAAAGTTGTAGCATTTTCCGTCACATATATGTGACATGAGTTTTTTTTAAACTAGCATATCACATAGATTTATGTGACGTTGAATGGCGCACAGGCAAAGTTGCCAGACAAAAATAAAACCTTATTTTATTCAAATAGAAATATCATTGGGTTGACGTTTGAAAAGTTACAATTTAGAAAAATGAAAAGTGAGGCCCAGCACGTCTGGTTGAACCTATTGCCATCTACGAGTGACTGGCAAAAACCACCAACTATTTAGAAAAATCAAAAAGTTTCCCATAAAATTGTTCTAAGGTATACAGAAAGCATAAAAATTGTAAAAAATCGTGATTTCATTTTGATATTTGAATTTATATGAAGCCAATAAATCTTTCATCGGCGATCTGAAGTGGTAGAATGGTATTTTAAACGTTTTCCAGAGTCTACTGAAGGAATATTACACATTCGTTGTGAAATTGCCTCCCAAAATGCAGGTACATATGTGAAAAAAACGAATTAAACTAAAACTTCGTCATATAAAATTTAAAAAAAAAAATTAAATCGAGTTCTGTGGAAACAGAGGAACATGTGTACATACAATATTTAATAATTGCCGTCTTACTTTGGTAAAAGTTATTTCTATCCGGATAGGAATGAAATTTTGCCCAAAGTAAGAGCAATTCTTCTTCAGAATAATTTTTGTTTTTTACTTTCAACAGTTGGTACCAAGCTCTAAAATATAATTTATTATTTACAATTTTAACAAATATAAAATATTGATGAAAAATTATTGCATAAAGTATAATAATTCTAAATGATAATTAACAAAATTTAAAATTCTGATTTATCGAAAAATTGAAAATTGTTATTTAATACCAACTCATAAAACTAAATATATGTAATAGTTTTACTCTAGTGGTAAACACTACGACTAGGTGAAGAAGAGAATTTTGCTATTCCTACTTCTCAGCGGAATGAAACTCTTCATTCCGGAATGAAAATACACGGCATTGTTGTTGTAAAATTGCCAAAGTAAGACTACAAATATACAATTAGAATTGTTTTGTTTATGGTAGGTTTGTAACGTTCGAAGAGGATAGACGTGGATTTTGTCATCATCTTCGTGAATTTAGTTTAATTTTATTTATTTGTTTTTAGAGCTAAGTGTTTGTGTCGTGTTAATTGTGATGAATGTAAAAGTGAGTTGTGTAAAACAAAGATAAAAGAGAAAAATTTTCTCGTATCTTTTATACAGGGTGAGGAAAAGTATGGAAACCCCTAAAAATCTCGCGGAGTACGGTCAAAAAAAAAAAAAATGAGCAAGGTTTATTCTTAGGTAATTTTCAACAAGGAATTTAATGATGAGCTTGGGTGTGACCTTGACCTTCATCTTCAAGGTCATTTGGAGGTCAAGGTTATTTTTTTAAATTAGAACTCCTATTTTTGATGACAGAATCGAAAAAATCGATCAATTTTACGTCCGAGTATGTATTTTCCATGACCTCCTAAGATCATCTGAAGGAATTTACATTGTATTTACAAAGTATGGAAAGTAGGTATCCCAGCGCTTTGGCGTGGGAACCAAATTTGACCTTGACCTTTGACCTCAAGGTCATTGACCTCAAGGTCATAGACCTCAAGGTTACGACCAATATTGTGTTGGTCGCGGGGCGGGCGGGGCGGGGCGGGGCGGGGCTGGGCGGGGCGGGGCTGGGCGGGGCTGGGCGCGGCGGCGAAGACGAACGCGATTGGCGCCGAAGGCGCCAATCGCGTTCGTCTTGACAAGGCAAGGCAAGGCGGGGGCGCGGCGCGGCGGGGCGCGGCGCGGCGGGGCGAGGCTGGGCACGGCTGGGCGGGGCGGGGTGGGACGGGGCGGGGCGTGGCTGGACGCGGCAGGCGGGGCTGGGCACGGCGGAGGCGTGGCTGGGCGCAGCGGAAGCAGGGGTCAAGCGCTGGCGGATGAACTATTGGTTTTGAGCGAAGACGTTGACATACCAAGATCGTGACTCATCAATCCTGAACGGTCACGACACGTGACATGTCGATCGATCATCGCCTTGACTGGTCGTGATTGATTGAGATATTCGTTGGGCGCGACGGAGGCGGTGGAGGGGGCCAAGCGCTGGTGGATGAACTATTGGTTTTGAGCGAAGACGTTGACATACCAAGGTCATGACTCATCGACCCTGGATGGTCATGACACGTGACATATCGATCGATCATCGTCTTGACAGGTCGTGATTGATTGAGATAGTCGTGCCACGTGTCTCGAGTGACGCGTGTTATATTATGTCATTATTATTTATTTTTTACATAAATTATCGTGTTTTTATTTATTTTTTTTTTTTTATTTTTTTTTTATTTTATTTTTTTTTTTTATTTTTTTTTTTTTATTTTTATTTTTTTTTCATTTTTTTATTCATGTTTCCAGAAGCGCTTTGGCAGGGTGAACTTTTGGTTTTGACCAGTGACATTGACATACCAAGGTCGTGACTCATCGACCCTGGACGGTCATGACACGTGACATGTCGATCGATCATCGTCTTGACAGGTCGTGATTGATTGAGATAGTCGTGCCACGTGTCTCGAGTGACACGTGTTATATTATTATTTATTTTTTACATAAATTATCGTGTTTTTATTTTTTTATTTTTTTTTTTTATTTATTTTTTTTTTTTTTATTTTTTTTATTTTTTATTTTTTTTTTATTTTTTTATTTTTTTTTTTTTTTTTTTTATAATTTTTTAGTATAAATAGCGGTTATGTACCATGAAAATGTTCGTATCGCTGCAGATCGTCGGAGAGGTAAGTCACATTAAATAAATAATTCCCTCATCCTTTCCACTTCCTGTTTCCAGCGCTTTGGCGTGTGTGAGCCATTGGTTTTGACCGATGACGTTGGCATACCAAGGTCATGACTCATCATCCTTGACATGTCAATCAATCATTATTTTGACAGCTGTCAAAATATTGATTGATTGACGGGTCATCAATCATTATTTTGACAGCTGTCAAAATAATGATTGATTGACATGTCAAGGATGATGAGTCATGACCTTGACATGTCAAAATTGACAGCTCAAGGTCATGACGTCATGACCTTGGGTGTCAAGGTCGTAACCTTGAGGTCTATGACCTTGAGGTCAATGACCTTGAGGTCAAAGGTCAAGGTCAAATTTGGTTCCCACGCCAAAGCGCTGGGATACCTACTATGGAAACCCCTAGAAATCTCTCTGAGTATGTCAAAAAAAAATAAACAACATTTGCTTTGGAATTGTTTTAGGAGTAGCTTGGAAATTTTATTATTTTATTTAATTTTAATACGAACGGATGAATGGAGAGTAGTTGTTTTCGGTTTATATGAGCATGAATTGCATTTTGTTTTTTGTGCCAATTGCTGTTATGATTACAAAAGTATATTGAAGTTGAGTGTATAGGCCGTATTGGTTAGAGCAGAAAAATAATCCGAAATGTGGGCTCTATTTGAATGAATACTGGGATGCCCGATTTTGCCATTCGACATATGTATTGTTCGGAAAGGAATGAACATTTTGCAAAATTAATTAGATTATAAGATATCCTGTTATTGTTTGATTCCACAGAGTTACTGATTTATACTCAGGATTTGGACCTTGTTTAGTATGGACGTCTTTAAGCTGTTTCTAAAATTTAATTTGAACTTTTGTGCAGTGGGATATTAAGCAGAATAAACTGACAGGCGATTGTTTGTTTTGACTCTGATCTTAACGGTTATTTTCTAGAATCTGACTATTTAATTAATGATAGATTTGGTAATGAAAATTTTATGAAGTTTCAGCGTTCTTTTAGAAGATTTTTATAGATTGGGATTTTAGAATTTTGGTTTAAAATATTATTGATATTTAGAATTTTAAATGTCGAATTTTAGTTTGGTTTGGAGTTTCGTGGTGCAAAGAGGTCAGGCATCGAATGGAGAGTTAATTGGTTGAAGGGTTTGTTGTGCTAATTTTATGTCATACATAGTACTAATGGGAATTAGTTAATTAATTGTTAAAATTTTTAGAGTTGTCACCTATAGGATACAGTCAAACCTGTTTTTGTGCGGTCTTTTTTTATGCGGTATATGAATTATGCCGCATAAAAAAAATCGCATAGAAAATAATCGAGTAAAAAAAAATCGCATAAAAAAGACCGCATAAAAACAGGTTTGACTATATTTCTAATTGTTTATTAAATTATTTTGGTGGCCTAGAACAGGTTAGGACTGATGCTGACGTAGTTTTAAGTAAACTTAGAACAATAGGAATAAAGGTGTTTCGAGTATTTGAAGGGTTTAATGGTACTGATAAATAATGTAATTGTTTCAGAATCTATGATAGTTCCAGAATTAATCATTCTTACCGGGATTAAATTTAATCCTAATTTCAGAAATAAAGTTATAGCTGAATCAACTCTCCAAGATAACAGGCAGCTAAAAATTATGTAGTCTAGTAATTGTACAGTCTAATTTACTAACTAATGTAGTATTTTCAATAGTAGAATTTAGGATAATTAACTAATTTGACCTTGACTTTCAGAAATATTCGGAGAACCCCAACGCAGATTTCCTTAAACTTTAAGCATCCAGCGGATACGTAATTTTAGAAATTGTGTTGTTGTTCTCTTAAGTTACAGGAACTTCAGTTCGGAATTCATACTTCAGAAACTAATTAGTGGGTTTCATTTTAGTGTTGGCTACTTTTCGTTTGCTTAACTACTTGATACTAATTACATTTATTATGTTAGGTTAGATTATTAATGTTAGTATTATAATTTTAATTTTTAATTTTGGGTACTGGTAATATTAATTAAAATTCATTACAGGACAGCGCCCATTACAGACCAAACTCCTAGAAGCTTAACGTGATTTATTTCAAATTTGTTAATTTTTCAGGAGAGTTAGTTTAATATTAGTTTAAAGATGTTTATCCCCAGTTACAAAATCTCAATAATTTCATCTAGTTTGCACATTTTTATGGAAGATTGACATAAATCGGGGTCGACGTAAAATTTAAATAATTAAAATATAGTGTCAATTGTGGACTAAAATCAGTTTTGACCTAAATCGATTTAAGTCACTTTAACTTGAGAGTAAAGATATTTATAAGGTATATATTTACTAATTACGATTATGATTTTCAGAAGGGCTCAGGAATCTGATTCAGCAAACTAATAAATATTAATTCAGAGTACTGTTGTGTCGGCATTGTGTTACTAACTATTGGCCATAGTGTGTTTGTAACCGGGTCAATTTCTTTGATACTAACTAAACTTATCCAATTCCACTTTATGTTGTATGTACAAGGTGTTCGGTGAGGCCCGGCCATTAACAACTCCGGAAGATCTTGCTTAAAGCTTGGTCGAACACTTCAATCAATCAATCAATTAGAATTATGTTGTTTATGAAGCCAGTGTAAAATTTGTGTATTCACGTAATTTACGGGCTTCTAAAATTCACGGGCCACATAGACACATGTCTATAGTGCGTTTATGCGTTAATCCACCCCTGCACAGAAAATTCCTTTATTAATTGTGTGTTTGCTGCAAATGCATTTCATTTTTGCAGATTTATTGAATTTTTTTTTTTTTCGTTATATCAATGCAGTAGGAAGAAAAGAGATAATTAATTTTGGTAACATCGCGCATAGCCTTTCGTTCGAGTTACAACTATTTCCCCCTATTTCATTTCACCTTCATTGTCTTACAGTGAAACTTGTTTATCTGGTTATGTATTTATTTGTGGTCTAACCAAAAAAAAAGAACCTCACAATTTGAATGAAACCTGAACAACATAATTCTTCTACACGTCATTATTTGAACAGCGATGGGTTTCAATTCAGTGCGATTTTTGTAAAATATTGTAAACAAAGAATATAATAAAATTGAAAATTTCATAAAGCTCATGCTTCTTAATTTAAAATAGATATATGTTATCCGGATTATTTTCAAGAGAAGCAATTTATTTTTATTACCAATTTACACCGTCCCTTTAGAAATGGTAACAATACCCGATTTCTTGCAGCGTGTGTAATATTTCACTTTACATAATTGGCTGACTTTATTATTACAACGAACAACTAATAAAATTATAATAATATTCGCGCTTTAACTAATGCCGCAACAAATTCTAATTAAAAATGAAAATGTTTCTCATTAATTTTTCATATATGAACGCACGCTCTTATCATGCTCGCATCCAACCATATGTAGTATATATAGGTATTCATAAATTCATAATTTTAAATTAAATTTTCACGTATTTTGAATATCATTATACATATTTTGTTCCCTAGTCTTCAACTCAACTCTATACTATACTATATATACCAAAATAAAAACAACATCAAAATAAATTAAAATAATATAATTATCATTCTGTCTAATTAAAACTGGCAACAAAAAAAAAAAAAATGAAATTTTCATGAAATCATCCATTCAATTTAAACGTAAGTGCATTTAAAATATTTCCATATTCCCGCCCTTCGCTATAATAAACAGTCGCTCATATTTAAATATAAATTCAAAACTTAAAATAACAACGATGAGTGTGTATGATATCCATTTTCCAGTATTGAATGGAATTTGTCATGCAAACTCATTCCTGTATTATGTACATGTGTACATAGGTGAAGTATGTAGATACACTACACATTATATTATTATTGTTGAATATATGTTAATTTTTTTTTTTGTTTAATTTAATTTAATTTATATACGTGGTTTAAAGTATATAAGTTTGTTAAAGCTTTTTTTCTCATAATTTTTGTTGGCTACATTATACTGACGACAAAAACAAAAATGGTAATAATAATAATAAAAATAAAAGTTTATTACTATGCTCTGATAAAAATATTTGTATATAGATGATACTTTTATACTTGTGTTTAAAAGAATGAACGAAATAAAAGCAAAATAGGAGCTTTCTTCTCTCTAAGGTTCCTCATTAATCCTGCTTAAGCTTAAAGTTTATATAGAATAAAATAAAAACACACACTAAGAGTAAAAAAAAAACACTTAAAATAATTATTTTAATCTGCAACTTAAGATTAAGTTTTATGCTTTAAAAAAGAAACAAACATTTCGTAATGCAGGTAAACTTTATTTGTTGTTGTTAACCCACTTAAAATTGAAAGTAAATATTTTGTAAATGAGAAATCAAAGATTATTTTTACAAAATTCAAATCGAAATTTCTGCCTGAAGGCTTCAGGAACTACAGTTGAATATTTTTTATTTCATTTTGGTTGGTTACTCGAGGCAGGATAGCATTAGCAGGAGTAAAGATTTGCACATTTTAGCTTCACTTCATAACCGTAGTGAACTTCCATTGCTGCGTTAATTTATTTTTGTTGTTACATTTCTCACTATAACAAAGTTATTGGGTAAGTATTGTAATCGCGAAAAAAAATTTGTTCCATATTTTCACATTTCTCGACGAACTAGGTTACCAGAACTTCGAAACATCGATAAGAAAAATATCGTGTCCGTCTTTCCGTACTTCCATTCATACAATTTCATTATTTTCGATTTGCCTCCCATTCTCACAAATATTGATATGTTCATAAATTTGTACAAAGATAGATTTTAGTAATAAGCACGTTTGTGTTAACTTTTGGGTTCATTCGAGTCTAAAATAGAAGGGGTTGTAGTATGGGATTTCATAATAAAATTAAAAATTCATCATCATTTTGCGTATACATAATTGAAAAGTCGATCTAAGCATTGCGAGCGAGGGGGGGTTAAATAAATTTTTACCAACTTATGTTTGAGTAAATTTGCAATATCTGCACTAAATTCATTATTTTTTACCCACAGGATGCATCGTATTATCTTCTATTTTGCATGAAATTCAATTCACATAGGCTTCTGCCCCTTAAACTCTGGCATCTCAAATTCGCTATATAACGCAATACGTATCTTATAATACCAAATGTTTTCCTATATTGGATCTCCTGGCGAATATAGTACTTGCTTTGGCTTGCTGCGAGATCCTTTCCTTTAGTCCGGCCTCACCTTACACATTTTCGGACGCAGACAAAAAGTCATCGACGCACAACTCATTTAAAGCATGTTGCAATATGTTTTCATCACTGCAATGCTGAGCTAGTTTATGGAGAGTGCGAATTGCCAAAAAGGCGGAACATGGCAAGGTCAAAAGTTACTCTAGTTAATTGGTAATGCCTAACTTGTTGATTTGCATTCTCTCGCCCCAGTACTCGCTGATAATTTGCGTCATCGGGAGAAACGCTCTCCTGTCTGTACATTTTCTCTACATGAGCGGTTATTACAATCCTATTGCATCTGAATCTTATTAAGGTGACCGAGAGTGTTTGTTGAATACTTGGTCCGACCAAGGACCATTTGATGTCTTAGTTGAACCATTAAAAAACTCTCGTTCTTTTGTTGTATCACTTAATGCCTTCCCTACTGCATGGTGAGGTAAATAGAAGGTTTTGTTTGATGTATTAGTTTCGCTGTTCTCCATCGTTCGGCATTTTAAGCTCGAGCGCCAAAAATCGCCGGATGCCCACCAACAATGAATTTCTCAATATAGACAATGTTCTCCTGAAAGGGAGTTGTACGATGAATCGCCCGTCTTCCTACCTTTTCACTGTAGCATTATAAAAAGTTTCACATTCCGCATCTTCCGGTGAAAGTTATTTTGTTTGAGGTAAGTCTTCGATCTCCCAAAATTGTCGCAGCGTTTTATCTATGTATACCCCTAATTGAATGCTTAATGATTTTGATTGACCGGATATAACCCAACCGAATACAGTATTTCATAAGATTTCGAACCCAAATTGTCTCTGTTCGTTATCTAGAATCGCAAAAAATGTATCTGCACATATCAATATATCTATAGGAGCTGGTTTGCAGAAGTCTGGATCAGCTAATTGCATATTTTCCATTCATTCAAACTTTGCAGCCTTTATGTTGCATCCTGGTATTATCTGGGGCAGCTTGTTCAGGATTAAAGCGTCGATCTCTATTTTACAGTCTGAATTATACAACGATCCCATCACTACGCTCCTTCCCCATGGATTGTATTGGACCAGCTGTTATCCCAGTTACAGGAACGTTGACTTTACTCCTTTGTAAATGTAGTCGTTGCACGCAATGTGTAACCCACAATCAAGTAGCGCTCGAGATCGATGTATTTTTCAAATTTGTCGGTAATACATACGCTTGGAGCTGGTAAAATGCCTTGAACTTGATCTTGTGATGTTGGCTGCGTAACGGCGTTGAAATTATTTGATTCAGATTTGTTTTCCTTAATATCTGTGTTGGCTTCAGAGTGCCAGGTCATATGATGTTTCCATTTACATATCTTGCAATTAAATTTCGATCTGTACGCGATAGCCTGATGAGTCGACGACAAACAATTGAAACAGAATTGTTCTCTGATATAATTCGCTACCGTGCTGTTACTGGAAGTTCTGCATATTTCTCACATTTCTCAAGATTGTGCTCCTCTGCACATGACGGACGTGAAATTTGTGTTTGTAATATCAATGTTGTAACTATTTTTGAAGAATTAGGCTTCGTCTTATGCCAAGAATTATGGCTTTCAAGGGCTTCACTACTCTTGTTCAAAAATTTATAAAATGTGTCCATCAGAGAGGGAAATTCAGCTTCTGTCATTTGGTGGTCCCATGCATCCTTTGAATCATGGTCCAATTTGTTTACAAATATATAGACCAATCATGGACCTCGAGCTTCTGCTGATTCACCAAGTGCTTTCAGGCCACAAATGAACTCATCAGATACATCAGCGAGATAAAGTGATTTTGAACAACACTGGTGTAAGGTTGGTTTTTCCATGAATTGTTTTAATAGCGCGTGCACTACATCATTTTGTTTATCGTATCGCCCCTTAATTTTGTCCCATACTTCTTCATAGTTAGCCTCAGTGACATTTAGATAATTGATTAAAGAAAACGCTTCTCCTTTAAGTAATTGTAATTTGTGTAGTTTTGATATAGCACTATTTTCGTGTATCGAGGTTTCAAAAAGATGCCGAAAGGAATGAAATTCCGAATATTTTCCATTGAATGTCGAAATATTTACACGTGGTAAACGCACCTCACTCTCACGTTTGTTTAAAGTTGAAACCTCATTTATAAAGTTGGTCGATTTTCGAAACTAGCCAACATTTGCTTCAATTCATAATGGTACGTTTCGATTTTCTCTACCACATTGACATTCGCTTCACCGAATTTACCCGTAAGGGTCCTTTCTAGAATCTGGAAATCGTTCTATTCATCACTGCTTAAACTTCGCTAATGCGAGTATTATTATAGATGTAGGAGTTTGTGTAGGACTTTTTATCAGCCGTTATTCAGATAAGTTTGAGCAAATATTTAATGTGTGACCAAATGATTCTTTGTTTCTTCTTTTTTATATTTAAGGCATCAAATTAGTTGGCCAATCCGCATGAGCAACGTTACCCCTTCATTCCTCACACTTAAGGCTTGTCTCTTATTTCTCCTTTCCCCCTCAAGTCTAACCAAAAATTTCAAACAGTAGGCGAATTACTATACAAAAAAATTGTTGAACTGTTTTCCGAGGTATTGGGCCCGATTCTGGAACGATAAAATTTATGTTATGTTATTTTATTTCCCCGCTTCCTATATGAATTTGTATTGAAAAAACAAAAATAACATAACATAACATAAAATTTTGGAAGGCAGAATCGGGCCTAATATCCAGGTTCGAACTAAATTATTCTGAAAAAACTACTAGACTTAAACCCGACTTAAGGTTCGAACTAAATTATTCTGAAAAAACTACTAGACTTAAACTAGTATTGAACCGTAATGCTGAATCAGTTCCTGTAATTTTAATACGCACATCGGTTCGGTTTTCGTCGACGGTGTTGAAAATTGTATTCTTGATACATTAAATATATTTAGTATGGACAAAACCTATTATATTTTCGAAATGTTTTCTCATTCAATTGCGCAATATTAAATCACATACTATTGAAGCTGTACCACTAAGGATCATTAAGTGAATACTTCCGATCTTATTGCTTCACATAACGTACTTAGCGAGCATTGGTTTAACTAAATCTGTTTCTCCTAAAGCTGTGTTTATGACATAGGAAGATAGGGAGATTTACCAAAAAGGCCAACCAAAATATTTAAAATGCCACCAGCCCACTATAGACTACTTTGATTAAAAAAAGTAAGAAATTGTTTAACTCGAGCGTGGAACTATCTACTAGTTGACGCTTATGATTTTTAAAATAATAATTTGGTTTGTCGTATCAAACTTCCTATCTTCTTATCTTCCTATGTCATAAATATATTTTTATGCATGAAAAATTGCCTTGGTTACACCGATTAATAAAATACGTTCTCCGGTTACTGCAAGCGATTTTCGTTTGATTAGAATATTACCAATTTTGTCTAAAATTTTTGAAACACTCATTCAATTACAGATAAACGCTTTTGTGACAAGTCATAACATACTATAAATACTCACCAGTGGGGCTTTCGACGAAACCACAGTACTACTACCAGAGCCTTCTAGAGTATAGAGCCATAATCATTATGACGTATTTTTTAGAAGCTTTTTTA
Source organism: Tipula helvola (assembly GCA_963556165.1). NCBI lineage: Eukaryota > Metazoa > Arthropoda > Insecta > Diptera > Tipulidae > Tipula > Tipula helvola. Next base: position 110,978,268 of record OY744482.1, read on the forward strand.
GTGGTATAACTTTTCACTGATTTCCATAGGAATTCATAGTAAAAATGGTGTTTTTTAGCTTCAAGTTTTGCAATGAAAAAAGCAAAAATGTTACAAAATTTTTATACAAAAGTGTTCTACATACCTTTAGCAGCAATATACATGCAGGGTTTATTGGTATTAAGTAAATATTAATTGCAGAAATATTAAAATTAAATTATTTCTAAAATATATTTTTCAAACTTTCATTTTGAAAAATACATCAAAGTTGGCTCTGACGAATTAAAATAATACTTGCTACATTTATCTTTAGTTTTACTAGTGTACGTTAGATGTCTCAGATTTATACAGAAAAATACGAAAAAAAATTGTTTAATCACAAAATTATGATACGTTCTTAATATTTTGAGAATTTGTTTGCTTTTCCTACAATTTTTGAACTCAAATTTCCCAAGGTGCCAATTTTTCGTACGATTTTTCAAAATGTTTACTGCCTACTGCCATCTATGTATATTGACTTAATGCACACGATTTGTAGTAAGCTTTTCTTTTCAATTTGACCAGAATGCTGTTGATATGAACTTTTTTTTATATTTTGGTTTAAATAAATCAATTATTACAAGAAAATGAAAACGATTTACTTAAACGACATTTATATATGTTGAAATTCAAACATTTATGAAAATATTTCAGAAATCATAATTAAGAATTTGTAACGTTTTAATTGAAAATTTGTCTTAAGAAAAAAAGTGATTTCCCATATATTTTATATGTTTTACTATGGAAATTTTGATTTTTTCGTCGTTTCTAATTCCCATAAAAAAGCTTCGATTTTTAGATTATGGCTTGTATAATCAAGGTTGCTTTGCTACTACGCATCCTCGAAAATAATACCTCTAACATTGCAGGTGTAATCGGTGAAACACATAATCGGTTAAATACATATTATGAAAGGATTAGGGAAACGATTTTAAAAACATTTGGTGTTCCCTAAGGCTCTATACATAAACCAAATATGATAATCTATCCAGGGTACAAATGATATCAAGTAACATCTTTCTGCATATGATTTACAAATAGATTCATTTAATAATCCTGATTCTACTGAGACAGTAATAAATAACATGAATTTTACCTTAGAGGGGGTATTAGATTTTACCAGTTTACATAAACTCCAAATTAATCCTAATACATCATAAGCTATTATCTTATATTTAATAAAAGACGAGTCACAAAACCAACTAATTGCCTAATATTTGATAGTCACAAAACTGATTCCTCTGAAGTAAAAAGTTTAGGTTTGGTCATAGACAGTAAACTAAATTGTTAGCCCATATAAATAATTTATGTAGTAAAATTTCCGGGATTTTAAGTAAATTGTGGGATACTGCGAGATTCCTATCTATTAATATTAAAGCAAGTATACCGTTACATTTATTTGAAGAGTTTTGATATCACAGCAGACATTAAACCTAAATTATTGCAATTTGATTAAGGATTTTTTTTGCTTAAGGACTTATGGCTATACTGTCACAGTTATAGAATTAATGGTAATTCGAAATTTCAAGATTTTTCTGGTTTTTTGTTATTTTCATTAATTTAGTACGGAGTTTGAAAATTTTTTCGATATGCGAAAATTCCAATTTTGAGTTTTGGGATTTTTTGAGACTTTGGAATTTTTTTAAGATTATTCAAACATTATTGATTTTCAAATTATTCGAAGATTTTGATTTTTTTTTTTTTTAATTTTAGGAAGTTGAGGTCTATACATGAAGTTATATTTTCATCGAAGGTTTCGAGGTTTTAGATATTGAATAGCATTGAATGATTTACTGAGGATATTTATTACATTTGGGTTTTCATGGGTACCTCGGGATGGCAGAAGTTTATTGAAAACACCTCGATGCAATCAAGCTAAGTCAATGGGTAGCGGCACATTTCGGTACAAAGGGTTGGAAAATTGCCTGCAAAATATATTTTTCAACATTAAAGAACCTAGAAGCATTTCATTGACATTTATATTTGTTGGATTACCGTCATACAACTGCTCCAGGTACCAATTTTGACCAAAATAAAGCCATAATAGATGGAATGAAAGAGATGCATCCTATGGTAATTGATGTTTATTGCGGAGAAGAGAAACCTACACTGCAGTTATATTTAAAACAATTAGTCGGGATGGGATTCAGGTTAATGGTTTCAAAATACAAATGGTCATTGGCTGTTTTATCTATGATTATTCGACAAGAACATTGCATGAAAGCGCAGAATACTAAAATCGAGATGCTTACGTTTCGGTATTGTTTTGGTACGTTTTTGGTATTATCTTGACTAATTTCTCACTGAAATATATGCGTAAAGTTAATATTGATAATTTTTTTCTTACGCACACTTTTCAGTGTCATTTTGCAATATTTATGAAAGATGTATAACTAAATGTATGCATAAATCTCATAATTCTGAAAAATTTCGGTAATTCAAGACTGTCATCTTATTGGGTGTATGAATTAATTTTTAGACTTTTTTTATAAAAAAGAAATGTTTATTAAAAGATAACGATACAGTATATTTTATCCAATATATTCGCCATCGTAAGCTATGACTTCCTGCCATCTCCTGGAAAGTTTGTGGATTCCTCGTTTGAAGAAGCCTTCAACTTTCCTAGCTATCCAGCCATCGATCCAGTTTCAAACTTCTTCGGCGTTTCGGAAGCGTACGTCATCCAGGCATATTTGCATTGATCGAAACAAATGGTAGTCGGAAGGTGCAAGGTCTGGAGAATACGCAGGTCGTTCAAACTGATCCCAACCGAGTTGCTCTACCTTGTTTTGAGCGGTTTTTGCACGATGTGGTCTGGCATTGTCATCATGAAACAAAACTTTATAGCTTTTGTTCGCTATTTCTGGCCGTTTTTCGTCTAATGCACGTGCCAAATTCTCCAGTTGGCTTCGGTAGCGATCACCTGTAACCGTTTCATTTGGATTTAACAGCTCATAATACACCACACCTTTCTGGCCCCACCAAATACTAAGCATCACCTTATCGCAATGAATATCTCGTTTTGGCTGCGATGGTCCTACTTGGCCTGGATCGACGTAAGCTGCTTTACATTTGGGGTTGTCGTAATAGACCCACTTTTCATCGCCAGTAAGAATTCGATGCAAAAAACTATGTTTTTTGTACTCAACAAGATTTTTTTTGCATGCTTCAATTCGTGCTCTCAATTGATTTTCGGACAGTTGATGTGGGGCTTTCCCATTGCGTGCAAACGATGAGAAATGGTTGATCGGTCAATGTTTAACTGGGAATCGATGAAACCAATTGAAACAGCTTGCTCTCGATGGAGCTTGATTATCATAAGTATCAGAAAGCAATCGTTGAGCTTCAGCGGCAGTTTTCTTGGAATCAAAAAAGAAAAGAAAAACCGACGTAATATGAAAAATAACACTTTCTACTCTGAATTAGATTAACAATTGTGACAGCTACAAAATGCAATTGGAATTGCTTGTCAAACTAGCGGGTCTAAGAATTAATTCACACACCCAATATTAAAATGAGCCCTTTCGAAGCCATGTTTGGTGAGTTTTCCAAAAATTAATTGTGCTTTTTAGACAAATGGCAAATTTCGCAATCAAACCGATAAAGATTACCATAGGGAGATGACACCTGTAATCGCTCTTCAATCAGTGAATTAAGTTGAAAATTTTATAATAGTGGGTTCGTTGCATTTGTTGGAGATTGGGCTAATGAAAAGATGTATTTTTGGTTCGGACTTCAATTTCAAAACTAAATGTTCAGCTGTTGTTTTCCCATTTGCTAAGAACAGCCTACAAAACAATTTTCGCCATTTTCGACAGTTTCACATAACGTATAAGGCATTTTTGGTTATTTGAAATACACACACTCAACTATAACATTTGCTTTTAAGAATCAAAACGATAACTCGCTTAAAATGTTTTTGAAATAAAACTTTTTTAGCGACGTGTCTGTTTGAAATTTTTGAAATGAAAAATGTAACGAAAATCAAAGTTAGAGCATTTAGTACATTTATTGCTTGTTTAAACAATTTTAATACATAAAACAAGTAAAACTAAAATGTACATACTGCGTCTTGAATTTGTATCGTAATTCGCGTACTGTATGAAATTTTTGGTTACACTTAAGAGGAAACGGTTACATGAAAGGGGAAATAAGAGACAAGCCTTAAGTGCGAGAAATGAAGAGGCAAGGTATCGAGCAAAAACTTTATTTCTTTGTACCTTAACCGATTTTAATACCATTCAGCCTGCACGATGGAAATCGGATTCTAAAATGGCTTTAAGAAACAATTCTGAAATATGGCCAATTTGGAAGGAGCTTGGCCATTTCTTATCTGATTTTGATGGAATTCAGTATATACCATAGAAATGTGATTTTAAAAGAGTTTTTAGATAAACTTCTGGAATATGGCGAATTATCGATTTTTGCATTTTATTTACTTACAATTAGTGAATTTCGGTAATTGGTAGTTAATTGTTTTATAAATTTGAAATTTGTCGTAAAAAAATAAAATAAACAAATAACATCTGCGACTAAAGAAGTTTCACTTCCTCCGCGAGCTTGTATGGATGAGGCTCACGATTTTTTAAATTAACGCATACGTTTCGGTACTATTTTGTGTTGTTATACGTTTTTGGTATTATCTTGACTAATTTCTCATTGAAATATTTGCATAAAGTCAATACTGATCACTTTTATCTAACCACAATTTTCAGTAATATTAAGCCGTATTTATAAAATTTATACATAACAAAATGTAGGCAAAAATCTCAAAATTCTGAAAACATTTCGGTAATGCAAAATTATCATCTTCGGATTATATTTGCTAATTACCAATTTGTTTAATCAAAAAAAGTGGAGTAGAAGTCAAAATATATCGAATAATAGTATATTGTATAACAAGTGAAGAAAACGAGTCATTACAAGACGAAAGTAAAATTTGCAGCCTGAGCGATAGCGAGGGCTGCACTCACTTAAGTTTTGCAATGACTCATTTTCACACGAGTTATACACGATATTTTTTCTATGAAAGAAAAAAAAATTATTCGCAACAAAAAATTAAATTGGAACGTTTGGAATTTTACGAATCGTGTGGCAATATTAAGAAATCGTTGTGTAATGAATATTTCCACACGATTTTAGTAAACGACGCAAAGGCTCCTTTTCTTATATAATTTAAATTCAAAAATCATCATCGAAAGCATAGGTTACTGCACTATCGTAGAAAAAACAATTTTTGAGGTTAAATTAAGGGGTGATTTTAAACCCCTGAAAAAGGTTTAAAAGGTGTTTAACCCCTAAAACAATGGTTTCTTATTTGTTTCACAGTGCAATACAACTTAGAATAGCTTTTTTTAATTTTTTGAATTTATAGTTCAAAAGGTGCCCTTGTAAGACAAAATGATAATTCAATGTTTTCAACACTAAATAGCTGGTTGGTCTCTCATTTTATTCTGAAAACCTGGCTTTAGTAGATTTCTTAATCTTATTCGGTAGCCTGTTATATATAACAGGGGCAATAAATGCAAGAACTTCCTATATTATTGTTTCTTTGGTGCATTATGTGTAAAATTATTGAAATTTCTCAACTTATATTTTATCACCTTTAAGTTTAGATTACAGCTTCTTTAAAAAAAATATCTTATGAAATTTTGAAAGTATAAATATCTCCAAGGTAGAATTATCAATAGCCGGAACAGTAATAGGGTCGAGGTCAGATGATTTACGTTTCATGAAAATTCGAATTGATGCGTTTTGTGCAACAACAAATGGTCATTACGAGAATGCATAGAGACCTCCTCAAATAATTAAACCTTACTGCAGCTTGGACTGTACGGGCTCTCACAATAAAATTATAATAAAATAGAAAGAGGACAAAGAAGCCTAAATATGCATAATTTCCAATTACAGGTAAAAATGTTATGTTGAATTTCCGCTATATGCGATTTGAAAGAAAGTTTAGAGTCCAATGCTACATCAACGTATTTCAAATTGTATACTAAAGCACGAGAAATACAGCTTTTGGTACAGCTAGGAATTTTAGCTGATAAATTTCTACAAATAAAATTGGTAGAAGCTGCTGTAACGATGTGATCGTGCACACTTTGGGTATAAAACCACATCATATTGTATATCGAGTATAAGTGTTCGAACTATATCTAAAACTTGTGATCCATGAAGTTAATCTGATTTGGTTTTGTGGTTGCTTTTAAACTAATTGATTTGAAGACCTGCGAACGTTGAAGGGGTAATCTTCCGCAAGCGAGTGTGTATTGTTTTTCTTTTAGTTTTTTTTTAGGTGCGACGACATCTGGATGCGGAGAGCTCACCGTATCGTCAGTACTCGTGTTTACGCATGGAAATTCGTACAGGGTTTACATAATTATCGGTATAACGCGGGGCGGAAGATAAACCAACTACGACAAAAAGAAAATAAACAAATAAATAAATTAAAAGCAGATTGTATTTAGTAACTAAATAAAAAGAACATAATGATTGTACTATTAAATTTAAAATAATTATAACGATATTTCAAAGAAAAAAATATGATTGTGTAGAGTTTTCTTGAATTTCAGGAGATGATCGGAGGGTGAGGTGTGGGACAGATGTGTTCGTGCGTAGTGTGATTTTTTTTTTTGTTTTGTGCAGTTCTCACGATCCAGGTGGATTCGCAGTATTGACCCCCCCCCCCCCCCCCCAAGGCTGAGCAAAGCTGGCAAATCGCTGCAGCTGTAGAGTCGCCTAGATATCTGCTAACAGTGCGGTTCGATCCACAAGCTAGCATTCGTTCAAAACGTGCTGTTACAGTACATTCGAAATAGTAATATACATGATGACCTTGGGATTAAAACCTTATAGAAACAATTAAAGATTCAGTTCTAAATATTATTCAAAACTAGAGGCACATTTCAACGAATTAGCCAGGGATATACTAAACCAGCCGCGATTTAGGCGCACCTTTAAATTTACTAAATATTTTTGTTATAATCGTGGAAAATGAAGAACAAACCATAAGGGTGGTACTGTACGTGGTGCAACTTATTAAAAATAACATGTTTTTGTTGTTGGTGTATGTAATCGATTTATCATCAATCGGATGGCAATCGAAATAATAAATTATAAAATATAAAACTTAGTTCTTGTTCGATGTTTGGAGATAATAAATTATAATCTGAGTTTTTGTTTTTATTTGGAATAATCCTTGAAATTATACCAATTTTTCTTCTTCTTCTTCCGCTGGCGCTACATCCCATGAAGGGATTTGGCCGCCTCAACGATGCTCCTCCAAATAATTCGATCCGCCACAAGAGAACGCCAGACACGGTGACCGAGTGTGTTTAGGTCCCTTTCAACGTCGTCCATCCATCGGGTAGGTGGTCTCCCACGAGGTCCTACTTTCGTTGGTGCCGACTCCAAGGCCTGTTTGGTGGTCCGATTTTGTGAACGAAGTACGTGCCCAAGCCATCTTAGCCTTGATGATTTTATGAATCCAATGATGTCAACTTTATCGAGATCATTTCTGATCTCGTGATTCATTCGCATTCTGTACGTGACTCCTTCTTTAATAGGACCGAGAATTCTTCTTATGATCTTACGCTCAGTTACAGCGATTTTCTGGATGTTTTGTGCTGTCAGCGTCCAAGACTCACAACCAAAGGTGATAACTGGTCTTATCAGCGCCTTGTAGATGTCCAATTTTATTTTGCGCGATATATGAGGAGACTTGAAAATTTTTATATTGGCGTAAAATGCTCGGTAGCCTGCTGCGATCCTCGATGAAATGTCCACAGAAACGGAGTTATGCTCAGTGATCAGCGATCCTAGATATTTGAACTCATTCACCTTTTCATATTGAGTGTCTCCTGAAATGAAGTCCCCACGAGTCTGCCTTCTCGCGGTCACCATGTATTTGGTCTTCGCTTCGTTGATCTGAAGGCCTATTTGTTGGGCTGTTAATTCCAATGGGAGGAGGACTTCTTTTAGGGATATGATGTTGCGACCCAGAATGCAAATATCGTCAGCGTATGCTAATAGCTGGGTTGATTTATAATACAGGCAGCTACGCTGCGCCATATTGAGCTGACGAATGACATACTCTAATGACAGGTTGAAAAGAGTTTGAGCTATTGGGTCTCCTTGCCGCACTCCAGATGTTATCTCAAAGGCATCCGAAATTTTCCCTTCTATTAGCACCTTACATAGTGAGCCATCCATTAAAAGCTGGCACATTGAAACCAATTTTGACGGTATGCCCAGGTAGGACAATACGTTCCATAACGTATTCCTCTTAATGCTGTCGTACGCCTGTTGAAAGTCTATGAATAGACTGTGTACAGGGATGTCCTTTTCATAGCATTTCTCCAGCAAAATCCTCAGCGTGAAAGTTTGATCGGTCGTTGATCTATTTGGACGAAAACCACATTGATAATCACCCAAGATCCTCTCGCTGTAAGTTGATAACTTTACTGCAACTACGTTGGCCAAAACCTTGTAGCCTGTGTTCAGCAAAGCTATACCGCGATAGTTGTTGCAGTTCAATCGATCTCCCTTTTTATGAAGTGGACATATAAGAGCCGTCTTCCACTCTACTGGGATTATACCAATTTACTCGTTATAATTTCCACATTTGGGGGCCCAACCGGGATTGATACCTACAATTGAAAGAAATGAAATTTAGAATTGCGGAATTAGAATTCGTGTCACGAAGCGGTGTAGCGCGATCGAAGACAATGATCGATTAGTTTAGTGCGTGATTAATTGATAAAAAATTAATTATAAATTGATACAGTATGTGTTTTGACAAATTTTTGTCTTTGAGGTTAGTGAAAGTTTTGAAGACGGTTAGTGAAATTTGGCGTGATTTCAATTCGGCCTTGCAATCACGTGACGAATACTGTGCTAGTCGGCATTGTGTAACGTGTTGCTTAAACATAACAGTGTGTAAATTTATAAAGTGGCTTACAGTGGTTAAAATGGAATCAGCGAAAACATAAGGATTATTTGTGACAGTGTTTAGTAATTTACGTCTACAACCGTTCCTAATTCCAATTGATTGGGTTTATTTCTTTATTACAAAACAAGGGCGGCAAATACAATTACAGAAAATTTTAGCGGTAAAACACAGAACTAACGCCTATAATGGGTGGACGTAAAGACATAGAAACTCCAGATTATTTAATATAAATTTAGAAATGAATTTGCGGAAATTAGAGTTAAAGGGGCAAGAAATTATTTTGTTGAAAGGAGAATTTGAGTTAAGCAAGCGAGTTAATATATCGCAACCTACAGTGATACCGGATGCAACATCTATGCCGACGCTCACAACTGTTTCACCATATAACAGTACTATGATCTTTAGCTTTAAAGATATCGAAGAATCGTTAAATGCATTCACTGGTGATGATGATTACCAAATCGAAAAACCGATTGCTGAATTCGAGGATGCGAGTTTATGTGCTGGAAGGAGTGACAAAAATATTTTCACGCGTAGATTGTTGAAAGGAACCGCGAAAGCCGTCGCATGACTTTCGATTTAAAATCATGGGAAAATCTGGCAAATTTTCTACGGAAAGAATTAAAAAAAACAGAAAACAGTGCAGTAGTTCCCCGTAAAATGTTGGAACTTGGAACGTAAAAAGAAGATCGACGAGTCATTTAAATCGTATTTAATTGCGTTAACGGCAATTGCAAGCGCCGCAAATATCAAGGAAGCCGCTATCATACAATATTGTATTGATGGAATACGGGATTATGAGCCGAAAAAATCCGTTTTATATGGCTGTTCCACGATGGATGAATTTAAAGCGTAACTTCAAATATACGCGGCGATTAAAAATAAAACAACCACCAACAAAACCAATAGCAGTAATAGTAATAATGACAACACATCTTCCAAAAATAACAGTAGTACTAGTGATAATAAATGAAAGCCGGTTAATTCGCGAAGAAATCGTCGATTACAATGTTTTAATTGTTTAGATCCGTACGCTGTCATAATAAATCAAAAAACGAAAAGTACTACATTTGTAAGAATTTTGTACATAATTCTAAGACATGTAATAAAGTTGATATGAACAAGTCGAATGCATGCGTAACCTGCACAGGAAAGAAATAAAAATTGGAGAAAATATAATGTTCGCTATGGTTGATAGCGGAAGTGGCTTGAACTTTATGTCACAAAGCCGATACAATCCGCTTGGATCACCTAACTTCAATGGTCAAGCTATTCTTTTCAATGCAGTCGTATTAAAAGGATTATCATTCCAATTGGTTCAATTTCAAATCCAAATTAATTACGACAGTTATACTACGAATTTTCTAAGAATTCTATTAGGCAAAGAGTTAATAGACCAAACAATTACGACTATTACGCCTGATTCTATTTCGATGTAGAAATTTGTGCTTGTAAATTTTGTGTTAGCTGCTAGTCTTGGTGTCGTACGCGTAACCCTTATTCACATTGGTGAGGAAGCCTATAGAGATGAGGTCAGAAGCTTGATTGTTTATTACAATCCAGGAGAGTCGGTAATTCAAATTAAAAAATTGAAATTAAAATGAAAATTGTTTTGACTGACGATAAGCCAATAGTGCAGAAGCCTAGACGAATATCACCCTTAGAAACCAAACTTGTAAGAGAACAAGTTGATGAGTGGATCGAAGAAGGAATCCTTCGTCCAAATATATCTTGTTATGCAAGCCAGGTTGTTTTATTAAATAAGAAAGATGGATCCAAAAGGTTGTGTGTCGATTCTCAAAGTGCAGGATGAGAATCGTAAAAATTACAACCAGAAAGGGCGACCAGCACTCGGGCATCATAATGGAGACTGGGTTGTGATTCGGCGAACCCCATTTGATGGCGGGCTTAAACTACATCCAAACTTTTTGGGTTCGTATAAGGTGACGAAAGTTAACCAGCATGATCGATATGAGGTAGAAGAAGTTGGAAAAACCGAAGTCCCATATAAAACATCAACATCAGCCGAAAATATGAAACTTTACTACCATGGAATCTTCGGCGAGAAAGATGTGTTGATTCTGAAGACGTTCGATCATCCGGGACGGATAATTATGCAGGAGGTCCGAGTGGAAAATGAAGAAACAAACCATAAGGTTGATACTGTATGTGTTGCAACTTATTTAAAATAACAAGTTTTTGTTGTTGGTGCATGTAATCAATCTTTTGGTACAGCTAGGAATTTTGGCCGTGAAATCTCTACAAACAAAATTGGGACAAGCTGCAGAATGGTAAATTAGGTCGCACTCCACACATATAATTATAGACCATATAATTTGCAAAATATTACTTTCGGATTTTTACTAAGGATCATGAAATAAAAATCCAACCATTGCGTAGAATTATAAAATCATAGTTTATTTGATGTCAATAACGTTATTCGACGGGCATTTATCAATGGTTATCCCATTCCTTCGTTATCTATAATCTCAGCGACAACAGATTTTGGCTTTAGTTTATCGACAATGTCATTTTCACCCTTATTGAACTTTCGGATTTTTAATATAATTCACAAATTTTTTAAGATAATACTGTTTTTTACGCTTGGTATTAAAATTAATTATTGATTTTAGATTGAAGTGATTTTACTCTTTTCTGTGTGGTGGTTTGGTGTCTATTGGAGGGAGGGGGACCAAAGTTGAGTAGATTAATCTACGCATGTGCGCATAACATGAGATGTTCCGGTCATGTATTAGGTGCTGCGAGGTGGGTAAAATTGTGTAAAAGTAACCTGGTCACAATTCGCAAGTGTACGTGCTGCCTTCTCGTGACAACCACTGGTAACTGTGGAGAAGAAGTAAATGCTATAGTAAGCATCTAGGAGGGAGAGCAATGAGCCCAGATAGCGCCTACAAAATCTGACATATATTATGTTGGTATATCCTCTTCCTTATTTGTGTAATATTGAACGTTGGTTTTTGTTTTGCTTGTAAAACTTTTTTTGTTACCCAAAATACTGTCACTTTTCGTCTAAAGTATTCCCTGTGTGTTCGACATAGAAAAACTAATTCGGTGGTTATTATGGCGTTATGCCTACATTTTTTTTATAAACATCATTTAAACAATGATCGAACACTATAGTTATAAAGCAATATGATTTTAAACGATACCAAATATTTCACCCACACCCAGTATATTAAACCACTCTCTATATATGACGGCAATAGCAATATTTCCAATTTTAAAATGTAGAAAAATATAAAAATCGAACCAAAAATAAAAATTACAAAATGTACGTACGAGTTGTATATAGTACGAGTATATATGGATACGAGTAGAATAAGAAATTTTCAATTCAAAATACATATTTGATGTCAATAAAAATTTATGGTTAATCCTTTTTCAGAATATATTTTGTATTTTATATTTTTTTTTTCCTGTGTAATGTACATAGTTGGTTATACATATAGTACATTCACAAAGTAGTTGAATTTCCCAGTAAGTTTTCAAATTATATTATATTTTATTTATTTGCTGCTAGCTCATTCCACCATGGCTCCAGTCATGTATTATATGCCAGCCAATAAACTTCCCAATTTTTTTTTTTTATATTTTCTACTATGTTAATAAAAATCAATTCCCTTAAGGAAATCAAAGAACAAGAAATTATTTTCCAAAAAAAATAAACGAACGAACGAAAAATGTCATTTAAATTTGTACAGTGAATATTATGGTATGTTAGTTATGTTGTGTTTAGATTGCTGGTGTAACGACATTTAAGTTTTTTTTTGTTTAGGTACATAAAAATGATTTTTTAAGAGTTATTAAAAAAATAAAATACTTACGTATAAGTAGTATGTAGTGAAAAATCCGAAGAGTTATGAAAATAAATTAATTTTTTTTTGTTTTTTTTTATTGATTCAGTTTAAGCTTTTCGAGGCAGCCTAATACTTCAGTTGTGATGTAACTTTATTTCGGTATTTCATTTAATAGTTGAATTGAAAGAATGAGAATCAAAAGTGTGGTAAATGGAGAGTAGCACGCTTGCTCTGTTGTATTCGTTAAGTAACTATCGCTTTCAGATAAAGAGGGCCTTCAAATTCCATTTCTAATAATAATAATGAACAAAAAGATTTTTTTGTTTTGTTTTTTTAGTTGCCTGTGGGCCAAGAGAAAAAAATTACTTGTTTAATGGAAGTCTCAGAAATGAAATTTTCTTGATTCAAATTTTGGTTGATCAAAGACGTTTCAGCTGCCTAATTTCTAAGAATTCTGTGAGTAATTGTGATGGCAAGGAGAAAAATAAAAATTAAGCCGCCACGCCTAAGAGTAATACTTGAGAAGATGTTCGAATCTTTGGTCGTGCACCGCACAAGCAAATTATTTCAGATTACGATCTATGACTATGACTTACGACTATGTAAACTAACGAAACGTCTTATGAAAATTTATTTTGGAAAATAAAATAAGTAGTGTTAAAATGAGCGTTTTAGCACAAAAACATATGGAATCTCTCTTATGATGGTTTCAAAAGGTGTGAAAATTCGTATTTATGAGTACAAAAGTATAAAAACGCATGTAATCTCTTATGGAGGTCCCTTTTTAAACAGGAAAAATGTTTGCGGCACAAAATCCTTATGAAGGTTTCAAAAGGTCGAAACATCATTTTTATTAATGAATCAGCACAAAAACTCACGTTTTCTTATGGAGGTTGCAAAAGGCTAAACATTTATTAGGTGATTTTAGATGGTGGTCGTCTACGTCATCAAAAATTTGTTGTTGTAATAATTTTTACAGGTATAAAAGACGATGACGAAGTGTCACGTACAGCCTTAAATGGAACGAATTCTACGATAATCTCAATCCCAAAAATAGAAAGACAAAAAAAGAGATATTTAAACAAAAAGTCGAAGTTCTGTAACAATTTTAATACAACAAAACATCTACAGTATCAAAAACTTCGATTTTGTTACTTTAGGTTGTTGTTGTTGTTATAATTAAGACCAGCTACGATATCAAAAATTTCAAGTTCATTCAAATTTTGACAATAAAAAAACTGTATAGCAAAAATGAAATTTCGTTCAAACAATGATCATTGTCCGAATGAAATTAAAATATTTTTTCATAAGCTTGCAAGAAGCACAGATAACGTATAACACCAAAGCAACCTTGATTATACAAGCCATAATCTAAAAAACGAAGCTTTTATAAGGGAATTAGAAACGAGGAAAAAACCAAAATTTTCAGCAGTAATATCCCAAGAGCATTGATAATTTCCCGTAGGCTGAGGGCTGTTACCTAAAAGCAACGTGCTTGAGAAAAATATAATAAAATTATGAGGTATTTATCAATGCTCGAGGGGTATTCGACGAGAAAATTTTTTGCAATTTTATTTTATTCTAGTAGTAAGGCTGCTAGATTGTAAATTGTTCTATGAAAGTGTCATTTTGAAACAGTATTTATTGTAAAATAAAACTATAAATTCTTTTCATCTAGTAGCCAGAGTATGTTTTTCTAAAATAGCAAGCCTATTAAATCGGTCAATTTCGAGTCACGTGTACAAAATAAACCAATCAAAATAACATTACACTGATAACATCCCTAGGGAAATTATCAGTGTAATGTTATTTTGATTGGTTTATTTCGTACACGTGACTCAAAATAGACTGATTTAACAGGCTTGCTATTTTAGCAAAAAATTTCATAGTAAAACACATAAAACATATGGGAAATCACTTTTTTTCCGAAGACAAATTTGTAAATGAAAACGTTGCAAATTCTTAATTACGATTTCTGAAATATTTTCATAAATGTTTGAATTTCAACATATATAAATCTCGTTTATGTAAATCGTTTTCATTTTCTTGTAATAATTGATTTAGTTATTTAAACCAAAATATAAAAAAAAGTTCATAACAACAGCTTTCTGGTCAAATTGAAAAGAAAAGCTTACTATAAATCGTGTGCATTAAGCCAATATACATAGATGGCAGTGGGCACTAAACATTTTGAAAACCCGTACCAAAAATCGCCACTTGGGGGAAATTTAAGTTCAAAAATTGTAGGAAAAGCAAAACAAATTCTCAAAATATTAAGAGCGTGTCATAATTTTGTGATTAAACAATTTTTTTTTTCGTATTTCTCTGCCAACAATTATAGACATCTAACGTACACTAGTAAAACTAAAGATAAATGTAGCAAGTATTATTTTAATTCGTCAGAGCCAACTTTGATGTATTTTTCAAAATGAAAGTTCGAAAAATATATTTTAGAAATAATTTAATTTTAATATTTCTGCAATTAATATTTACTTAATACCAATAAACCCTTCCTGTATATTGTTGCTAAAGATATGTAGAACACTTTTGTGTAAAAATTTTGTAACATTTTTGCTTTTTTCAATGAAAAACTTGAAGCTAAAAAACACCATTTTTATTATGGATTCCTATGGAAATTAGTGAAAAGTTATACCACTAAAAAAGCTTCTAAAAAATACGTCATAATGATTATGGCTCTATACTCTAGAAGGCTCTGATAACACACGTTAATGGTGAATTTTCTTTTTGTGTTTGCTTTCTAATTTTTGAAATTGAATTTTTTAAGTTTCTTTCTAATTTTTAAGGGTCACGTCATCGTATTAACGTCTACGTTATCAAACGTTTCAAATCAAGGGCCAAAAGTCTTTCCCCCCTTGGTAAAACGTATTTAATTGATAACTTTCACTTTTCCAAACCAATAACGCATGAAATCTTATATGGTATGGTCTTGAAACGGTAAAATCCTCCATCTTGGATTTGTCGTCATAAGTCATAATAAATCAATTCCCAATTCCCTGAGAAAACCATAATAGTGCCACTGATGTTGAAATTATCATGAACTATGATCATGAGTCATCTAAAATCCATGAACATAGAAATATCCTTTATTCCCATAAACATTATAATTTTACTATTAATAAATTAACTATTTAACATTAACTTTTTAAATTTAACTTTTTTACTTTAACCGTTAGACCTTAATTTTAACTTTTTAACTTTTACTTTTTAACTTTATATTTTTAACTGAAACTTTTGACATTTAACTTTAATTTTTTAGCTTTAACTTTTAATTTTTAACTTATAAACTATAACATTAACTTTTCAGCGTTAACTAGTTAACTCTAATTTTTAAACTTTAACTTTTTAACTTTAAATTTTTAACTTTAAATTTTTAACTTTTTAACTTTTAACATTTACTTTGTTAACTTTAACTTTTTAACTTTTAACTTCTTAACTTTAACTTTTTAACCTTAACTTTTAATTTTTAACTTTTTAACTTTTACTTCTAAATTTTAACTTTAAATTTTTAACTTTAACTTATTAACTTTAACTTTTTTTAACTTTTTAATTTTAACTTTTTAAATTTAACTTTTTAACTTTAACTATGTACATAACACTTCTTATACTTTCTGCCGTAGGCACTTGGCGAAACACACTTAATACACACATTTTTAAAATTTTTTAAAAACACTTGTTAAATATTTCGCAAAATTACAAAATAACAATACAACAACAAAAAAAAAAAAAAAAAAAAAAAAAAAAAAAAAAAAAAAAAAAATCAACATCTGGAATTTTGTTATTCGACCGTTGACTAATCAATAATCATATACCTGTGTTTAACTCACCCTCTTTTAATTTTTATTTTTTAATGTTTATTGCTCTCACCAATTTTACCTGTGTTTAACTCACCCCTTTTTTAATTTTTAATTTTTATTTTTTACCACTCCCACATTTTTTTATTGGTATATTTTGGTTTCACTTTTTGCTTTTTCCAACTATATATATATATCTAACTACATTTTTATTTTTACAGTTTAGTAGATACTCCTGATGATGGCCTAATAAGCCGAAATCGATCGAGTGATTTTTTAAACCTTTTGTAATTTTGCGAAATATTTAACAAGTGTTTTTAAAAAATTTTAAAAATGTGTGTATTATGTACATAACTTTAATTTTTTAGTTTTAACTTTTTAACTTTAACTTTTGACATTTTAACTTTATTGTTTTAACTTTTAAACTATAACATTAACTTTTCAACTTTAACTAGTTAACTTTAAATCTTAAACTTTAACTTTTACCTCTAACTTTTTATCATTTAACTATTAACTTTTGACATGATAACGTTTTGCACCGCATGTTCAGAAAACTGACCCGAAATTTAGCCCTTGGTCGGGGGCAATTACTCATCAACTATAAGAACTACCTTTAATTTAAAGATATGATTGCTTAGATTGGTCCTTAGGCTTTATGTGTCATGCATAATATTATTGCCATAACGTCATCCGGCGGCATAGGAACCCGCGCCGCGAACCTCTGATTTCGACCGATTTAACCCTTAACCACTTTTATGCGCCGATGCGGCTATTTCGAATGTAAATATTAAATTATTTCTTTTATCCTACATAATACCGCTCGAAGATTTTAAGGACTCTTTCATTATACATTTTGAACTATAATTCCAAAAGACCCAATTTTTTCCAATAGCATTTTTATTTTTTATAATGGGAATTTAAAATTACGAACGCAAATACTGTTTCAGCGCCGCAACAGCTACAGTTGATATTTATTGTATTAAGCAGATGTTTTCTGTTTTTGTATCAGAAAACATGTTTTTACCGTTAAATTTTAGTTCGCAGATCATTATTACTACCGCTTTATGATGTCTCGCCGATTTTTGACAAATCAAGAAATTGCTCTTGCTCTTGAAAATACAAATGAAAATGATGACAGCTTGGAAAGTGACGAAGATCACGTAAGTGATAATTCGGATGTTCGTGATGTTTTGGAATACAGCGATGAAGAACCAGATCAGCCAATAGAATTGTCATTTTCAACAGAAAGACATCCTCCATCCAGAGATGGAACATAATGGTTTTATGAGCCGCAGTTAACCGGACATACTCCTACGCACAATATAATAAAAGGAACTGATGATAAAGTGATACTCGCTCCGGGCACAATACTTGAAGATCCAATTGATTCTTTTAGATTGTATATAACTGGAAAAATGTTAATTGGACATTGTCAAGTAGACAAACATTGAAGCCCTTCGTGTTTACCAGCAGAAAAATTATAAAAAACAGTGGAACCCAGTTGATTCGATTGAAATTGAGGCTTTTAAACATGAGGCGCCTATGGAATTATGTTTATGGTTCAACAATATTCAGAGCTACTATGGGTCTTGATCGTTTTATGGAATTGATGAGATTTTTAAAATTTGATGATAGATCTACTCGATCAGAAAGAAGGAAATGAGATAAGCTCGCTTCAATTCGAGATATTTGGGAATTAATAAATCAAAATTTGAAAAAGTATTATATGCCTGGGTCTTCGATTACAGTAGATGAGCAATTGGTAGCATTTAGAAGATGAATCGGATTCAAACAATATATTCCTTCAAAGCCTGCAAAATATGGCCCCATTTACCCTATTTAGGGAAGGAAAATGATCAAAGAGCGTTACCGCATATTGGGGAAACAATAGTAGAACAATTATGTGCTCCATATTTTGGAACCAACCGAAATGTGACATGTGATAATTTTTTTACTTCAATGCAGCTAGCATTAAAGTTGAAAAATAGTGGTCTAACAACTGTTGGCACTTAGCGAAAAAATAAACCATATATTCCCAAAAGTTTTCTACCAAACAGATCTCGTCCTCAACATTCTTCCATATTTGGATTTACCAAACTTCTAACATTGGTATCATACACACCAAAAATTGGAAAAGCAGTTATTTTACTCTCAAGTATGCACCATAGTAAAGCAGTCGCTCCGGAAAATGACTGTAAACCGAATATTATATTGTTTTATAACTCAACAAAATTTGGAACTGATTTGATGGACGAAATGATAAGAAATTATTCGTGCAATCGTCGCAGTAATAGACGGCCAAAGGTATTTTTCATGAACTTGCTAGATGTCAGCGGTGTGGCGGCATATATTGCATACACTAAATTGTACCCGAATTGGGAAATAAAAAAGAAAGATCGGCGAAATTATTTTCTTCGAAAAGTTAGCGAAGATTTGGTCAAAGCGCACTTGAACAGAAGAGCTGCATCGGTTCGTAGTAAGCAGATCAGCAAAAGTATTTTACAATTTCAAACACTCACTGGGACTTCATCCGCAACATTATCTACATCAGAACCGCTTCGGGAAAAAAAACTAAACGTGCGCAATGTAATCTTTGCAGGGCCAAAAGGCAAATTTTTCAAGTGTGTGATAAGTGTACAAATATTCTTGCATGGAACACGAAAAAATCATATGTCTTACCTGTAACTGAACCACAGTAATTTCATAATTCTTTTATATAAATCGAAATAACCTTTATTTTTAGTTTCCTTGTTTTTATTATGTATTGTGTTTTATATATAAATGCAGATTTTCTGATTTTTAATTGAAATAAATGAATTAAACGAAATTTGTTTGTCAAATTTTCTAAAATTAAATGAAATTTACACTAGCGCTGCAGCGGCGCTAAATCAGTGTTTGTGTAACAAAAATCATCACAGTGTTTAAGGGTTAAATGCTTGAACCAGTGTAGCGAGAGAATGGCCCATCCGATCGTACATCAGATGGTGTCAATTTTTGCGTAAAAAACCAGTGGTGGTTAATTTATTTTAAATTAAATTAATTAATCATCACATAAATTTTAATTAAAAATTCAAACTAGAAAATAGCGATTGTAGTTTAGCCCTTGGTCGTGGGCAATTACTCATCAACTATAAGAAGTACCTTTAATTTAAAGATATGATTGCTTAGATTGGTCGTTCGGCTTTATGTGTCACGCATAATATTATTGCAATGACGTCATCGGGCGGCACAGCAACCCGCACCGCAAACCTCTAATTTCGCCCGATTTAAATGCTTGAACCAGTGTAGCGAGAGAACGGCTTATCCGATCGGAGATCCGATGGTGTCAATTTTTGCGAAACAAAACAGTGGTAGCTAATTAATTTTAAATTAAATTAATTAATCTACACATAAATTTTAATTAAAAATTCAAACTACAAAATAGGAATTTATATAGATTGATTTTTTAACTTTAACTTATTAATTTTAACTTTATAAATTGTTTAACTTTATAACTTCAACTTTAAATTTTTAACTTTAACTTTTTAACTTAAACTATATACATAACTTTAATTTTTTAGTTTTAACTTTTTAACCTTATCTTTTTAACTTTAACTTTTCACATTTTAACTTTAATTTTTTAACTTTTAAACTATGTATAACATTAACTTTTCAACTTTAACTAGTTAACTTTAACTTTTAAACTTTAACTTTATACCTCTAACTTTTTAACTTTTAACTCTTAACTTTTTAATTTTATCTTTAACTTTTTATTTTTAACATTCTAACTTTAATTTTTTAACTGAAACTTTTTACTTTTTAACTATAACATTAACTTTTCAACTTTAACTAGTTAACTTTAAATTTTAATCTTTAGCATTAGCTTTTTAAATTTAACTTTTTTGCTTTAACTGTTAGACCTTAATTTTAACTTTTTAACTTTTATTTTTTAACTTTATCTTTTTAACTTTAACTTTTAACATTTTAACTTAAATTTTTTAGCTTTAACTTTTAATTTTTAACTTATAAACTATAACATTAACTTTTCAGCTTTAACTAGTTAACTCTAATCTTTAAACTTTAAGTTTTTAACTTTAAATTTTTAACTTTAACTTTTTAACTTTAACTTTCTAACTTTATCTTTTTAACTTTAACTTTAACTTTTAGACTTTTTAATTTTTTTAACTCTTAGACTTTAACATAAACTTTTTAACTTTTAACATTTAAACTTTAATTTGTTAACCTTAACTTTTTAACTTCTAACTTCTTAACTTTAACTTTTTAACCTTAACTTTTTATTTTTAACTTTTTAACTTTTACTTCTAAATTTTAACTTTAAATTTTTAACTTTAACTTGTTACTTTAACTTTTTAAATTGTTTAACTTTTTAACTTCAACTTTAACTTTTTAATTTTAACTTTTTAAATTTAACTCTTTAAATTTAACTTTTTAACTTTAACTTTTGACATTTTAACTTTATTTTTTTAACTTTTTAACTTTTTAACTATAACCTAAACTTTTCAACTTTAACAAGTTAACTTTCATGTTTAAACTTTAATTTTTTACCTCTAACTTTTTAACTTTTAACTCTTAACTTTTTATTTTTAACATATTAACTTTAACTTTTTAACTGAAACTTTTTGCTTTTTTACTACAACATTAACTTTTCAACTTTAAATTTTTAACTTTAACTTTTTAACTTTAACTTTCTAACTTTATCTTTTTAACTTTAACTTTAACTTTTAAACTTTTTAATTTTGTTAACTTTTAGACTTTAACATACACTTTTTAACTTTTAACATTTAAACTTTAATTTTTTAACTTTAACTTTCTAACCTTAACTTTTTATTTTTAACTTTTTAACTACAGCATTTACTTTTCAACTTTAACTAGTTAACTTTTACTTCTAAATTTTAACTTTAAATATTTAACTTTAACTTCTTAACTTTAACTTATTAACTTTAACTTTTTAAATTGTTTAACTTTTTAACTTCAACTTTAACTTTTTAATTTTGACTTTTTAAATTTAACTTTTTAACTTTAACTATATTCATAACTTTAATTTTTTGTTTTTAACTTTATCTATTTAACTTCATTTTAACTTTAACTTTTGACATTCTAACTTTATTTTTTTAACTTTTAAACTATAATATTAACTTTTCAATTTTAACTAGTTAACTGTAGTCTTTAAACTTTAACTTTTTAATTTTTTAACTTTTAGACTTTAACATAAACTATTTAACTTTTAACATTTAAACTTTAATTTTTTAACTTTAACTTTTGAACTTTTAACTTCTTAACTTTAACTTTTTAACCTTAACTTTTTATTTTTAACTCTTTAACTTTTACTTCTAAATTTTAACTTTACATTTTTAACTTTAGCTTGTTAACTTTAACTTTTTAAATTGTTTAACTTTTTAACTTTAATTTTTTAACTTTAACTATATATGGATGAGTCAGAAGCTATAAGGCCTAACTCAACTTTTCGAAAAATTTTCAATTGTGTTATATTACTATCTACATAGTTAGTTGTGAACTCTTGTAATATAACACAATTGAAAAATTTTCGAAAAGTGGAGTTAGGCCTTATAGCTTCTGACCCATCCATATATAACTTTAATTTTTTAGTTTTAACTTTTTAACTTCATTTTAACTTTAACTTTTGACATTTGAACTTTATTTTTTTAACTTTTAAACTATAACATTAACTTTTTAACTTTAACTAGTTAACTTTAAATTTTAAACTTTAACTTTTTACCTCGAACTTTTTAACTTTTAACTCTTAACTTTTTAATTTTAACTTTAACTTTTTATTTTTAACTTTTTAACTTTAATTTTTTAACATTAACTTTTTAAATTTAACTTTTAACTTCATCATTTTAACTTTAAATTTTTAACTTAAAGTCGCCCCCACGTCCTATTTTAGAGGGTTCATTGATAAACAAATTTATCACGTAGCAATACTAATATTTTGATAGCATTCTCGATAACGCGGAATTTTTACCCGGATGATTTATATCGTAAAAATGTATCCCCAATATGTATCCAAAAATCTGCCTTGCAAAGCTAAACATTTTGATTCTCCCATATACAATACATTTTAACCTGAATTTATTTAATAATTGTTGTCGTGTCAAAATAAGTGTATTACATCTACAAATCCTTAATTTTTTGGAGGGGCGTGTCAAGTTTCTAATGTTAAATTTGGCATAATTTTTTTTTAAATAAAATTCTTGCCACATTTTGTGGAAATTAGTTTATTTAATAAAAATTTAAGCCGAAATTAGCATTAACAACTTTAAAGCTTCTCTAAAAAATTATCAATTTGTTTATGCGTTTTGAAATTTTAAGTAACTGTTTTTTTTTATTAGGAAATACTTAAGCTGGCCCAATACATAACTAAAAAACGATGAACAAAGAAATAAAAAGGAGGAGAAATCCTTGTTCTTTTGCCTTGGATACTTGGGTTTACTAGGTTGGGTACCAGGAGACTTTAAGAAACTGGCTTGAGGAAAGCTGTCGTGAATGCCTATTTCCCGTTGTCCTACCAAAAGTAAACACTTTTGAGAATTAACGTTGAAAATGGCGAGAGGATATTTTGGCCGCTAAGATCATATTAAAAAGCTGTTAACTTTATCGCTACTTAAGTGATCCTGGGTATCAAAGTGGCTTACCTGAGGTAGTATTTAAAGTATTTTAATAATTTTTAAGAGGATGGTGCAAACAACAGCACCTGGCACGTCTAGAAATTCCACGGAGAAGACGCAGATGACGACCGACAGGTATACGAACTCGAGAACAACAGAATTAGCTGAATATCAGATTCAAAAAATCTTTACTGAATTCGCACAAAATGATCGCCAAATTATTTACACAAATAAATAGAATTAAATTATCAAAAGAATTACTATAGTAATAAATAAAAACCTAAGGGTTAAAAATGTATCCGCAATAATCGTTATTATTACTTGTAAGTATAATGCAACTATCATTTACTTTAAAATTAGATAATACTTTTATTTAAACGTTTACCAGCTTAGATTTTAAAGTCAACCCTAATCGAAAATTTCAGTGTAATATATTTGTTTAGGGTCGACTTTAATAACTAAATTGATCTATATTTTTCTATTACTAAGGGTTATTATCTTCTATACGGGAAATATAACTCTTATCACAACTAATTTTTTTTATACACTTACCCAGTGGGTGGGTGGAGTAAATAATAAAAGTAAATACTGTTAACAAGAGTAATTATTGGAGTAATAATTACGAGTATTCGTGGAGTAATTCTTATGATAAATTAATTTTTTTTGTTGGCGCAGCATTCTTATCAGTCGCTTTCCCTCTTCGGATTCTGCACTTAGTCCCTCATCGTGACTGCAGTTGTTGTCTATATGCTCCTCGACTCTATATACGCCATTTACGTGCTTTCGAATAATATGTAGTATTGCCAAATATATAACAACCTTTGGGACCATTTCGGTAGCTATAAAAATTCGATCAGACCCATAATATGAAATCTTTTTTTTTATTTGATTAACACATCTCTTCAGAATCATCCTACCATTTTTTAGATCACCTTCATCTTATAAGAAGTTAAATATACTGATAAAAAACCATATCAACCATTCAAGTTGAGAAGTAGAACCCCTAAACCGCGGTAATACAAGAAATGGTCTAGTTCCGTTCAATTTAGTTACATTCTTTAGCAACACTAGAACTAACAGCTTGAATATTTTCTTGTGAACGGCCACTATACCGCTGTATAAATTTTGTTTCTTTGATGTAGAACAAAACTGGTTTTCTAAAATTTTTTTGAGGATATTTCGAATAGCTGTGCTTGTCGAAGCAATTATTTGACAATTTTTTGTACGAACTGTTCTTCCAAATTTTAAAAACTTTCACCAAATTCATACAGATTTGAATACATAACATATTTTGGCTTGTCCAAGGTTTTTGGAGAGTAAAATTGGCCAAAGAGCGAATTTTGTTGTGCAATTTTTAAGTAAATAGTGTAGCGTTTCACTGTCTGGTTCGAAAAAATCTTCTGCACCCAAGTAGGATTTTTCTACACCCACAAAATTTGAATTTTAGTTTATACGACATGAGACGTTTCTATGTAAATCTTTTATAGTTGTTGGTTGAGCCCTATTTCACGAATATAAATGTGCCTCCTAAAAGACCCTGCTATATTTAATCTCATTAATTTATATAGTAACCGTATTATATTCCGGTCGATGAAATTTGATTAACGTTGTATTTAGAATAGAATATCTTACGAACTTTAAGTTAAAAATATAGATAACGAATAGAATGCTGATGAAAAACGTGGTATATCAAATAAAATAGTTGTTTCCCAGATCATTGTAATTGTTGATCAGCTTAAACCAGAACAATGTAAACATATCTACATAAATATTTAAAATAAAAAATATAAAACTGCATAAAAATAGTTGCTCAACAATTTATGTAAAAATGGATTTTATTTTATTTTTAAACATTATTCCATGAAAATTTTACGAAATAATGTTATGGTATGTTGAATACTTGTCATATAATCGAGAGAACATAACAAAAAATTATAGGTAACAGATTTCTACTTTCGTACATAAAATATTAAAGGTAAAACAGTTTTCGTATATCATAATGTATTTATGTTTATATTAATGGACAACAATATATAGTACATTCGTTGTAAGTCTTCAGTTTTTTGATTGTGTATGCTGGAACTATAAAAAAAAATGTAAAGCTTCCTCATGCAATCATTATTATGATTACAGGAAAGCCCATGAAATGTGGTTTATCCATAAATTATGTACTGACCTAACCACTAGTCCATAATACAAATCACAGTATTATTAAAAAAAAAATAAGTGTTTTCTTTTCCATACAAAATTAAATCCAAATTTTTTATAAAACCAAATTTTGTGAATATTTTTTGGGAACAAGAGAAAATTAGTTTGTGTACATTTTGATTAGGTAGCCATACACTCAAAATTCATACATTTTTTTCATAATTCAATATGGCATCAACATCAATAATTTGATCGGATTTTTTTTAGTGAATTTCGGTTTGATCTAAAAATTCATAAATCGCATAAAAAGTGTTTTATTTTTTGGTCCACAGAGATTAAGTTGTGTGGACTTGTTTTAATTCTAGATCAGAATACCTATTTTTTAGTTATATAGATATTTTCCTAATTCAGGTCTGTAGACATATTTTCGGACAATATATGTACTCTAATTTTATAGGTCTGTAGATGGATTTTATATTTAAGTCTGTAGAACTAAAATTTTAGGGATATACACATATTTAATTGTTAGGTTTCTAGACTTTAATTGTTGGTCTATATTAATTGTATTTCCTTAAATTTTCGCTTTTAAAACCATATACATATTGCTTTAATTAATTTATCCGGATCTATCGAAATATGAAAATTTTAGTTGTACAGACATATAAAAATTCAATTTAAAAACATGGAATTAAAAACTAATTTCAATTAATTATTTTGAGTATAAATGTTTTTAATTATATTTAAATACACGATAAATATACATTATAATTTCGATTACTATCATTAATGTGGGAATATTGATTCTAATATAAATAGAAAATCTAACATGTAATGGTTGTTCGACATTATGCACACTGCACAAGTCAAACCGTACAATAACAAATAGATGAACTAAAACACAAACAAAAAACAATATAAATCGAATTTTATATCACATCTGGTGGACGAAAAAGGAAGAACAGGGCCTAACTATGGAATTCGATGAATATTTTCGGCGGTGAGTGTTTCATAATAGAAGGTGCAGGAAGAAAAAAGAAAAACATAGTTATTGTTTTCCTTTTTCTTCTTGTACCTTCTAATATAAAACGCTCGCTGTCGAAAATAGTCGTCGAATTTTATAGTTAGGCGCCAGGCTTATACCTACGTGGATAACACCTGCATATAATTCACAGAATTCCAAAAGGTGACACCGTAGATAGGTTAGAGAAATTGTCAGTACCTATATAAAGAACGTGATAACTCTCTGCTGTTAAACGATAAAACGTAACACATTATTAAGGTGACCATAATTTTTTTTCAGAAAAGGAGTACATTATATGGACATTTTTAAGAATCATTAATTAAAGTATATTTTTTTTAAAAAAAGGAGCACCGAATTTAATTTAAATAAAACAGCATGTTTTTGAAAAAATAGAAATAATTGATTCATTTTTATTGCATTCTAACAAAAATCACAGCAGGTACCTAATTCATTTTGATAATATTTATCGTGCTTTGCTGATTTAATTACGAATATTTTTCTGATTGGTGAATTTTTTTTTGTTAATTCTTCATTATCTTTTAGAAATTGACTTATTTGCACACAATTAAATTCAAGCATATTGCATTTAATTGTTAATACAGAAGATAATGTTTTTACAGCTAACTGCGTTTTCTCGCTACTCCAAAAATCATGTCCAAATGAGAAAACCCTCTCAACCGCAGCGTTAGTCCCAGGAAAACACATAGCAATTTCCACTAATATTTGCAAATTTTGGATAGGAATATGCTCTCTTTTAAAATGTAAACAAATTTCAAACCATCTCATATCCACTTCGATATTTTTAGCCGTCCATTCATCTAATTTTTTAAGGGTACAATATAATTTTAATCTGCGCACTTCTTCAAACAAACTATCGTCATTAATATTGTGATTGACGACACCATGTTTGTTCAAAGATTCAAAGCAATGCATTATTTCATCCCAATTTACCTTCCATCTGAGAAGCGTCCATTCGAAATAATTAATGTCAGCAGTACCTGCTATCCATTCATTAATCTACCCATAGCAAATTTTATAAAAGTTTTTCACTTCGCTTAAAAATTTGGCTGAATTCCTGGATTAGATTCCTCTAAACTTGACAATTTATTTTTTAAAATGAATGGAATGAATCCTACTTCAAGCCTGGCATATAGTTGATTTCTAAAACTTGTGATTTTGCATATAATTTCCGCGGCTGAAATTGTGTCAGACTCAATTTCCTGGACAGTTTTACGGAAATTGGTAGCCTGATTGTGCATAAAATATAATATAGGTTCTGCTAATTCATTGGTGAAAAAAGCTTCAAGAATTTTCGGACATTTCTCCAAACTTAAAAAGTAACTACGAAGAGGCTCGTATAATTTAAATTTTTTTTTTTTTTTTTTTTTTTTTTTTTTAACAAGTAAACTCCTGATTTTATAAAAAAATTTATCGGAGTTACGATTCCATCCTCAATACAATTTATTAAAATACATACATAAAAAACAAAACAAAGTACATTTTATATAAAACTAATTAAAAATCATAACAAAAATTTAAAAAAAAAATATGTAAAGTACATACATAGGTATTAGAGGAATCTAAAAAAAAATGTACATAAGTATATAATTTCGATAAAGGTACCAAATTACAATAACAAAACATTCGACAGTAAAAAAATAAATTATTAAAAATAAATTATGATAATAAAATGACATTACGTATTAAACCACAGTTCTAAACAGACATTCTATTTCACCAATCGTAAATAACCTTTCTTTAAGTAACCGGCTAAAAACATTCAGTGAACTGGCATTACTAATCGTAGGGGTAATTTACTATACAATTTAGGAGCGATATATAAAAAAGACTTTTTGAAATGTTCCTTATGTTTAAAAATATTTTCGTTCGGAGAATACAAAGAGGCAGTATATGTTTTAAATATTTCAAATACCTGAATAACATCATCTGTAACGAATGGACTGCAAAATATTAAACAAAAAAATTCGAACATTTTGTCGATATCCATAATTGTATGGCAATTTATAATGATGCAAAAAATATCTATTATTCAATTTTTTTTGTCGGCCTTTAAACCGTCACATTTTTTCGTAATCAGTTTTGATATAATGTTTATAAAATGGGCACATCAAATGAATACTGTCACTTTATCTCTTTAAGGTAGATCCCTATTTTTTAATATATTATAAGTATATTCCAAATAGGTTGCAATTGTCATCCTGTAATAAGGATATTATCGAAGACCATGACCAGTCCACAACATAACACTTCGGTAAATACATTTTTGAAATTTTTACCATTTCAGAATGGACATCCATAAGAAATTGTGTAATAGTTTTAGAATCATGTTCACTGAAAATCATTTCGGCTATTGGAATAATTATACTGTTTATGTTAATGGTACATGCATAGTACAATATTCTCTTGAAATTATGTTCACAGCATGTTGAGTTTCGTTCTACGTTGCCCGTTGCATCCAAGTGAACAATCGAAGGTTTGAAGAAAATATGTATTTATTTGTTTGCGGATCGATACATGCTTTATGGTACATGTCAGTGATATCACAATTTGGTATAATATCATTCCTTTTCAAATGTTCAGATCGGATTTTCCGCAACACTTCATTTGTTGTAATTAGCTGAATGTTTCCTATGGAAGCTAACTGGATATCTGCGTTCTGTATTAATTTCAATTGTAAATGTGAGGTGTTTTATGGACAAGCTCATTTTTTAACTCTTCCCGCCTTTTTCCTCTAATTCTCAGAAACAATTTATCGCCTGAGTGAAACTCGTCATTAACACCGCTTATAAAAACATTAACCATGTTTTGCGCGTCAATGACAAATTTGTATTTTTGGTAATGTGTTTTGTATTTACATTTTCCATAAACAATATTTTGGAAAATTGATTTTTGGTGTAAACTTCCGAAGGATACCACACAGGAATTTTTGGCATTTATTAATCCATTACTAATTACCGCACGAATGGCATCATTGCTTTCTGGTACTACGTCAATTTTAAATTTTAATTTAAACCGAAATTCAATTTTAGTTGTTGTGACTGGTTTTGTTAGCACCATTGAAGTACAAGGTCGACTAGGTTCAAAAGTACCTTGACTTGTTGATACTATCTCCTCCATCGGCTCACTCATTGCAGGTAACATTAAAGTTAATTCTTTTACGTCGATTTTTTCTGGTGGTTTCACATCTGGTGAATTCATTTTGGACATATAATGCCTAGATAATGTACGCAGAGTGGCTTTAAACCTTGCTTGGTATTTTCCGATACATTTTAAATTAAAATGCAAACAAAGTTTGTTTAAAATATCGGCCGAAATTCTTAATTCACCCAATTTAACACCCATTTGGTCCAAAACACGTTTTACAATTGACTTGTAAATTGTTTTTTTTTGTACTGTAGCTTTACTTGACAGTTTTTTTGGAAAATTTTCCATATTCCGATATATATAATATATTTATTACACTAAGGTTTTACAATAACAACGGAAAGTCAATAAAATTTTAAAGAATGTCCGAGAGAATAAGCGCACGTCCAAAAATAGCGAAAAGTAATCAAAATTTAAAACAATGTCCGAAAGAGAAGCTAAAGTCGATAGGTTTCACAGTACCAAAGCAAAGTAACTAAAATTTAAGAGAATGTCCGAGAGAGAAAGCACATGTCGAATGTTTTGAAAAAAACAATTTACTAGCAAAAAACACAAGCGATACGCACAGTAATAAGTTTGAATTTGAATTAAAACAAACGAAAAAAAAAATCCTTATATACTCTAGCACAAAAATAAAATTAATTGAATAAAAAGAGACAAAAAATCAGTGATGCGTAACAAAAAAAAGTGGCATCATATAAGAAGTAAATTCAAAATGTGGCATTTGCCACACCGCTGAGAAATGGCATATAGTGCATGAGATTCGCAAGACATGAGGCTATTGTTCCCACTATATGGCTTCTTAGAACAATCCCTGTGATATTTTTGTTATGGGCCGAACCATACATAAATTACTCAAACGAGTAAAAAAATTGGCATGACATAATAAGAAAATTCAAAATGTGGCATTCGCCTCACCATTGCGGAATGACATATAGTTAATTTGGTGTACAAGACGCAAGGCTATTGTTCCCAGTTTATAGCATCTCAGAACATTCATTGCGATATGGGCCAAACGGTTTTCTATACAATCGAGTAAAAATCGACTGAGCATATCATGAAAATTCGCAATATGGATCCTACATATGACTTAAGGCTGTTGTTTCCCGCTAATGACCTTGTTGAACTATCCAAGAAATAAGTGTTTGTTTTTTAAAGATTCACGTACGCATCAATTAATGGAAATAAAATTGTAGGAATTAAAAAATAAATTGTATTTAATCGCTTAAATTATACACATTATTTTAAACAATTCTAAAAGAATGTTTTAAGTTTATAACCAACCAATATTTCGGCTTTGAATGCAGCAAGTGCTAGTATTATAAGCTTGCTACAAATTTTTTTAAATGTAAATAAAATTTAGATAATCATAATTAAAACAAATATAAAAGATAATTAAAAGTAAAATAAAAATTCATCAAAGGCTAAATAATTAATTTTATTAAAAATAAAATAAAATTGAAACAAAAATAACAAATTTGGAATAAACCCGATTAGTGAAAGTAAAATTAGAAAACTTAAATTATTTGAATGAGAAATAATATTTTAATTATTTTCATTAAAAAGGGTTAACATTAAAAAAGTTTAAAATATTAATTTTTGAATTTTATTTTATGAAAATAAAATTGCTAATCTTAAATTTTATGGATGATTAATAATCAAACCCAGATAGAAGGGGGGCCAGGAGGGCCCCAATTTCAAATTAGTTCTTATTATTTTTTATTACTTCACAAAAATAAAAATTATAATTTTTAAAAGCAAGCTAAATATTTTATGTGTATTATAATGACAATAACGACATTTTTTTTATATAAAAAACAGTGTCGAAATAATAAGCACAAGATAATTTTGACACTTTGATTTTCAACATTTAGATTTCAAACGCATTAATAGTTTGTAAATAGTATAATTGAAATATCGAGATCAACGTTAATGTTTGTTGCGTTTCTTAAAATTACATTGATTTGTTCCTTTTTATATCAAAATGGAAAGAACTTATGCAAGCGGAACGGAACAAAGGCGATTAGAAAAATAAAATATATTTTTAGAAACAATTTTGTGAGTACAATCGCAGCTTCAAATAAAGAGTTCACCACAATGCGAAAAAACTGGATATGATATTTCAACGCAGCCAGAAACAAATGATGGAGAAACAGTTTGTCTAGGAAGCGAACACGATGATCTAAATGTATCTAATATAAATTTAGATATTGAAATCGCTTTTAATATTGACCTACGTGATAATATCGCATTTTTTCAAGTAGATGTGTTTCTTAAAATTAAAGAGCTCGTTATCCCTGCGAACATCGCTTATATACAGAAAATATCAAATTCCCATATCGTCTTCACTGTTATCTAAAGGTGAGTCATGTAAGTGAGGAGCAATTTCTTACCTTTGACTTTTTTACACGAAACAAAGGATTTGAAATAGCCCAACGAATTCTAGAACATCTAAAACGATTTAAACTTGATTTCAATTTTTGTATTGCACAATCTTATTATAACGACGCAAATATGGCAGGACGGCATAATGGTGACTAAAAAGTTAAGAAAAAGCCTTAAAATCAACATTTTCATTTTTAAACAGCTAAATCTAAAGCAGATTGTAATTATAGGGTTTTTTTGAATTGTAGCAACACTTACAAAAAGCTATCGTTAGCTTAACATATGTTTTCATTTGTTTCTCTGAATGCTTATCAATGACAGCTGGTTAGGCATTTAAATAAAATATTAAACAGTTTGCTATGATTTGCTTTTAATAAAATTAAAATTTTTGTGCTTTCCTCTTTAAATTGTTAAAAGGTTTACAATTATTTCTAAAATACACTTTTGCCTCCAATTTTGATGTTATTAAATGGTTTACGGTCAAAATGACTAGAATTAAAGTAAGTGATCGAACTTTTGAGAGATTACCTAAGATTTTCAAACCCTATTTTATAATGAGTTTACAGTAAGCTTTTTCTCAAAAATAGTTTTAAAGGGTGTCCTTTTGTATTTCTTCGGAAGCTTTCGATTATCTGAACATCAGAAAACATCACTTCGTTATTCAGACTATTTGAAAACTCATATTTCTTAAACTAATGAAAAAGTAAGAACAATTTTTCAACATTCAAAATTTTTCAAAAAATATACATCAACCTGAAATTTTCTGAACAATGCCTGCAATGTCTGTTCAGTTGTAGAATTTTTGAGTTTGCCATGTAATAACAACAAAAATATTTTGGTTTGTACCGAATACGCATCGACTTATTTGCCATAAATATTACTTAATAAATACTTTAATGATCAACCTGTTAACTATATTAGTACTGTTTGGCTAAACAACTCATGTTTAGCATATTTAAAGTATTTTAGTAATATAAAATTTAAAATTACAAGCACATTTTAAACATTGTGATTGGAAAAAACTACAACAATATAGAAAAAACGAGTGACTTACCTTGTAATTTGGTTGGGCATAACACGAACAAGGAAAATTTTTTTTAAATCTATGGATTTTATTTACTATCACATCACTATACATTATGTTCATTCACTTATTTTAATCACTGTGTCACACTAACACAAAAAACTTAACACTTTATTTAAACACAAAATTATTTACACGATTTTTTCCGTATACTATCGATAAAAATGTTAACATACTACTAAATCATTGCAATCATTTTTCATTCATTTTTTTTTTTCTTTTTTTACCGGTATCACGGTGTTATGTATGTAAGTTATTATATTGAATTGCTATATTCAAAGTTTCATTTGTTTCAATTAAGAATTTCAACATGTAATTAGAATACCTAAAATAATGAAGCATTACTGTATGTTATAAAAAATATGTAAATTTATCACTTGATTATAGTCTTTTAGACTTTTAAAGTGATTTTGAACTAAATAAAAAAAAAAAAAAAAAAAAAAAATGCACTGATTGACGATGGGCTTAACGGTATGTCAATATTATTTGCTCTATTGATTTGACTCTCTCGCTCCAGCTGCTACGTTAATGATTACAAACAACGAAAAACAAGTTCACGACACATGTTAACTGTAATCAGAATAAACAAATAAATTAATGAAAAGTGTAGCAGGAACAAAAGTTCATAACTACGCGAAAGACAAGGAAAGACTACGATAATTTGGACGCAGACAATTTACACAATAATTCATTTCTATTGTTTTGTAATAAACATAGGCGAAAACTAAATCAATGACATAATTTAAAATTTTTCCGAAAACTAAAACAACTAACGGATATTTAATAAATACATAATGTAGTTTAATCTATCAATAAAAAGCTGTATGGGGTTATATGTTGAAAGCTTTGACTTTTAAAATATGTGAAAACATAAATATTTTTAATCACATGTAGCTTTTTAAACAAATGCTGCTCAAATAAAATTTCCTTACAATTGTGTCATTGAAATTATAGACTTCCTTTAGCCGAATGCTTATCCAACTCAAAACAATTGAAACAACAAAAGCTGGGTTTTAAATGCATATATTTGACTTTCGATGGGATCAAGATCAATCTGGTCTGTGTCAAATCACAACTACTACCTTACAAATTACAATGCATAATTTCAGTCCTCCAATTTCAGATTTGTTAATATATTTTTTAAACATGAAATTAAATATTTTCAAATGCGAAAAGCTTATTTGAAAATGAGATGTTTGAATCAAATGTAATTTAGATTCCTTATTTCCTTAAGACCTTATATTTTAATAAAAATCAAATCATTTCTAAAAGCTCAAATATAGTCGGTTAATTCTACATATAATCCATAACCGAAGAAAATGTTTGACAACATTCCAAAATAAAAATGTCTTCAAACTAAACTTGCCAAAAACCTCATTAGTACCGTGATAGAAATATATGTCGGACGCCCATTTAAAATAAAGAAATATATAAAGCTTAATGAGCTTAGTTAATATCCAACCAAAATATAATATTGTTCAAAATTAACAATAGACCATTAATATTTTTCGATAGCTAAATTGCTAAATTTATGAGCTTTGAGTAATATTTCTGCAAACGAAGTTTACCGTTAGCAGAACTTTAACCAGAATATTTAATTTTGACGTTTTGGTTTATTGTTTTAAAACTATCAAAAAGTTTTATTTTGAATAATTCTACAGAATTATTTCTAAATAATTCTACAGAATTAGAATTGCCCGTAATATATTTGGTTACTTGTTCAAAAAGCTCTCTTATTCGAATAAATATATAGCACATTCGGGTTATTAAGTAATGCTACAAGCCCTAGAGCTGAAGCTTTCCAAATAAATTCTGCCAACGCGACCTCAATTATTGCTTAGTTTAGAGAGTTCGTCGAATAATATTTTTAATCGATAATATTATTAAGTTATGAACTAGAAAAGCTAAGCAAAAACCAAAAATTCAAATCGAATATGTCATTTTTAAATCGAAAGGAGGATCCTTAATTTGAAGATTGTAGTTGTAACACTAACAGGTTACAATATTACAATACTTAAAAAAAGCTTTCGTTAGCAATAAATAATTTTGCATTTTTCAGCTAAAAGCTTAACAGCAAAAATAGTTCTTTAAACTTTAAGCTCTCTAGATATTTGCCAGGGATTTTTAATATGGCTTGCTGTTAAAATAGTTTAATGTTTCATGTGGCCTCCTTTGTCAATTGCTAATATTGTTATAAAATTTGAGCGATTATCTAAAATTGTTGTGTTTCATATTTGTTCAGATTAAAATGTCAAAGCTTCGTTTTAAAATTTACTAACATTTTGTAATTATTAAAGATATCAAAAGATTGGTTTATCAAAACCTTCCGAAATTTCGACTAAGTTTCAAACAATACGAAAAATCAAAACGCAATGCGATGCAGAGGAACACTGTAGAACCAATGTTTTCTTCTGGATTATTTATTCTGTAATATCTGGATTATTAAGGCGATTTGAATCATTGCATCAAATTTGTAATTTATTTCAAATTATTTGGATGTTTTAAGATCTTTCTGAGAATGAAATAAAAGCTTTAGTAGATCGATTGTTGGCAAAATGCCCAAAAGAAATTTCTAATGAAATAATTGATGAGTTAATATACAGAAAAAATTTGAAAATTGAATGCAGGTGTTTCCAAATTTAACAATTAATTTAAGAATATTTTTGAGTGTACCGGTTTCAGTTGCTTCTGCTGAAAGAAGTGATAGTACAATTGGAACAGATCGACGACGTCACAAGAAAGGTTTAATGGTTTGTCAATCCTCAACATAAATTGTGACCATACGTCACAATCTATCTATTGATATCGTGTCTATTGATTATATGTAATTTTACAGAATATTAAATTTGTTTTTAAAAATATGATATGTGGGTCCCGAGAAATGTTTTTGGCCCGAGTCCCATTATAGCTCTCTCCGGGCCTGGAAATAAAATTTTATTACATTTTGATTAAAACTGTTAAAATTAAGAAAACCTCATATTTTTAATTTTAGAATTTTAATTAATGAAAATAAAATTGTTAAGCTTAACATGTTTGAATAAAAAATAATATTTTATTATATTTTAATTAAAAATTTTACAATTTACTTATTTTAATATAATTTTTAATTATATTTTCATTTGCAACTGTTAAAATTTAAAAAAAAAACTGAAATAGGGATTATGAATGTTAATTAATGAATATAAAATTTCAAAAATTAAGCCAATTGTATTTAATCGTTTACAAACTATTTTAAAGAATATTTTTTTAGTCTTTATTTTAAACAAACAAATATTTCGGATTTCTGCGTGAGTTTTTATTTATGCATTATTTTCGTAAAATATAACTTTAAATTATGTACGTTAATAATTAAAATTAATTACTATTATTTATTTAATTTAACAAAACAATCTGTGTATCCTACAAATCTAGTGTCGATTGTATATACATATGTATTATCATATGTACACATAATAACTTAAAAATTAACTATAATACAATATTGGAAATGAAAGTAAAAATGACATAGATTAAAGCTCTAAGCTTGGAAGTGCCACAAATCATTTATACTGGAGCAATATAAAAGGTGAGATTTTAAACGCGAAGTGAATATATTCCATTTTGTTCATATTTTAAATCATTTCGAAGACTATTACATATTTTTGGAGCCAAAATATGTAATTTTTGGAGCCAAAATTATAAATTAATTTTGGAAGCTTGTATAGTTGTAAATTTTTGTAGGTGTTAATTTTGGCTTATCATTCATAATTCTCAATATATACTTCTGTGCAATAACCAGTGGCTGGATCCTAATATAATATGTACCTCCGTAATAAATTATACCATAAGATAATTTTGAGTTTACAAGTGCAAAATACAAATTTTTCAAAACCGCAATTGGACAAACTAGTCTTAAAATATCCAATTTACGTATCACCGCTACCAGATAATTAAGGAGATTTTCAGTCTGACATTTCCAATTTAAAGAGTTATCAATAGTGAGTCTAAGGTATTTAAATGCTAGGATAAATTCAATTTTAAGACATGCATTTGGACATGCCGCCGATTACATTCCA
Source organism: Tipula helvola (assembly GCA_963556165.1). Taxonomy (NCBI): domain Eukaryota; kingdom Metazoa; phylum Arthropoda; class Insecta; order Diptera; family Tipulidae; genus Tipula; species Tipula helvola. Next base: position 111,015,353 of record OY744482.1, read on the forward strand.
ATTCATAATAAATGATGTTGTGATCCGAAATAAAAGCACCATTTAAACTATAAAACATAGCTTTGTTTTTTGTGGTCAGCAACATGGAATGCATATCACACCATCTCCTGAGCAATTCCAAGTCAGAATGAATACGGTTAATAGTATCAATTTTTGTCGATTTATTGTACATGGATACTAAGCCATCTGCAAAAGTAACCAATAAACAATTAAATTCAATATTAAACAAGGAGTTTAGATAAATCAAGAACAGCGATGGTCCTAATACAGACCCCCATCGATAATTACTAGACTTTGACAAACACAATCATTTATTTTTACACTCTGTAGTCTGTACCATTTTCGACAAGTAAGAACTAAACCATTTAATACTAGCTCCATGAAATCTAGCACAAAATAGTTTTTTTAATAACACACTATGTTTTACTATATCGAACGCCTTTTTCAAATCAACAAAAACTGTAGCTCCAGAATTTCTTACATCGAGGACCTTTATACACAAAATATTCGTGTCTAGCAACGCATTTTCAGTACTTCTGGATTTCCTGAAAGTCTTACATGAGTTAATTTCTCTATAATCTTGGCAAAGACAGAAAGCAAGCTTATTGGATTATAGTTTGAGATAATTTTTTTGACACCGTTTTTAAATATCGTTTGTGTTAAAGATTTATCATTAAATTAGTGTTTTTAGAATAAATATTTGAAATAAAATTTGTGCAAACTTAAATAAAGCGGGTGCCAATAATTGGTACCACAAAAACTAAAATTCTAATTATTGGCATGGGATGCCAATAGTTGAAGATGAAGTTATACAATAATTGGCACCTGTCAATAATTGTTCGTATTTTAAGTGCTAATAATACAATACAGCCGTTAATTTTCAGTAATTTTGCAAATGCCAAGAAAAAAAATACATACGATGAGGGCCAACTACAAAAAGTTCTCGATGAAGTTAAAAGCGGCAAAATTTCGAAAAAATCGGCATCGAAAATGTATGGGATTCCTCGGCCAACAATTCAATTTCGTTTAGGCTCAAAATTTACAAAAGTCCGTCCAGGGCCGTCGACGGTTTTAAAAGAATCAGAGGAGCTAGCTATCGTAGATTGGATCAAGGAATCACAACGAAAGGGATTCCCAAAGCGAAAGGAAGATGTGTTACATGATGTAAAAGATTTCGTAGAAGAAAATAATAGAGATCATCCATTTGGTGAAGAAAGTCTGCCAGGAATAAGCTGGTTTAAATCGTTTTTAAAGCGACATCCTTCTTTAACATTTAGAGCGACGGATCCAGTCTCATCTGCTAGTGCTAATGTAGTAGTCACTGATATTTTTGGATGGTTCGACTCGATTGAAAATTAATTATTAGGACATGATCAGTTTTCAATTTTGAGTGATCCAAGTGGAGTTTTAAATGGAGACGAAACAAATTGTATGCTGTGTCCTAAAACAAAAAACGTTTTAGCAGCAAAAGGTTCAAAAAACATTTATGAAGTTGACAGAGGTATAGCTAAATCCAATTTAACGGTAATGTTTTCATTCTCTGCATCGGGTATGATGACTCCACCCATGATCCGGAAATTAGAAGCACGGTTCCAGATTCATGGGGGTTTGGAATTAGCGAAAATATATGGATGACGAAGCAAACTTTTTATGAGTATATCTCAAAAGTATTTTACCCGGATCTTGTAAAAAGAAACATTAAATTTCCAATTATTTATTTTGTCGATGGACACAGCACCCATCTTACTTTGCAAGTGAGCCAGCTATGTGTGCGTATTAACCATTTTTTTCAATCAATTTTTATTCGTTTTGCTACATTTTGATAACATTATATAAAATAAACATATTTAGGTTTTTAGGCGCATTAGGTTTTTCTTTAAGAAAGATGCAGCGTCACCCACAAAATTAAACGTAAAATCTATACCCACCAACATCTACTAGGGACTAGGCAATATTAAATTGTAATATTCATGTGCCAAAAACACAAGATTTAGGCTTGTCGTTTGTTGTTATTTTTTAACGCCATGCACTGACGCTCTTTTTATCTACAGCGATATCGCGGCGATATTTTATTTTACTCGTCGACGCTCGTCGTTGTCGCTCTTGTTCTGTTTATACCTTTACATATAAAAAAAAAAAAATCGCTAAAGTTCGCAAATTTTAATTTTGAATATAATTAATGGAAATTAAATTGCTAAAATTAAAATATTTTGTTAACAAATAATAATTCTTAGTAAAATATTTTCAGTAGAAACTAATAAATTTAAAACAAAAATTACAAAATTCGTTTTCGAATTTACTAGGAATGTAAAAATTAAAAATTATATTTTATTATTCTCAATTAAACTGTTAAAATTAACAAAACTGCACAAATTTGGACTGAATTTTATTGAATGAACATAGCTAATTTAAAATAAAAATGAAAAATAAAAATTTTAAAAATTTATAATGAATGGTTTAGAAATACTATTTTATTATATTTTCATTAAGACCCGTTAAAATTAAAAGTTCACAAATTTCATTTATTAATTTTAATTAAAACTGCTAAAATTAAAATTTTTAGATAAGAAATAATATTTTATTACATTTTCATTAAAACTGTTAAAATTGAGAAAAAAATCCAAAATCTTGTTTATTGAATTTTAATTAATAAAAGCAAAATTGTTAAGCTTAAAATGTTTCAATGAGAAATAAAATTTTATTACCAAAAAAGGTTAAATTTTCCGTTTTAAGTAATGAAAACAAAATGTATGAATGAAAAATAATAATTTAAAATAAACTGACAGATTTAAAAAAATTCACAAAATCCGTTTTTAATAAAATTTAAAACTTAAAATGAGGGGAAAAGAAATAATAGGCCGTATTCTGGGATTTAAAATTTTATGTTATGTTATGTTATTTTTGTTTTTTCAATATAAATTCAAATAGGAAGCGGGGAAATAAAATAACATAACATGGATTTTATGATGCCGGAATACGGGGCAATATTTTATTATTTCGACCAAAACTGTTATATGTTGTGGCGGTAAAAACCCACATCTTCATTTATATCAGCTACCAATTCTGCATTGGTTTACTGTTCTTATTTTACGATTGTTTACCTGCATAAAGGCTTCTAGCCCGCACAATAAATATAATATCTGCTGCATTAACATATTTTATATAATATTTGAGGTTTTTAATAATCCCATTCAAGTTTTTTATTTTTTAATTATCAACATAATAAATTTTATTAATTTTTATTTTTATTTTTTTGTTCGGGTTTCGATTTAATCTGCTCAAAATTAATTAAATTAAATTTCCATAGAAATATTTCATTAAATTAAAATTAAAAAATAAATTCGTCATTATTTTTTTAGCGAGAAATTTCATAATTATGGTTATGTAGTAATAAATAGTTTTGGTTAAAGTTGTAAGATGAAATGTTTGTAAATAATGGAATCACTACCACCTTTGTGAAACGTGCGGTTGAATGGGAATGAAGGGGGTTTGAGTAAATTAAAATTTTATCCGGAAATCGATACTTTTTTTTTTAATTCCGTTGTTTTTGTGTTGTTATTACTGATAAATATTTTATGAGTTAGGGTAGTATTGTCCAGTTTGCCAATTAACTCCGTATTACATACAAAATACGAGCTCGTACAAAGAGAGATATGTATGTACATTGTACATATCGGATAAAATAACATTAAAAATGTATATATGTATGTATTATGTAGTATTATTGTGTGCCTTTTTTTGAATTTATTTATTTAGAGTACATACATATTATATACATAAATAAATGACGGAAGGATTAATTGATATTGAATAACATAAAAATATGGAATTTTATGCATATTTACATAAAGATTGATAATATTTTATTATGATATTGATAGCAATAAAATATCCATTTTTTTTTGTGCTGTTGTAGATGAATGCTATCGTAATTTGGGTTATTATTGATTGATATCCTTTTTTATGTTTGTGTGTGTGTGCATACTTTGATTTATATGGATTATCCTAGCCATATTGTTAAAATTATTATGTATAATATACAAATATTCAATTGGTGTAATTGAGTTAAAATCAATTTGAAGTGGGCAGTTTATGACATGCATAATGTATATTCCAAACATAAAATTCGGTCTGAAACATAAAAATATTACGAAATTAATAAATAACTTTAATATTCCTGAAAATTCTTGGTACTAAAACCAAATAAAATTCAAAATAAACTTTTTTTTAACTAATCTTACATCAAATCGATATTTCAAAATCAATATTGTGGAGCCAAAAAAAAAAAAAAAGTTTCCATTATTTGTATATCATGCTTTACTTTTCAATCTAAAATTGATTTTTGATAAATAAATAATTTAAGAGAATCACAAAAAATAAAAAATTAAATTAAATTTTGTAAAAGCTAATTAAAGTTTGGATAGAAAATAAAAATAAAAGTTTTTGACATGAAAGCTTTTAATATTTAATGAAAACAACAAAATAATCAAAGTAAATCTATTTAATGTGATGAAGTTATGGTTAATGTTTATGTTTTGTTCGTTGGTTGTTGCAGTCAAAAAGTTGTGTTTGAACAAAACGGTATAACAAAAAACGTAGCTTTTCTCGATGGTTGATTCAAAAACATTAAAACTTAATTATGCTTCAGCATTTGTTTGTGGGGAGTGAAAAGTGAGAAATGTGAGCTGTATCTCTTGTATGAGGAGGTTATTTTCATTCAAACCTACACGTTATTATTTAATTTCTGTTTCTTAGGGAACAAATTAAAAAAAAAAAACACTGAAGGAATGTTTAAATGTATATCCGCTTTTATTAAGTCCAATAACGTTTAATTTTTTCGCTCAGAATTGATTGAAACTTGGGAAACTTCCGTGGAGTGAAAAAAACAATTTTGCTCTCTTATTTCCAGTATTGCGTAGGATCTACGATATGTTTTGTTGAAATGGGCAGTGTTAATTTAATCTATGGGTGTTAGATATATTCAATTTGGTTTGTGATATTTTGGTGGTTTCCTGAATGTGTTTTATTTTTTTCATAATTCCTTTCAGTAGTTTTGCTCCCTTATTACAGTGCTAATATTAACTCAGACCCGAAAGGAGTGTCCCGAATTGTAGGGGTTGCGAAATTTCCAAAAAAAAAATATATAACCACTACTCAAAACTACGCCATTCCACTCCCTTAAACCTCTTAGGAGTATCTAGTTTAATCGTAGAAAAAGCTGGGAATGAAAATTAGCAAAAGCTGGTTGTATAAATTAATACTCCACTGGGGAGATAAAAATAGTTTTGTCTTATTTTAATCAATAATTTAAAATATCGAATAATTCACATAATACTAAAAATTTGTTTAAAACAGTATTTAAATTCATTTTACGTTCCCTTTCCTAATCTCTCTTTGCGGAAGGAAACAAAAATTTTTTTTTGTTGTTTCTTTACTCATAAATTGAGATTAGAATTGCTCCGAAGTTGACGCGTTCTCTCGCTACTGTGCTCCCAATAATTGTAAATCGGTATTTTGTAGCTTGAAATTTTAATTCAAACTTATGTGGAGATTAATTATTTTAATTTAGAATTGCTCCGATCGAACGAGCCATTCTCTGACAACAGTGGTGGTTCAAGCATTTAAATCGCGCAAAATTAGAGGTTCGCGGCACATCCTATATAAATAGGATTAAAAGGTTATAGGGCTATGGGCTTAAAGGTTTCTGGGCATTAGCGGATTGAGCTTTGTGTTTGAATCTTGATTCATAAGGTTATAGGGCTTAGGAGCTTAAATTATGGTATTTTTGAGGTTATGGCGGAACCCTGACCTGATAGGATCAAATAGAACAGCTGTAACGATCTGATGGTAGGCGAGTGGGCCATCAAAATATCTCACATGGATTTTGATGCCATGTTTTGCCCACATCGTTATCAGAAAAGTTTGTTTATTTTTATTAGGTAACTAGAAACTTCACAAGGCGGACTAATCTAGCTTGGCTAAAGCTCGTCGGAGGAGTGGGTAAAGAATGAAGCATAGCTACCTCTTGCATTGCCGCCGAAGGAAAAATAAGGGAAAGGAGAAAAAGGGGGGGGGGGAAGGAAAGAAACCAGCACACTCAGGTACCCATACTCACCTAATCCTCAACTACCTACCATGGTCACATCGCTCCTACACAGTTGAAAATTTATCTCATTATAACACTTTTAATTTCACTCAACGCAAACGAAACAGAAATGAAAATAATTATTGGACATATTCGAAAGGTGAAACAATTGGAGTTCTATTCAATATCAACCAAACAAAATTTATTGAATCTGAATTTAACAAAAAGTAACAAAAATAAAAACAAATTTCATTAGAACTAATTTTCTCCTATCCAGCACCGTTCTCGAGATAAAAGCTGGCATTTTAAAAAACTCACTCTCTATAAAAAAAAATCTTTAAATGAAATTATGCAGGCTCGAAATTCATCGTAGCCATATGGTGTAGAGGAAATTTTTGCTTCAAATACAATGAATTTACAGAAAAGTGGAGTCTCTCTCCAGACTAAAATTTTTTTCTCCATACAATTTAATCCGCTCTAATATATATACATATATTGTATATACGTTTTCGATCACTTGGTCATAATCCTAAGTGAGGACAATATAATACATTGCAAACTAAGTTTATACAATAAATTATATTTATCATTTGACATGGAAACCACCGCAGCTCTACCTTTCAATAATATATACGAATTTTAAACATAACTGCATCAACAATTTTGTCGCATGTGCAATTGTCTACTTAAAAATTTCTTCGGTAAAGATATTGAAGTTTTTATATGAAAGCTTGCTATTTGTAACTTTCCAGAAGAGAATCACATCACTTAAAAAACGACGGAGATCTATTTTTTAAAGTTCAATTATTTGTTAAATATTTTTGTGAAATACCAAATCCATAGAACAGTACTTTTATTACACGGTTTCGCTATAACACGGTCGACAAATTGCGCCAAAAATTTTGCATAACACGGTTTGTATAACACGGTTTTACTATAACACGTTGAAATTTCCTCATATAATACGCTACTGTTTGAATTTTAGTCCTCAGCAATGAAATTTTCTATTTAGCTTTTGGCTATACGTCTGACCAGGTATTTAACGCTGATGAAACGGGTTTGGTGTGGAAGAAAATGCCAAAACGGACGTTTATCTCAAAAAATGCCCGGTCTGCTCTTGGATATAAGGTCACGAAAGACGGAGTAACCGTACTTCTATGCAGTAATGCATCGGGAGATTTTATTACAAAACCAGTGGTTATTTATTGGACATTGAAACCTCGGGCCATGAAACACAAAGATAAATCCAGTTTGTCCGATTTTTGACATGCCCGTAAAAAGAGTTTCAGTTGCATTGTTTACTGATTGGTTCCAAAATTGATTCGTGCTTCAAGTAGTGGAATATAAGAAACAAAAAATTTTACTTTCAAGGTTCTATTAATTTTGGATAAGTCACCCGGATATCTAAGAGAATTGAGCCATCCAAACGTGGAAATAATTTATTTCTCACCCAATACGACTTCAATTATTCAACCGCAAGATCAGACTGTTATAGTAACATTTATAATGACATTTATTACATTCTCGTACTTTTCAATACATTATGGATCAAATGGAATCTGATACAAATATGTCGGAGTCCAAGGCTTGAAAAGAACTTTCTATTATGGAATGTGTAGACATCGGCATTGAGTGATTCACTAATATGACTATCAATGATTTGGATGAACTGCTTTTGAACTACTAAAATTGACGGTAACTCACAATAGTAACGAAAATGACTCAGAAGATTTTAGTGAGCCAACCAAAAAATTACTCTCAAACCTTTCAAGAAGGATTGGAATTTGCAAGGAGTTTAGAGTCGTGTATCATTGATTATGAATGACCCTTTATCCTTTAATGGAAAGAAGCGCCCAATTTAAAAGACAATTAGACGCTGGCCTTGCTTCATATCAAGAAATTTTCAAAAACTTGCTAAAGAAATGCCGTAATCTGAAAAAGAAGACAACCAGATAGGGCAACCAAGTTTCTAGCGACACCAAGTACATCCAGCCTGTGGTCATCGACAAGATAGAATTTTATTAGACTCCGATATTTATTATCACTTTTATGAATGTAAGACTGATATTTTAATTTAGTTATATTTTTATTACATTTTTGAAAAAAAAATCTTAAAAATTACACTCTTTTTATTAACCTTGTACACATTATCAGTTTTAGAAATTTTTTTTTGGAACGCAACCTAATGTTTTGCATGAAACTCTAGTCTCAGATAACACGGTTTTGGTTACCACGGTGTTTTGGCGGAACGTAATCACCGTGTTATACGAGGGTTACCTGTATTACCAAAAAGATCGAATATACGGAAAATCATGATACTAAATTTTGCTAAATAACACAAATCTCAGAGATTGGCTCGCATAGTCACTATATATAATAGAAAGAAGATACTTTAGGCTTTCCAAATCTGTACGTGGTATTCCATAATTTAGGGTTGGGCTCTGATAACAAATTTCCGCATGTGTATTACCAAAACGATCAAATATGAAAAATCATGATTCTACATTTTGCCAATTAAGACCAATCTCAGAGAACAAAGTTGAGAAGAAAGCATAATATGATCGGAAATTTGAGCACGTTCGAAATGATAATCTGTATTTAATATTAAGGTGACTACAATTTGTCAGATAGCTCAAAATTGCCATTCCAGTATGGGTAGCCCTGTCTTGGATTGCCAACTCCTTCTTTATTATGCGCAAACCACTCCGTAACGATAAGGCTGTGATCTTGGAGGGATTGGCTCATACAAAAACTGTATATGATTCGAAAGATGTTCATGAAAATACTATATTAGTACTACAGTTTTATATCGCTGTTAAATTATTATCAATATCTCGACCGGCTGTTTATTATCAATAATTACTGATTAAGGTATAAACAGAACAAAAGCGACAACGACGAGCGTCGACGAATAAAAAAAAATATCGCTGCGATATCACTGTAGTTAACATAACAAGAGCGTCAGCGCATGGCGATAAAAAAATAACAACAAACGACATTACCTAAATTTTGTGTTTTTGGCATATAAATATTATAATTTAATATTGCCAAGAAGACATTTATGGGTATAGATTTTCCGTTTTATTAAAGAATTGATTGAAAAAATGGTTAATAATATGACAGCTATCGTATTCTACTTAAAAGTATAAAAAAACAGTAGGCAAGATTGTATCGCCGGCGATAAAATTAGAAATAGATTCTAAAAAAAGTTCGGCGATATTGTCGTCGTCGCCAGCGATATTGGTTCTGTTAGCATCGTATGATTTCTGTGTATTTTAATTTGACAGGCGTCATCGCTCGTCGTCGACGCTCTTGTTCTGTTTATACCTTTAGTAAGAAGAGCCACCTGATTTTATTTTTTTGTAATATTTGGTAGGCTCTGACTTTACGGTCAGCCAGACGTTAAAAATAGTTGTATTTTCAATTTTTGAAAATTTAAAATTCTAATTTTTGAACTTGACTTGAAGAATCTGTGATGCAAAGCGTTTAACATAAATCTAAACAGAAACATATCTGAAAGCTGTTATTCGTCGGTGAGTACTTTGTATTCAAGTAGAGTCAACAGGTCAAGATCCTTCAACAACTGGGTGCGCTCAATAAATAAAAATTCGAAGTATGTACCAAATAACATGCAAGCAGAACCGGAAAGAGCATACACCATTATGAATCAACATACCATCTTAGAAATAATCTTGGATGAAATAATTCATGTTTTTTTTTAAATAAAATTATGTTGTCCACCTCTTGCATTGATGCACTATTATAAATGAGTTTCTACGCTCAAAATAGAATTTTTAATGTGTTCTTTACATGTGTCTCGATAGCGTTGAAACCCGCCGGAAAGTTGATTTGAAAAAAAAAAAAAAAAAATTTCGCCACTGCGGCTAATTTGAAAATTATATCTAAAAATTCTATATCCCGTTTCTAGAATTTTCAAAGTAAAATCTTCTTTTTCCCTTAGAATTCATCTAGTGGAAACCAATAACTAAACTTAATTGTTATGCATCTCAGAACAAGCTTCAACATAGGAGAACACAGCAACATTTGCAAATGCCGAAACTAACCAAAGTGAAACGGAGAAGCAGGTGCTAATCACCGAAACCAAGTTAGGAAGTTCCATATTATATTACCCACTGCTTTAGTACGCGTAACCAATGCATTCAATCAAAAACTATTATGTCGAGCACTTCTAGACTCTGGTTCGCAAAGTTCATTCATCACTGAAAGCTGTGCACAAAAATTTCAGTTGAAAAAGAAAAGCGTCAACCTTACTATTACTGGCATTGGTACCATAGCAAGTGTACACGCCAAGGGTTCAGTGACTCTAGAAATAGCGCCATGGAACAAAATTAACCCCTCATTCTTCAAGGTAACTTTACGGCCGACGTTGAAAAAATGTATTACGCAATACTATTCCCGAGTGCAGTACATAAAATCAAAAATAATATATATGTAGATGACTCAATGACAGGAGCCGACTCGATAGAAGAAGCCATTATATTAAAGGAAGAAATCATCACCATACAATAGTTATCAATAGTTATCCAACGAACAAAAATTATTGAATTGTTCCCCACGAGTTAGAGAAAAATCCGCAGCCAATGAACGGATGTTCTCGAAATCGAAGGAACCAATTCAATCAAAGTATTAGGCCTGCACTCGAACCAAGCAAAAGATATTTTTAAGTTCTAAGTAACCCTAAATGAACACCCCAATAACAGTTAAGTTTAAAATATTTTACCAAACTTTGTTGGCAAGAAATTTAGAGTGGAACGACAAAATTTCACAAGATTTAATTTAAAAATTTCACAAGAGTGAATATTTAACGTTACGAGGAAATCTATGATAACAAAAATAGAAGAAACCGAAATCGAAAGACATCTAGGCTCAAAATTAAATTGTACATTTGCGATGCATGGGTTTTGCTTCCAAATATGCTTAAGCAGCAGCATCCTGCGGTCAAATTATAGAATCAAATGAAGATTCAGGAATGAAACTATTATCGGCAAAAACAAAGGTAGCCCCTGTTAAACAAATATTTATTCCACGCTTGGAATCCTACAAAGTAGAATACGTTTGTTGTAAACAGAACCGATGAAATTCTCAGTAACGTGAGTAAATCGCAATGGAGGCATGTAAATTTATGCATGGTTTAATCCTGAGAAGTTGCAAAATTTCAACATATGGTGGAATGGTCCAAACTGGCTAACGAAACGTAAGAATTGGTAATTAAATCAAGTGAACAACCCAAACATACCAGAAGAGATGCGTAGCCAAGTAGGGATCATCCAAATTTGTGAACCCAATACATTAGATGACCAAGTAAACGAAATATTCAGCTTTAGCAAATTAATTCGAATTTCGGCTTACGTATTCCGTCTTGTTAACTTAAAATTGAAGCGGGTCCCTAAACTTCCAGTGTCACCGTATCTTTCCACCCTTGAATTAAAAAAACCGCAAGTTCCCTTCTTCAAGCACATCCAGTCAAAGCACTCTGACCTAGAAATAAATTTAATAAAATCCAAAAAGCTGGCTTCCAATAAACTGAAATGGTTCAATTTTTTTCTTGACGAATCGGACCTGTTACGAGTTGAAGGCAAAATTTCTAATGCAGCACTCACAATGTTAAATATTCGATAATACTACCAGCAAGAGATGATCTTACCGAGAGGTTTGTAAGGGAACATTATACTTACGATGCCTAGATGCAGGACAAACTCTGATGATGGCAATATTGCGTCACGAATATTGAATCCTGGGTTGCCGACAGCTAGTTTGAAAGACCGTGCATAATTTTGAAAAGTGTGTAAAATATAAAGAAAGAGAGATGTAGTAAGTGATGGGTAACCTTCCTAGCCCAACAGTTGAATTAGAGAGGGCAGAAAACTTACAAAAGTTACATATGCGTTTTTGTATGTTTATCCACCAAAGCGGTACACATTGAACTAATCAGCGACCTTACCACTGTCTGCTTTATTACCGCCTCAAAAGTTCCATTGCTCGAAGAGGAGTACGCAAGGAAATCCAAAGCGACATTTGGACAAACTTTTTTAGAGCTCGTAACCATTTAAATGAATTATTTAAATTCCTAAAGCAAAATATTAATGTCTTTTTCAAATTTCTATTAGCAGATGAGATTTCATTTGAATTTATTCCACCAGGCGCACCTCATTTCAGCGGGATTTGGGAATCAGCAGTAAAATGGGTAAAGTACCATTTAAGGCGAGTTACAGATGGACATAGAATCACAACAGAAGAAATGTCGACACTGCTAGCAGAAATTGAGGCAATGTTGAACTTCCGACCGTTATGCGTACTTTCAACTGATGATCTTGATTATCTGACACCAGGTCATTTCCTGATTGGTTGACCCACCACACAGCTTCCCAGCGATGACCTAACAATAGTCAAAATAACCAAGTTATCCAGATGGCAAATTCTGCAGAAAATGAATCAGCACATATTTGGAGAATGTGGCACTTGGAATATTTAACCAACTTACAACATAGAAGCGCGTGGCACAAACTAGAAAACAACGTGAACTTTGGCGATATCGTCGTCATAAAAGAAAATAATTTACCCCCTTCAAAATGGTTAATGGGTAAAGTAACTACCAGACAACTACATTAGAGTATGGTTACGCTTAAGGCAACCAATGGTATTATCAAGCGCCCAATACATAAATTATGCCTGCTTCCAGTCAGTTGAGTCGATTGATTCAAGGCGGCCGGGTATGTCGGAGACAGCAAATCGGCAGTTACACAAAACCAATCCATGACACAATACACCCCAATTCTGACATCTAAGTAATAACCTAAAACGAAACAAGAAATTAACTTAATGTTCGAATTAATACAAACCTATCAAATGTTAGTTTATAAATTTAACCCTTCAAGAGACATTTTAAGCTATAATTGAAATGAGGCATCTGTGTTAAATTATGTGAACCAGAATTATTATTATTCACTCTCTTAATCGATAGCCACAAAATGAAAAACATCAAAATAAAATATTGTTATATGAAAAATAAGGTAATCTACCATTTTGTATAAAATTATACAAGAAGACTTTTATATTGGAGAACAATTTACCACCTAAAATTCTACCTCAACTTCACTTTTGTACCGGGATTATTTTTGTTTGCGTAATCCAAAGCCTTGTTAAAATCAATGGAAAGTTATACCATCAAAAAAGCTTCTAAAAAATATGTCATGATGATTATTGGTCTATACTCTAGAAGGCTGTGGTTCGACCTATTTCATCACAAAATTTATAAATAAATGTTTCACCATCGTTTAACAAGAAACAAATTGGTACACGTTCGTAATCCAACTAATAACACATCAATTATTATATTCCAATAAATAATTCAAACCGTATAAATTTCCACCGAATGATTATCTCTCTAACACACATATTACCGCACAAGAAAATCTTGTACATTATAATCCACACACCACAGAAAACACAAGGTAAACGAAAATAAAATAAATTTCGTAAATCTTATAACTTAATTTCGTACTTCTCTCTAAACAAACAACATAAAAAAAGTAGAAAACACTATAGAAAAGTTAAGCTTAAGACAACAAAATTCATACACACTCGTACAACACATACAAACAGATTATTTTCCACCTGTTTGGTAAAAAAGAGGAAAATAAACGAAAATATATTGCAAACACGTTTTGGCACATAACTTATAATATAGACGAACTTCCTTAAAGTACGTATACCGCATGAACAAACATACAGATATTTATGTATATTCGACTTTAGGTGAAAATTATTGTTTCATTTCTCCATAATAAAAGATGTGTACCAGCATAATCCGTTCTAAGTATTTTAAAACTGCTATTCTTAGGAATATCTCTATTGGCTAAAAACGAATTTTCATATAAAGGAAGAAGCAAGCAAAATAAAAACAAAAATATTTAATCCATCTACTGTGTCTATATGTCTGCATCTTTTGATGATTCATACTCATAATCTATGTTTAGGTATCTTTAAGAAAATATTTAAATTATTATTGTGTTCTACAAATACGTGTTTACGTATTTTATATTCCGAGCATATACTGCACAGCTCTTTGATAAGAAAGTTATCAAATATTTACAAACTGATGGTGTCTGAAAATTTGTTTCCTTTTGTTTGTGTTCATTTAGTGATTAAAACATGTAATCTGTGAATTTAGATGTGTTAATATTTGTTGTTGCTCTCTCTATATCGTTGTGTATAATTACTTGTACTTTATTGGATTAACACCCTTTTGTTTTTTGTTCGAAGAGAAAGTGTAAATGTACATATATAGTTCATATGGTCGATAGTAGGTAGTAGCTAGATAGTAAAAAAAAATATCTGGCATTTTTTCAAGAGTTGATTTAGTATTTTTTTTCCCCGCTGGCGCTACATCCCATAGAGGGATTTGGCCGCTTCATTTTTGAAGTTTCGTAATCATTTCTGTTAACGGATAATGAGTGATTAATTCATTGATCCTACCCTCAACCGCAGCCGTGATTTTTTCATCACCCGCCGGGAATCGAACCCGGGACCTTCGGAGCGTAAAGCAAGTATGCTAACCACTGTGCCACCGGGGCGGCGATTTAGTATTCTATTAGTAAAATTAATGTGACATTCAAATTAAATTTTAGGTGGAAATTACTTGGAGAAAATATTTTGCAGACGATGTGGCGTTGTCTCGACTGAATATAAAAGCATATACTTAAATAGATGATTAAATGTTTAATAATTCTGAAAAAAAACTTATCAATTTATGCTATTTTTGAATATTGAATTTATAAAAATAAATTTAAAGAACTTTTGTATATTCAGAAATGTTAAATAGACTCCTAACTCCACATTTAGCCATAACACGGGGGCTGCGCGTTAAGATATGGGCCAAACTTTCAATACTATAGTGGGGAATTAAGTTGTGTAGTGGCTACCAGCTATGTAAACTCCTAGTAGCGTGTACATCCCGTGGGCTGTTCTGCTGATGTTTTAGGCAATCCTTCGGGTGAGGGGCAACTCAATCATGATTCGCAAGTGTACGTTCTGCCTCCTTATGGAGACCCCCGGAAAATATTTATTTTTTGACTACAAATTAAAGTACGGCGCTAAAGGAGAATACCTTGATAAAACCTCTAATCTAACGAGGAACGGCTTACACCGACAGATGGCTGTTAGGATAAACGATCTCTAGTAAACGGTCTCTGGAAAAGGTGCCGGTGTCAGTGCTTCGAAGGTGTCATCATTCCGTCAGGTGGTCATTTTCTCGAAGGTAAAATGGATATTTCCCGTAACTCGGTGAATGTGAGTTTTTACGGACTTAATCGCTGATTCCCTAATCATCTGTGCCCTAATCAAAAATGACTGAAAGATTTGTGCCGTGCCCGAAAATTAAGGGCTTTTAAGGGCTGCTATGTAGGCATCCATTGTTAACTGCTTCGATATCAACGGCCCTGGTCACCATACAAACAAAGACTGCGATATAGCCTTTAACCATTTTGGCTCCACGACTCCTTTTGCTTACTCAGATGATCGGTCCAGCGTAATCAATAACGCAGTTTGCAAATGGCCCGGCTGGTGTGATCCGAACAGATGGTAAACCCATTAGTTGTTTGGCATTAGTCGCTCTAGTTTTAAAGCACTGGAAACAATCGAACTTCATCCCTAACCGTTGATCTGCCGTTGACGATCCAGTATGCTTGTCGGATTAGATTGGATGTAATATTACTGGAATATTATTGGATAAAATATTTGCGATGGTAAAAGAAAATAATCATTCTGCTAAGGATGTGTGATTTCGGCAGAATGATTGGCTGCTTACAATTTTATGGATAATTTGTATTATTTACCCTATACCACTGACTCGAAGTAGGCCGTTCGAATCCAAGAACGGAGTCAGTGTTGACAACTTGTGATGGTTGGAAAATTGCTGATTCTTTGCTATCATCTAAATCTCGGTATAATATTCTTTCTGCTGTACCCATTTTATCAATTTCTCAGTAGCTATGTTGATTTCACTTAGCGTTATAACGGGTGTCCGCCTTTCGCCTTTCTTTGATCTAGCATTTTGGATGAATCGATATATAAAACATAGTGTCCTGATCGCCATAGTGAACGAAAATGTTTTGTTGCAGATGATGCCGCATATTTCGCTTTCACTGTTATTGGACGCTCGTGTGTAACAAATAGGTAAGAATGTTCATTTATTCTTCGCTTCGCATATTGTATCATCGTAGAATACTTCGTTGTTTATCACTGGCCATGATGGTTCTGATTCCCTTAACCAAAATGGTCCATGCCACCACTGGTGCAGTATTAGGAGGTTGGATGGTAACACACCTCGGGACGGATTATCTTCCGAATTCACGTATCTCCAATGGTTTCTCGGCAATAGTCGTTGTATCTCCGACACTCGGTTTTCCACTTCACGGGATGATCAGATAGCAGGATTAACATAATAGTTGACTCAGTTCAGGCGTGTATAGCTGCATCCAATGTTCTCAGCACTTCTGCCATCAATTTTGCGAGAAGATAGGCACCGAATAATTTGAATCTAGGCAAGGATACCTGCCTAATTCGTCCCCTCCTCATTTATGAAACAACCATATACTACAGCGGAGTAGGCTCTTTCACTAGCTTCGCTCAATCCATGTATCTGCATTCTTTTTTGTTTATGAATCGGTTTATTACTAGCTGTGACAACTGTGGGAGTTTCGATTTCAACTAATTCCAAACTACTGCTATGTCGTCGGGTAGCTCGTCCAGCTTCTTTAACCATCATTTTTGGTACAGGATTTTTGCTATTAGTATAGTCAGTGACACCAATCCAAGCGGGTCGAATACCTTAGATGCGCTTCGTGAGCTTTTCCTCTGGAGGCATGTTCACTTTAATCAGGCCTATTATTTGTGCTGTCGGTATAATAGTTAATTTGCGTTTGCCTCGACTGGAGCTAACATTAAGCTACGTCAAGGAAAAGGACCGTATTGCTTTCACGTATGTGGACAAATAGTTCATCGGATTGGAACAGTGCATCCAATTGAATAATGCAGTCTACCAACGAATGAACCTTCCAGAGAACAAGTAGTGCTCCGAAATGATCATGAGAAAATTAGCTGATATAATTAACGAATTGAGAGCAGATAGCTATAAAGCTTTAATGGAATACTTAAATCGTGACGCAGATTCTGAAAACAAACAGGTTGGGAAATTTGCAATATTGCCACTAGCTTTCAGGATGCTATTGCAATTGTTAGAAAGTATGAAGAGCCGGATCTTTTTATCACCATGATCTGCAATCCGAAATGAAAGCAAATCATAGAAAATCTTGAGCCCTGGCAAAAAGTGGAACATTGGCCAGACTTGGTAGCTAGAGTTTTTCGGCTAAAGTTAAATAATTTAGTAACGGACATTATGAAAAAATCTCTTTTTGGAACTGTGAAGGCAATCATTCATGAACTAATAGAATTTCAAAAGCGAGGATTGCCACATGGTCACATTTTGATCATTCTGGATGACGATTCAAAATGACGAACTGAAGAAGACATCGACAAAATTGTTATTGATGAAATCTCTGACCAAGAATTATCGCCTCATCTTTTTGAAATCATTGTTAGAAATTTGATTTGACAAACAGTCCCTGCATGGTGCAAGGGAAAGTTTTCCAAAAGAATTTTAAGATGTTACATTGGGAAATGTCAACGGATACTCCAAGTACAAAAGAAGAGAGACAAACTAAATAGTTTTTCCTGGTCGTCGCATTGATAACAGTTGGGTGGTCCCATATAATCCATATCTTTGTCTAAAACATAACTGCCACATCAACGTTGAAATATGTAATATTGACTATACTCCATTCAATTTTGAAGAAGAGAAGGAGATTGCCGAAAATATGATCTCTTCTTTTAACCCCATGCAGTCCTGTGTATTTCACAAAATTGTTGATGCAACTCAAGACAAAACTAGAAATCCAAAATGTTATTAGCTTGATGGTCTTGGAGGTAGGGGGAAAACTTATCTGTATGAAACACTGATTCGTCATTTTCGCGCAAGAAACTGGAGTAGCTGCTAATTTATTAATTAATGGACGAACATGATATTCACTTTTTAAACTGCCTGTACCAATCGTAGAAACATCCATCTCAGGACTGAGAATGGAAAGTGATGGTGCAGAAGATATTCGTCGTGCAAAATTGATTATTATAGATGAGTGCATTATGGCATCCAGTCATGTTCTCAATACAATTGATAAGTTGCTGCAGGAAGTTATGCAAACAAAGGTCCCGTTTGGTGGAAATGTTATGTTAACTGGAGGGGATTTCCGGCAATATTTAGCTATTGTTTCACATGCAATGCGGTCTGTTGTGGTTCAATCAAGCTTAAAGTATTCGCAGAACTGGCACAATTTTGAGAAGCTGAGTTTAGAAGAGAACATGAGATGCGTTGATCAAGACTAAAATAATTGGTTGTTACAACTTGGACTTGACACTACTGAAATTCCCGAAAATTTTATTTGTGGCGATGATTTGGTGACAGAAACTTTTGGACAATTTTATTAAATGACATCCCTTCATTATCGGGAAAAGTAATTTTATGCCCAAAGAACGTTGATGTGGACAGAATCAACAATCAAATGATTGGCTTGCTTCCTGAATAAATTCGAGTGTATTTAAGTACAGATGAACTCGATACAGAAGATGAAAGTAAGCGTCTTAACTTTCCACTAGAATATTTGAATTCTATCAATCCGGCTGGGCTACATCAACATACTCTGAATCGTAAAATTGGAACTATAGTCATACTACTTCGGAATCTCGATACTAAACAAGGATGATGCAACGGTACACGATTAGTTGTGAAAAACATGAAAGATAACATTATTGAGGCAGAAGTGCTAATTGGATCTCATATAGGTAACATCGTTTTAATTCCAAGGATAGATCTTTCTAGTTCCGATCTGGAGTTACCTTTTAATCATTACCAGTTCCCTGCAAGCTATGCAACGGAGATGGTTATCGTCTTTTTGAATGTACACGTTTCAAATCTATGGCATTACCTGAGCGCAGAAAGTTTTTAAAGGGAAATCAGAGATGCTTCAACTGCCTTGGAGAAAATCATGCCGTCTACCAATGTCGTTCCAAAAGAACATGTCAAACTTGCAAAAGAAGACATCACACTCTTGTTCATCCCGATCCTGATGACAGTAAAGCGGGCAACCAACAAAATTCAATTGAAACCACTTCCGGCAGTAATTCTAAAGCATCAACCAGTGAAACCTACACTTCAGCTATCATCAAGGATGCAAATTCCACTAGCGAAAATGCGATGTTACTTACCGTGTTGGTCGAAGGAAAGGATAGTTTCAACAACTGGTATATTATTCGAGGATTGCTGGGCTCTGGTTCAACAAGATCATTCCACAAAGAATCTTGTGCGAATAAATTGAACCTAACGAAATCAAATGCCAGAGTTGTCGTAAGTGGAATCGGTGGAACCAAGGCAGGATATCCAAGGGACTAACACACCTCATAATAAGATCGAGAATCAATCGTGATGTTATTTACCAAATTGCAGCGTTAATCGTGCCTAAGCTTACCTCACATCTACCAACTCATTTAGTAGATGTTGACATACCAATGAACGAAGAAGTCAACCTAGCTGATCCTACATTTAATAAACCGGGTCCAATTGATCTTCTAATAGGCAGCCACTATTTCTTCGATATTTTAAATGATGGCAAGATAGAATAGGCAATCCGACGTTGATGGCGGAAAACACCACACTGGGGTGAATAATCGAAGGCAGATATCTATAAGAGCCCAACAAATTAAATGAAAGGATATACCTATCAGAACATCAATAGGTTGATATAGACAAAACGCTAGGATCATTTTGGGAGACTGAGGATATACCAGACACGCCACAGCATACGCCAGAAGAATTCGCATGCATAGAACGCTTTGAAGCTACAGTCGAAGTAAACCAAAATGGAAGAATAACTGTTGGCTTACCGTTTAAGAGATACCCGCCTCTATTAGGTAGTTCATACCCTACAGCATTGCTTCAGTTTTATGCTCTGGGTCACATGGATGAAATTCCACAAAATGAAATATCCAAACCAGATCATCAGATGTTTTATTTGCCTCACCATGGCGTATTTAAAAACAATACCTCAAAGTTGCGGGTTGTATTCAATGGACCGAAGAAGACGTCAACAGGACAGTCACTGAGTGACGAGTTGCTTATTGGGCCAACCGTTCAACAAGGGTTGTTTAAAATTGCGATACCGAAAACATGCATTCGTATTCAGTGCCGACATTGAAAAAATGTATCGGCAGGTGAGGATCCGTGCAGAAGATACCGACTATCAGCGTATACTATGGCGAGAATCTCCTGATCGCCCATTAAACCACTACCGCTTGCTGACCGTCACGTATGGAACGTCATCTGCACCGTTCTTGGCGACCAATTCATTGAATTATATCGCCAACCAGTTTCAGCTTAAATACCCAATCACAGCTGAAAGGGTAAAGTCTTATATATAGGGGCTTCTTCATTATCCGACGCACTAACGTTACTCCACGAATTAATGAATATAATGAACTCGGCAGGCTTTATTCTCAAAAAGTGGTCAGCGAATCATCCCAAACTGTTGAATAACATCGGAGAAGCAGATTTACAAATTATCGAACGGGTATTTGCAACGAGTGAAGCAATAATATCAGTGCTAGGCTTATACTACCAACCATCACGAGATTGTTTCAAATTTCGAGTGTGCCTACCACAACACTGCACAACAGCGAAACGCGGACTACTCTCCGAGTCATCCAGGATATTCGACCCGATGGGGTGGTTGTCTCCAATCATGATAACCATCAAGGTACTTTTTCAAGCGTTATGGCTTCAAAAACTCGGATGGGACGATGAATTACCCGAGTCATGTCGAAAAAATTTGTTAAAGGTACGAAACAAATTTGGTGTAATTGAAGATATAGAAATCAAGAGATGGCTTTATACAACTGATGACACCTTTGAAATACATGGGTTTGCTGATGCGTCCAAAGACGCTTACGCTGCTGTTCTATATTCGCGCGTAACAACAACAACACACGACGTCAACATCAATATCATCGCCGCAAAATCAAAGGTAGCACCTATAAAAACGGTATCCATTCCTAAATTAGAGCTGTGTGTAGCTACATTATTAGTGAAGCTGATGAGAAAAGTGACAACTGCACTAAATTGCAACACTGAACCGAAGCAGTTTTTCTATACTGATTCCTCAATAGTGTTGGATTGGCTCTCCAAACCGCCGAAATTATGGCCAACCTACATTGCCAATCGAACTGGTCTAATACTATCACACACCAACCGAAACCAATGGTACCACGTTCAATGAAAGCAGAACCCAGCTGATCGAGCCACTCGACGAGTAACACCAAGTGAATTCAAACACGATGTCCTGTGGTGGAAAGGTCCCTGTTGGCTATCAACCAACCCACTGACTATCCCAAAATCAAAGCTGAACTTTTCATGTGAATCCGAAGCAGTACCGCAGGCGTATCTCGTTCAAAACATCAATGAGTTTGATCACCAATTAGAGGAGATGATGTCTAGAGTCTCCAGTTACCTGATGGTAGTGAGAAATGTAGCCCGAATGCAAAGACTGTTACTTAACGCGAAACGATTAAATTCATCCAAAACAACTGGAAACATTACCGTGGATGAATTTAACAATGCTGAGATCTACGTTATTAAACACATTCAACGTCAATCATTCCAAGCTGATATCGAATCGATCAAATCTGGTAAACCAACGAACAAAACCAATTTAAAATTATATCCAGTTCTTAACAATCAGGGTATACTACGAGTTAGCGGAAAATTCTTCATTACACTACGATACGCAGTACCCGATTATACTTCCGTCATCTCATATAGTAGTAAAGAGAATGATCCAATATTTTCACCGTAAGTTGTGTCATGGCGGCACGTCTCACATGTTTGTTTCGTCAAACAGAGGTTCCATATTGTGCGCGCAAAGCATCTCATAAAAAGCACAATTAATCAATGTTTAAAGTGTCACCGATATAGAAAGAAAGTTAATCTCGTCAGACCGTTCATTCAAACTGGCATTGACCACGCGGGTCAATACTTAATCAAAGCCCACCAGTTAAGGAATTCGAAAACTATCAAGGGATATATTTGTATATTTACGTGTATGGCGACAAAAGCAATCCACATCGAATTAGTGACCAACTTAAGCACTGATTCGTTTATAGCTGCACTAAGGAGGTCCCAATCGACTAGAGGAATCTGTTCGGATCTGTTCTCAGATAATGCTACCAAGGGGTGAGGGGTGAGTTATTTTTTGATTATTTATTAAATACTAACCTTTCAGTCTGTAATGTTGGGCAAAAACCAACATTTATCGTTAGTAATCGGCAGGAGGTTCTAGATGTGACCCTCGCCTCGGATACTATTCTTTAGTTTATAAGGGGGATGGAGAGTGGCGAAGGAGCACTCATTCTCTTATCATCAATATATAACATGTAACCTTAACATACACCCGGTTACCCAGAAGCCGTTCAGGAATCCTAGAAGGACAAACTAAGAAATATAGAAATATGGGGAGGTGTTGGAGGAACTATTGCCGGATGTCCCCGGGCTTTCGGAGACAGTAGAAGAATTGAATTGCATTGTGGATGTTGTCACAAAAGCCTGCAATCTTTCCATTAATGCTGCTTGCCCCCTGACAAAGCCAAGGGGCAGGCAGAAATCGACATGTTGGTCCATGGAGTTGGAGACCTTTCGGAAGGCGTGTAGGATAGCCTTTAATAAAGCAAAGAGCACGAGGCATGTTCGGGACAGAGACTCCTATAAGAGGGACCTCAGAAAGTACAAAAAAGAGTTGAGCAAGGCACAGAGGGGATCTTGGAGACTCTTCTGTTGTAGAATGGAGGAAGTCTCTGAGACCTCCCGCCTTAGGAAGATTCTATCTACTAACCCAATTAGTCTTAGTTACTTAATTAAACCAGACGGGTCATGGATAGCTTCAAGTGCAGAATCGTTGGAGCTTCTCATCGATACCCACTTTTCGGGAAGCTTTGATGACTCGATGGAGGCTGGAGCTCATCGAGGAACACCTCCAATAGATATGGAGGGCATATTGGATAGGGTGCGGATCCGGTGGGCGCTGCAGGGATTTAAGCCTTATAAATCGGCGGGTCGGGATCGGATTATACCAGCAGAGATCCAAAAGAACTCGGCAGTAATCCTTCCCTGGCTAGAGGTTATCTTCAGGGGATGTCTGAAACTAGTCTATATTCCTAGGAATTGGACAGAGGTCAAAGTGGTCTTTATCCCGAAATCGGGAAAGAGCTCACATGGTCATCCAAAAGACCTGAGGCCTATAACTCTATCATCCTTTCTGCTGAAAACCCTGGAAAGGTTGATAGATATATTTATTCGATAAAGAATTGAACCCAGGAATTGGGCAATGTCGCAGCATGCGTACTATAAGGGAAAGTCGGTGGACACAGCTCTGCATGATCTAGCACGCACGATTGAGAAATCAATTTACTTGCAAGAGTTTTGCATGGTAGGTAGCATTTCTCGATATTGAGGGTGCTTTTAATAATGTAAAAACGGAGGCGATCATGGAAGGATTGTCTTTTTGAAGGTGGACTGCTCTATAAGTAGGTTAATAAATCAGATGCTGGTAAGCAAGACTATTACCTCGCAGCTGGGAGAGTCCAAGATTAGAAGACGGGTAGTTAGAGGAATCCCACAAGGAGGTTAATGTCCCCCATTCTCTGGAGTGCAGTGATTAATGGATTGCTGCTGGAACTAGAGAGAGAGGGAATAGGGGTTGTAGCATATGCTGATGATGTAGCGATAGCTGTCTCAGGCAACTATCTATATACGATTAGGGATGTTATGCAGAATGCACTCCTGATCATTACGAAATGGGCCAGCAAGGGTGGACTGGGGATTAACCCTTCCAAAACAGAGCTGGTACTATTTACTAGGAAATATAAAATTCCGGTGGTTAGCCCTCCTATCATAAACGGCAGCGGACTAGTTTTTGCTGACCGAGCGAGATTTCTGGGCATAATCTTTGATAGTAAGCTCAGCTGGAAGCCTAACACTTTGGAAAGGGTGAAGGCTAATGTAGCCTTATACTCGTGTAGGAACGCTATAGGTAAGAAATGGGGCTTGAAACCGGAACTGGTATACTGGCTCTTTACCGCCGTGCTAAGACCTGTGATAATGTACGGGGTGGGCGTTTGGTGGCCAGCTCTGGATAAGGTAACATATAGAGGTATGATGGAGATGGTGCAAACAACGGCCTGTATGCTTATAAGCGGGGCGCTTAGGACAACACCTACACGCGCTTTAGAGGTTATGTTCCACCTTATTCCAATCGACCTTCATGCTAAACAGATGGCAGCCAACGTGGTTACGAGACTCTTGGCTGTCTCTCAGTGGAAGTGTCTTCAGGTGGGACACTCGACGATAGACTCTCCAGATGCAGCCGGAAATAGTAGGTCTGGGGAGGCCTATGGCAGTGCTAAAATGGGCGCTCAGTAAAAAGGTAATCGGCCAAAACTGGACTTGCGGCACTCCAAGGTATTAATATCCCTGGGAAGGAAGAAATAGGATGGGTTGTAGGGATAATGACAGGTCACTGCCTTTTTGGGGAGCATGCGAGAAGGCTGGGGATACAGACGAGTGATTTTTGTAGAAGTTGCATGGACGAAGAGGAGGAGGAGACTTTCGAATACTTCCTATGCTCATGTCCGGCGCTATCATACAGAAGGCATAAGTATTTGGGTGTGTACGGTATGGGCAGCCTTTCGCAACTCGCGGACTGTGGAGTGTGAGATTTGTTATGCTATATAACTAGCTCTGGTTGGTTTCAACGGGAGTAATGGGGAGATGGGATCCTGTGGTATCACAACGGGCCACTGCTGGCCTAAGTGTGCGATACCAGCCACCCTAACCTAACCTAACCCTAATGCTACCAATTTCATCGGTGCTATTAATCAACTTCAACAGATGAGAAATCTTCTACAGTCAGAAAGTTTTTCGAACAAGGTGATCGATTGGACAGTCGAGCAGAGCACTAAGTGGCATCTTATACCACCAGCAGCTCCAAACTTTGGTGGCCTGTGGGAGGCTGCCGTAAAGTCGACAAAATTGCACATTAAACGTGTCATCGGCGAGACCATATTTAACTACGAAGAATTTCTTAAATTCTTAAAGCAGGTGGAAGCAATTCTAAATTCAAGGCCGTTGTGTCGGAATGATGACAGCGATGATCCATTGACAACAGCACACTTTATACTGGGTCATCCAATTACACTTGCTCCAGAATCAACATTGATCTACACAGTGTATTTAATCCACTATCGAGATGGCAAATTCTGCAAAAATTAATCCAGCATTTTTCGCGTCGTTGGAATGACGAATACCTCACAACTCTAAAGCTGCGTTTTTCTATAGATTGTTGTTCGAGATCGCGATAAACTTTTTTCGATTTTTTCAGTCCAGTTGAAATTATTTGAATATTTAATCATTAAATGTGATAGATTTAATGTTAAACTAAATAAAGTAATTCATTGACTTAAATGATAATTTTTAATAAAATATATATTTACGAGTTCGCAACAATTCTATGGTTTTATGTAGGACACAACAGAGTTCCTGAATTTTGAAAATACACATCTAGTAGTTCATTTCTATTTATTTTCCAAATGTCAGAAAAGCTTGACAAAAAATTATTTTTTAAAGATAGTAAAAGAGAAGTTCATTCATAAAACAAATAATAATAAAAATAAAAATTATTGTGATAAAATTCTATCTGTTCGATGACTACAGGCTGGATGTATATCGTCGTCACTAGAAACTTCCTCAATAAGAATGATTTCGATTACATTATCTTGCGCGAACGAACCTTGGTTGCTGTCTTCTATTTCAGATGTTTTGAGAAAATCATTTTAAGGGTTTCCAGCACACATTGAGAGTGGCAGACCTCAACTCTTTAACAAACACAAAAAATTATTTCCAAATTATTCACAATTATTGAAGTATAAAATCCTGTACTAAAAAACAGAACAAATTTCCCAGTATTTTTCCCTATATTTATCGCGATCTCGAGCAGCAATATAATAGAAAAACGCAGCTTAAATCAACTAAACAAACTTAATCGAGCAGCCAAACATATAAAAATTGACGATGTAGTCATATTGAAGGATGAAAACATCTCACCTGCGAGATGGCCACCAGCAAGGATAGTCGACGTACATCCAGGCCGAGATAATTTAATCCGAGTAGTCACCGTCAAAACAGCAACAAGCACTTTTAAAAGACCTGTTAACGCCGGAATTAGCAAACCGGTGTTCCTAAAAGAAAAGGAAATTGTTAAGTTGTGTTAAAATTATGATTAGTTTAATTTAGTTCATTGTAGTGTAATTATCTCTATATAAACACACTAAATAATGTTAAGATTGTTGTTATTTGTTTATTTTAAGTTTGACAGCTACCAAGTTGAATAAAATCGAAGACCTTAAATTGGTAGCTGTCTATGTTGAAATGTACTATATTTTATGCGAGTATTGTATTCCTTATATTTTGTATTCGTTATGTATTGTGAACATATTTTTTGTTTAGAGCACTTTCAAACTTTGTGGAAACAACATTGATGTTTGTTAAATAAGAAATAAAATTATAAATTATTAAAAATAAATAAAATTATAAATAGCCGTGTTGCTTGTTTGATTGTATGTCATATCATTCTATAAGTTAAATTGGAAAACGTTGTGCATAACAATTAACGTCGAAAGTACAATAACCAAATCATACCATCAGTGTTTGTTGTTCTAGTTGAGTAGTGAATAATTTACGACTACATAAATCGAGTCCATAAGTGATCTCCTACAACTACTAATAAATACAAATTACAAAATACAGTCCACTAAAGTGATCTCGTCCAAATTTTAAGAAATAAGTGGCGAACATAGTACCGGCGTCGCCAAGACCGATCACCAAAATCTGTCTGCTTCCATCAATTGACTCATACGAATCAAGGGCGGGGAATGTTCGGCTTCATCTTCAACAAACGTCAATGCTGAAAATAATATTAATAACACTACCCTGCAAAATTTTGCCCCTGGACAATGAATAGTTGTTTCCGAAGTAATTTTGTACGCTGAATCCGAATCTGGGCTCAGAATTGCTCTATCACGTCAGATTTATAAGATATTCTAACTAAAAGTGCATATATACCGCAGGTATAAAAGGTTAGTGTATTATACAGTATACCGACAAATTCACGAACATGCAATTTTAAAAATGCGATATCTCGGCGAAAAAAAAACATATTTGAGCAAACTCAAAGGCATTTGAAAGGAGAAGACTTGTACTATAAGATCCCACACATGAACTTTTGAAGAAAAAAAAATCGCGGTGCTAGATAACCTCAAATATGTCAAAAAAACAGTGTTTTTTGCACTTTTAGGTTAGAATATCTCATAAACCTGACGTGGTAGAGCAATTCTGAGCCCAGATTCGGATTCAGCGTAAAAAATTACTTTGGAAACAACTATACATTGTCAAGTGGCACCAAATTTTTAAAATTTTGCAGGGTAGTGTAATTAGCGTTATATGTACATTTACAAATTGTTGATCGACGCGCGACCTATTATAAATTTATAACACTAATATTTTAGTACCTATTGGTTCAGTGGCATAAAAATATGTAATACATACAAATTTGACACGTCAGCGTGAGAACACACAGAAAATATCTGGGCATTAAAATTAAATAAAAAGTAAAACGAGAAAGTAAAGTGAAGTGGTTTTCGTTTTATTTCTAATTAAATCTAACAAAAGTTTTAAATTGTTATAATTATATTTTTTAATTATTTTTTATTAGTAATTATTTTTAAAATGTAAATTTGTTTACATAATTTTCATTTACATTTTTACATTTTTTACTTGTAAAATGTAAACAATTTTTTTTTACGAGAATATGCCCAACTGTGGCCTTAATACATTTTAATAAATGAACATTTGTGCATATGTCATCAATACAATATTCATTAAGGGGCTATAAATTAATTAAACATTTAGCGGGTTGCCCCCATTCCTATAACAAATATTCATAATTTCTGTAAGTGACATCCACATACCATATGTCGAATTATATAATACATTTTTTATAATAATCATCATTCTTCTGTGAATAAAATGATGAATCATTTCATTTCCATATATGTACATAGATTCAAATACAAACACAATATAATTAAAATGTAAATGACCAAAAAATTTATTAAATTTTCCAACATATTTGTATAATTGAAATATTGTTCTTCCTACTCCAATCAGATATAATCTCGACACTGACAAAAACAAAATGACTGTGACATTTAACCAAAAAATAAAAATTATCGACACATAAATTATGTACAGGGTACGACACCATCAACGAGAAATACGAGAAAAATTGCATAATAAAGATAAAAATGTGACTGTTTGCTCCTGATAACACAAACAGTTTAACCGGATACCAACAAAAAATATATTTTAATCTAACGTTTCTGATTTACTCTCCTTAGCACAACAAATTTGTGTTACATAACCTGGTGACTCTACATACATATAAATTATTAGGCCTTTATCATAATAAGATTTAGTTTCGTTTCCACCGTTGTGGCATTCATATATAAAAAGTGTTTAAAATGTATACAAAACTAGTTATGGTGATTCTAATATCCATTTTTGGATTAGGACAGTGTGGAGATTTTTTTACTGTAAACGGGCAATCATATTACAGTAGCTATCCGCAAAAGGTGAGTTTTTGAAGTGTTTTTTGACGTAAATAAAAATTGTACGATTGTCCGTTACAGGATACCGCATTTGATTCATATGAATTTTGTGTCTACAATGGTATGTACCTAATCGAAGTGATGGATCAACGAGAACATCAACGTATTGTGTCCGTAATTAATGCGGTAAATGAAAAATATAATGTGACCGCTGCATCATATTGGACGGCTGGTACCGATATGAGTAGTGAAGATGGATGGTGGTGGGCAACAAATGGGCATGCAGCTATTTATACAAATTGGGCTGACCATCAACCAGATAATACGTATATAGAAGCGTTAAAAACTACCGAAAATTGTTTAGTTTATGCAAATGCGCCTAATTATCAGTGGGATGATGCGTCATGTTTGGGTGAACACTATTTTCTGTGCCGTGATACGTATAATGTGCCAGTTTATCCGATGAAAACTTGTCAACAATAAGATTTTATTTTAATAAAAATGTGTCGAAAATACGAATATTTTGTCAAAACTATTTTCTGTTATTGTTATTGTCCAATCTTCATTAAATCAAGACAAAAGAAAAAAAAACGAAAATCTCAGTAAAAAATCTCTAACAAATCAAAACTATCCAATTTTGAGTTTTTTTTTTTTTTTTCGTTATGCTAGATTGACAACCAATATAAATTTTTCACTAGATATTTCTGGAACAACCTTTCTTGATTTTTATGTCCATAATCGATCAACATTTGACCTTAAATATATAACATACACACACACACACACACGCTAGCCTATAACAACAACACGAACGAAATCCTAAAATTCTATTATAAATAATGAAAAAGCTTCGACCTTTTGTTGTTGTTGTTGTTATGTTATACTATCAAAAAGCCAATATCACAAGGAACCATATCAGCAAACAAGTTATTTTTCTGTGAAGGGTTAGAAAAGTGGAAAAATTGTAAAAAAAAAGAAAAAATAATAAAAAGTTTAGAACAAAACAAAAAAGCTTTGTTATACATATACTCGTATACATACACAAAATAAATTTCTTTTGTTTTATACTTTTCTGGGTTGACTAGAGATACGGATTTATAATGTATTTGAAGCACAAAAAATGTTTCTTCTTAGATTTTTATATATGTATGTATGTATACGGAATTAAGCTCAGGTGTAATTTTGGTCTCAACTCAATGTAAATTTTGGAGAATAGTTTATTAGTTTGGATTACATTCAATTTAAAAGTGTATAAGCTTTTTATCAAGATAATATAGATATACAACCAAATAATAAGCATGTTGATGATGATAAAATATAGACGCAAGAAAATTTTAACCTCCAAGCTTTTCTATATATTTCACTAATCTTAGCTACTCGTATATGTACAATACAAAAATTCGTATACTTTGTGTATGTGCGCGGCTCTGTATATTGTGTGGTGTTTACTTAAAATTTTATTAGTTGTTTTTCCTCCTATATAGTTTTTCATTTTGGGTTTTTCTCTTCGTATTATACAAAATACACTTTGAAACTGTTAAATTTTATATTATTTTGGGAAAGTTTTATTTTTATTTTAAACAAAATTGTTTTTACTGCTAAGTGAAGTGCATATACTCATCTACAAATTTAAGCACATATACACACACATACACAGACACACAATAACATTATATACAAAAAGTTTATCGTTACATTTAGCTTTTTGGGAGTTTTATTTTTCTGTTTTTTTAAACAAAGTGACAGAAAAAAGCTTTGTAACAACGAGCTAGTCTAAAAGGCGGTGATAGTTTTGCTGAAAAATATTTGTTTTTGTTTTAGCATCAAATAACTGTATAACTGGATTATTTTTTATAATTAGAGCAATTAACAAAACTATAAAATCCTTTTATTTATATGAGTTGGGTTAAGTGTTTTAGATATGTTTTTAATTTTAATTACGGTACTTACAAAAATTATGAAATGTAAAATGTAAAGTGACAATTTGTAGTTAAATGTACCGACATCTTTGGATTTGATACTGTAAAATTGAGTTTAGTTATGTTTCAATTTCAATAAAAACTTTTTAAGCTTTTACTTCAAAATTAAATGTTTGGAATAAATTACAAACGGAATAAAACTTGGAATGAGCCATAAACTAAAATTTTATTGTTTCATTAACCGTTATGTGGGTGACAAAAGTACCCATCATAATCATAAATTTTGTATGAAAATTTATTATATTTGATATTCTTTTGCTTTTCTTTAGGATTCTGATGTGGATTTATGTAAAAGGGATATTCGTCATTTGACAACTCAACATTGTTGATGGTTGATTCATGGGCCGACCAAAATACAATGTGCAGGTATATGAAAAACGGACCTGTATAACCTCAGCGTTTTCGATTTGGTTAACTAATGCATACGGTAAGACGTTTAAAGTGAATTGCGAAACAGTGAGAATGCCATCAGTGCATCAGCCCTAGAAAATGTTTGCATATTACACTCAGAAAAAAAATATGATAATATGATTTAAAAAATCATAATAAAATAATTTTGATATTTCATATTATATTTTACTTAGAAAAATCATTTATTTAATTATTTCAATCATTCAAGGTAGAGTTTATAACATAACGATACTTGTAATCATATCCAATTTTAATGATAAGGATAACCATAATTCATGATTGCCACAAGCAAAATTATGATTTTGCTCATTATCAACAGAATTTAATTAGGATTGCAGCAATTATAATATTAATAGGTTTATCAACATATGATTAAATCTAGCATTGATGAATAATGGTTTCTGCTTTATGTTTTGGTATCGTCTCGCACTTTGCGGATCTTTTCAATTTGTGTACGCATTTGAAAAGCATTGTTGTGCAAATATTCTAAAAAATTCAAAATTAAAAAAAAAATTAAATAAAATATAAAAATTTAAATATAAAATTATATTATATTCCAAAAATTTCCAAAAAATTCCCAAAAATTCCGAAAAAATTAGCAAACTAACCAAAAATTCCCAAAAAATTGCGGACTCCATTTCCTCGTGGTACTTTTATGTGATGATACTGAAGAATTCAATTTCCCAAAAAATTACCAAAAAATACCATAAAAATACCAAAAATTTCCAAAAAATTCCCAAATGTTCTCAAAAAATTCCCCAAAAATTCCAAAAATTCCAAAAAATAGGAAAAATTCCCAATAAAATCCAAAAATTCCCAAAATTTATGAAAAATTCAAAATATTCAAAAATTCCTAGAAAATGCCCAAAAAATTCCAAAAATTCCCAAATAATTCCCAAAAATTCCCCAAAAATTTCCCAAAAATTCCAAAACAATTCGAAAATTTCCCAAAAATGCCCAAAAAATTCACAAAAAATTCCAAAAAATTCCAAAAATTCTCAAAAATTCCCAGAAAATTATCGAAAATTCATAAAAATTTCCAAAAAATTCCCAGAAAAAGCCAAAAACTCTCAAAAGTTCCCAAAAAATTCCCAGAAAATGCCCAAGAATTTCCAAAAATTCCCAGAAAATGCCCAAGAATTTCCAAAAATTCCCAGAAATTGCCCAAGAATTCCAAAAATTCCCAGAAAAAGCAAAAGAATTCCCAGAAAATGCCCAAGAATTTCCAAAAATTCCCAGAAAATGCCCAAGAATTCCCAGAAAATGCCCAAGAATTTCCAAAAATTCCCAGAAAATCCCCAAGAACTTCCAAAAATTCCCAGAAAATGGGCAAGAAATTCCAAAAATTCTCAAAAAATGCCCAAGAAATCCAAAAATGACAAGAAAAGGAATTTTTGGAATTTTTTTTAGAAATTCTTAGGCATTTTCTGGGAATTTTTGGAAATCCTTGGGCATTTTCTGGGAATTTTTGGAAATTCTTGGGCATTTTATGGGAATTTTGGGAAACTCTTGGGGATTTTCTGGGAATTTTTGGAAATTCTTGAGCATTTTCTGGGAATTTTTGGAAATTCTTGGGCATTTTCTGAGAATTTTCGAAATTCTTGGGCATTTTCTGGAAATTTTTGGCTTTTTCTGGGAATTTTTATAAATTATCGGTAGTTTTCTGGGAATTTTTGGAATTTACTGGTAATTTTTGGAATTTTTTGGGCTTTTCTGGGAATTTTTGTGGATTTTTTCAGAATTTTTGGAATTTTTTGGAAATTTTTAGAATTTCTTAGGCATTTTTTGGGAATTTTTGGAATTTCTTGCCCATTTTCTGGGAACTTTTGGAAATTCTTGGGGATTTTCTGGGAATTTTTGGAAATTCTTGGGCATTTTCTGAGAATTTTGGAATTTTTTGGGCATTTTCAGGGAATTTTTGAAAATTCTTTGGCATTTTCTGGGAATTTTTGAGAATTTTTGGAATTTTTTGGAAATTTTTAGAATTTCTTAGGCATTTTTTGGTAATTTCTTGCCCATTTTCTGGGAATTTTTGGAAATTGATGGGGATTTTCTGGGAATTTTTGGAAATTCTTGGGGATTCTCTTGGGAATTTTTGGAATTTCTTGAGCATTTTCTGGGAATTTTTGTTTTTTGGGCGTTTTCTGGGAATTTTTGGAATTTCTTGGGCATTTTCTGGGAATTTTTGGCTTTTTCTGGAAATTTGTGGGAATTTTTATGAATTATCGGTAATTTTCTGGGAATTTTTGAGAATTTTTGGAATTTTTGAGAATTTTTGGAATTTTTTGGAAATTTTTAGAATTTCTTAGGCATTTTTTGGGAATTTTTGGAATTTCTTGCTCATTTTCTGGGAATTTTTGGAAATTTTCTGGGAATTTTTAGATTTTTTAGGGTATTTTCTGGGAATTTTTGGAATTTCTTGGGCATTTTCTGGGAATTTTTGAGAATTTTTGGATTTTTTTGGGAATTTTTAAAATTTGTGTATATCTGTTCCGTAATAACAACAGAATCAGAATACCGCATCCCAACAAGGAACATTTCAAAAAGTTTTTTTTATATATCGCTCCTAAATTGTATAATCAATTACCCCCTACGATTAGTAATGCCAGTTCACTGAAGGTTTTTAGCCGGTTACTTAAAGAATGGTTATTTACGATTGGTGATATAGAATGTCTGTTTAGAACTGTGGTTTAATATGTAATGTCATTTTATTAATTTATTTTTAATAATTTATTTTTTTACTATCGAATGTTTTGTTATTGTAATTTGGTACCTTTATGGAAATTATATACTTATGTACATTTTTTTTTTAAATTCCTCTAATACCGATGTACTTTACATTTCTTTTTTAAATTTTTTTGTTATTGTTTTTAATTAGTTTTATATAAAATGTACTTTTTTTTTTGTATTGAGGATGGAATCGTAACTCCGAAACATTTTTTTATAAAATCAGGAGTTTACTAATTAAATAAATAAATAAATAAATAAATAATTTCTTGGGTATTTTCTGGGAATTTTTTGGGAATTTTCTGGAAATTTTTGAGAATTTTTTGAATTTTTTGGGAATTTTTGGAATTTCTTGGGCATTTTTGGGGAATTTTTGGTATTTGTTCGGTATTTTTTGGTTATTTTTTGTTAATTAAAAATTTCCACAAAATACCAAAAATTTCAAAAAAGTTCCCAAAAAATACCAAAAATTCCCAATTTAGAATACACCGACGTTATAAATAAAGGTTGTACATATTGTATTTTATTAGCTTATCTCTCTCATTAGAACATTCGATAGCAAATAAGAATATTTTTGGCCATTTAAATGTATTTAATTACATTTAAATAAATTATTTTTCTTTAGCACGCTTGGAATATGGATTGCCTATTACGACAGACTTAGCTATTCGACAATTCAAGTAATTGCGCAATACCACCGACATTATTCGAAATTTATTGTCGAAAAATCCAAGAAACTGGAATATTACAAATCTCAGTACACAAGATAATAAACCTGAAAACATTTTAACGACGAACATTGAATTTTCCGCAGACAATGATTGTAATTCTAGCCTAGGAAGCGTAGTCATATTCGAGGCAGAGGCGAATTTCACGCAATCTCTTTCTTATTTAATTGATTCAAAAGAAGTAAGACGGCTTAAATATAATTTTAGATATTCAAATAAAATCCAAGTATGTTTTTTTACAGGACTTAGTGAAAATTTTAGTGGAACAAAGTCCAACCATCTCCGCTAAAATTAATAAAAATACTGCTCTTACAAAGAAAGAAAGAAACGATTTATCGGCTTTGATAATTAAAACTATTATCAATCATGATCCAAACAAATTGTAAGTATTTTATTGTTGCCTTTAAAAATTAATACGTACTTACTGATTGTTGTCGTAATACGAGTTTTATTCTGTTTAAACCCTTCTTAGAGACGATTTTGCTAGATTAGCAAACTACATAGCAAACATATTTTCAAACGAGTTAGAGGAAACATATTTTATTCCATCTTCTGGAGGTTCCATAGGTAAAGGTAAATAATTTTTATATTACATGTGAATTATATTTGTATAAATATCGTTCTCTGAAAAGTTGGAGAGTTCGTTTTTTGGAGTTACCATGTTCTTTCTTGGGAATCATCCCATTTATATATTGATACCCTAATTATAACATAAGTAGGGACAGTAAATCTTGAATTCATTCTTAATCTAAAAATAGATTGAACCCACTTAACAAAGTTTTTCCTATCCAACTTATACCAAAAGTATGTACATATTATTTATAAGATAATCGAGGTTAGTAATTAAGATTAATGTTATTAAAAAAAATCAAGAAACACTTTTTTGTATAGATTTGACTCTAAACATTTTTTTAGTATATTCATTGGTCAATACTTCAAAATGTAGTAAATCCGATTGTAGTGAAATGCGAGTCCCTGGATTTATTGTATTTATAGTACCTTTTACAGATACAAAAATGTTCCACTTTGTTTAATTGATTTCAGGAAAACTATTTAATGTATACAACAACTACAGAGCAGAACTTAGTCGAAGTTGAGTTATTAAAAGGCGTTCAAGATCATCAACAACCATAGCTCAACTGTTTGTTCAAATACTAGCGAATTAACTAATCTTGGTAAATTGTTAAATAAATATTCACCAAATACTTAATAATAATAATATTATATTACAGATTTAATTGATTCAGATGATGATGATGACATCGATTATTTGAAATCATTTCACTTTGGCGATAGTGTTGAATTAATCTGCCGCTGGGAAAAATTGTTTAGCATCAGTTTCGTTCAGTTCGGAAATATTTTAATAAAGAAAGGATCTGTAATGCATATTGATTGCTATATTGATGGAATTCTCAATTTGTATTTGTTAAAAATTTACTTAAATATAAAAACAAATATTTTAGTTGTATGTATTCGATATTTGGAGACGTTAGGGTTTAATTCTAATTATTATGGGTTTGAAGTTGATTATTATAGAAAAATTTAACATCGTTAGCTTAACCAAACATTTTTTTGAAAATTTTAAAAATGTTCATATCGATGTAATTCTAAATAAAAACATTAAATTAGTAAATGATTTTGTCTAGAAACAAATGAAATTGTTAATTTTAAAGAATATATTTTAATATTAATTTAAACGAAATAATAAACATTTAAATTTCTTTATATTAACCTTTACGAGAGTGTAGTTTATAACAAAAAAAATAACATATATGTATACAAATCCAATAAGAATTTAAAAATGTTTTGTATGGAATAGTAACTACACTGTTAAACATATTTCTTAAGGCGAGTGCTACACACTATACGAAAGGAAGGAAATAAATATGATTTTATTCTTAATGGAAAATAAAAAAATATTTGTAAATAAAAGGTTGTCATATAAAATTTTATTTCATTGGGCAATATTCGATGGCCATTAACAAGCAATCGTAGAGATGTCTAAGTGAATCAGAATATGCCAAGACATTTATCTGTATTTTCTAGATGCTTCGTAGTGGGCATCATGTTAGCGCGACCCGCAGTTGACCATTGGTCGATTTTACAAAAAAGTCGTGCCATAGAAATTTTTATTTCATTGGGCAATATTCGATGGCCATTAACAAGCAATCGTAGAGATGTCTAAGTGAATCAGAATATGCCAACAAATTTATCTGTATTTTCTAGATGCTTCATAGTGGGCATCATGATAGCGCGACCCTCAGTTGACCATTGATCTATTTTACAAAAAAGTTGCACCATAGAAATTTTTATTTCATTGGGCAAGATTCTATGGCCATTAACAGGCCAATTCACAATTCATTTCTTCTTGTTTTCAATTTGTAGTTAGTTAATTTCTTGCATATACTAATATTGACGGATTTACTAGGCGTTCCGATTTTGTTGCAGTTGTGAATTTTTTTAGATCATCATGGCATTCCCATTGGCCATTGGGCCTCTTTATATATGATGTATAATGTCCAACCCCACCTTCAAGTGAAGAATGATGGTAGTTAATTACCCCTTTTAAAAACAGAATTTCATCTATTATAGTTAATTGATGTTGTATTTCGGATAACTTAATGTTATATACTTTTTCATTGTTCAATGGTTCTACGTCAATAAGTAACATGCCATTCCTTGATTTTATTTTTTTTTCAGTGATGCGCTTTAAACACTTTTGGCACCTGACATATGGTAATTGAATTCTATTTTGTATTGTTTTAAAATCAGATTCCTTAAAGTTAGTATAGTCAATTCCTAAATACAAAACATCTCTGGTAACTTTTTCACATGCTTCGGAACAAATATATTCTACATACATCGTAGGACCCATTAAACGTTTTATAAGATCGAGTATATTGCAAACGGCTGAAAAGGATATACCTGATAATGATTTTAATTTCGTGGTTATCCTATCTGGGAAACAATTCATCAATATATCGCTTCTTTTAACGTATGTCTCCTTTTTAATTCCATTACCAATCAAAAAGGTTATAAATTCAAAATATGTATTATCATTTGATGACTGAAATACCTTTTTATAAAATTCTACATCTATTGCTAACGAGTACATAATTTGAGATAATGAATCAAATGCACAAGTTTCAGAAACGCTTACTCGTATGTTTTCCTCGTTTAAGTAACAAAATCCATTAGACAATACTAATAGCATAGACATTCATACTAGATTTCTCATTTCATTATAACTAAAGGAAAAAAACAAAAACTTCTGATAATTCCAATGTATCGTTGTGTTGTGTATTTTATAAGGCAATGATTTTAGAATGCGTTGCAAATATAATACGTATATGCAATACATCGATAATATTTGAATGGAAAAATTTTGTTTTTATTTTCTATTTTTAGTCAAATGAGAGATCTATTATGATTGTCTATGCTAATAGTTTCGGATTTTGCATTATTTTCGTTAAATATGTTTCAACTGTGTCGGCTGATAATGCTCTGTTTTGCTCCACTTCAGTAATTTGTTTTTTATCTGAAATATTTTTTTTAGAGCACTTTTTATTGATCTTATTTCTGAACAATTGTTTTGAAGCGTATCTTTTAATTACTCGTTGTCCGATATGCTTTGGAGAAGTATAAGTTGTCATTTTTTTTCGCCACATTTCTTCAGGATTTGCTAATACCTCCAGATTAATAGGATCAGGTGATAAATCCATTTTTTGTTTTTTATTCTCAATTTTTCTTAAATTTGGCGTAGACGGCAATATTTCATAATATTTAATTCTTGTCAAAGTATGATCTATTTTTTCTTTCATCAAACTTACAAACCTTCCTATTTTTAAGCGTTTGTTGTTCGTATATTGATTTTTTATTAATTTGAACCAATTTTCAATATCGGCATTAGATAAACGACCTTGAATTTGTAATTTTTTTGAAAGGCAAGTGGTCCACAATGGCACATAAGAAAAATATTTTTTTATTGTAAACAAAACAAAATCAGGATAGTAACAATCATTTTTCTCACTGAAATTATCTATTTGAAGTTTTTCAATTTTAGCGACAATGTTTTCATAAATTTCTAAAAATTTATGATAAAACGGACTGCTTTCATATCCTGCCTGTTTTCCTTCTAGATCCATTTCCCCTTCATTGAGTTCAGATGATATTTCACCAACCTCTGAAAATTTCTGTGTATCGTTTGAATACAAATCGTTTGTAAAAGTTTTAAAAATACTAAATGCTTGAACAACGTCATTTGACACAATTGGGCTACACAAAATAATACAATATATTTCAAATAGTTGGTCAATATTTTTGATGTCTGAACAGTTTAAAATAGCACAAAAAATATCCAATAGCAAATTTCTGTGATCCAATTTAATATTGCTACATTTTTTGGAAATTTGTTTGGCTATTATGTTAGCAAAATGAGAGCAACAAATAAATATATTTATTTTATCATGCTTTGGTTTTTCGTTGTTCATTAATATTCTATAGGTATATTCTAGGTATCCCGCTATACTCATAAAATTTATCGAGTGTAATAATGCAATTATGGAAGCCCATGTCCAGTCGACCACATAGCATTTTGGTACATACGACTTTGAAATTTTTTGCATTTGAGAATGTAAATCAATCAAAAATTTGGCTATAGTTTTGGAGTCATGTTGACTTGAAACCATTTCACCAATCGGAACTACAATATTATTGATTTTAATTACGCACGCATAGTAGAGAATTCTTTTAACATTATGGGCGCAACATGTTGGATGTCTTACCACGTTTCCTGTAGCGTCCATATGTATTATGGCGGGTTTATATTCGCTAATTAGTTTTAATTGACGATCTCGAATCATAACAATATTTAACGGATAAGAAAAAGAATATATATATTTATTTTCTTGGCCTTCGATTAAGCTTTTTTGGTACATATCCATTAAATCACAATTAGATATTAGATCATCTTTTTTAAAAATTCCGATCTAATTTTTTTAAGTACATTACTCGTAGTAATTAGTTGTGTATTGCCCTTCCTTGCCAGTTCAATATCTGAATCGTGTAGCATGCTCAATTCATAATTATGGGGAGTTTTAAGACTTAGCTCATTCCTTAACGCTATACGTCGTTTGCCTCTAACTTGGTTAAAAACTTTTTTACCCGAATGAATTTCAATTTCATCACCACTTACAAAAACTGACATCATTTGTTTAGGGTCTATGACGAATTTATATTTTTGGTTGTGTGATACATATTTACATTTACCATAAATAACTACATTTTGTTGAAATAAATTAAATAAGTGTATTGTTCCGAAAGAAATTACACAAGTGTTTTTAGCTTGAATTAATGCTCTATTAATTGAACATCGAATCTCTACTTTAGATTTAGGTAACTCTACCATTTCAATTTTAAATTTTAGCCTCCATTCAGTTTTCTTATCAGAAAGAGCTATTTGTAACGGAGCTAACAAAACAGTGTCGGTCTCGTTCTCACTCGATAAACTAACAATCCCAGAATTATCTTTATCTATTATTGAAGAATCCCTCTGTTTTGGTGAGGTTGGATTAGATTCGGAATTTCGTTTCGTTACAATTGGACTAATGGTTTGAATTTTCAGTTCCGATGGTTGAAAATAACCTTCGACTTGAAACGTTTTGATAGGATCGCTTTCGATACTATAACGGAACATTTCATCCGCATTAGGAACAACAATCAAAATATTATTTGTTGCCACAATAGGTGCGCATTGAGAATTTGTTTCATCAAGCAACAATCTTTCGACACTCTTTACAACCATATTTTTGCTTTTTTTCTTCCAAATTAAGCAAATATTAATTCTGTTCTTTAATGAATTTTGTACACCCAATTTGCCACAAATTGCTTTCATTACAGAATTGTCAGCGCTGGTCAGTATATCTCCTGCAAAACATAGATGATCTAATGCATCCTTTAAAGTTTGTTCAGAAAGAGCACACTTTTTCTTCTTGTAATTATATTTGAGAGAATATTTGGTAGCCATCTTTTTATAAAATAAATATAACCGTAAACAAATAACTCCAAAAAAAAAAATCGTTTTTAGCGCAAATTACAGAAAATGTAATAACAAAAACTAGAACCGGTAATAAAGAAAATCCAAATATGAGTAATTCAAGGTCAATAATAAAATAGCGGGTGAAGAATATCCAAGAGAAAGCAGAGGTAGGTAGTTTTGAAAAAAGCTTTTAATAACACAATAAAAAAAACACAAAATCTGAAACAATCAACACGATATTAACAGCACGGAGGTTAAAACAGAATTGAAAGAAATCAGAAAAAAAAATTCCTTATATACTAAACCGATTTTTTTTTTTTTATCATTTTATTTTAATGTTCATGAATTGCATGTGAATTGTGGCACGACTTTTTTGTAAAATCGATCAATGGTCCACTAGGGTTGCGCTAACATGATGCCCACTACGAAGCATCTAGAAAATACAGATAAATGTGTTGGCATATTCCGATTCACTTAGACATCTCTACGATTGCTTGTTAATGGCCATCGAATATTGCCCAATGAAATAAAAATTTCTATGGTACGACTTTTTTGTAAAATCGACCAATGGTCAACTGAGGGTCGCGCTAACATGATGCCCACTACGAAGCATCTAGAAAATACAGATAAATGTGTTGGCATATTCTGATTCACTTAGACATCTCTACGATTGCTTGTTAATGGCCATCGAATATTGCCCAATGAAATAAAAATTTCTATGGCACGACTTTTTTGTAAAATCGACCAATGGTCAACTGAGGGTCGCGCTAACATGATGCCCACTACGAAGCATCTAGAAAATACAGATAAATGTGTTGGCATATTCCGATTCACTTAGACATCTCTGCGATTGCTTGTTAATGGCCATCGAATATTGCCCAATGAAATAAAAATTTCTATGGCACGACTTTTTTGTAAAATCGACCAATGGTCAACTGAGGGTCGCGCTAACATGATGCCCACAACGAAGCATTTAGAAAATACAGATAAATGTGTTGGCATATTCTGATTCACTTAGACATCTCTACGATTGCTTGTTAATGGCCATCGAATATTGCGCAATGAAATAAAAATTTCTATGGTACGACTTTTTTGTAAAATCGACCAATGGTCAACTGAGGGTCGCGCTAACATGATGCCCACTACGAAGCATCTAGAAAATACAGATAAATGTGTTGGCATATTCTGATTCACTTAGACATCTCTACGATTGCTTGTTAATGGCCATCGAATATTGCCCAATGAAATAAAAATTTCTATGGCACGACTTTTTTGTAAAATCGACCAATGGTCAACTGAGGGTCGCGCTAACATGATGCCCACTACGAAGCATCTAGAAAATACAGATAAATGTGTTGGCATATTCTGATTCACTTAGACATCTCTACGATTGCTTGTTAATGGCCATCGAATATTGCGCAATGAAATAAAAATTTTATGGTACGACTTTTTTGTAAAATCGACCAATGGTCAACTGAGGGTCGCGCTAACATGATGGCCACTACAAAGCATTTAGAAAATACAGATAAATGTGTTGGCATATTCTGATTCACTTAGACATCTCTACGATTGCTTGTTAATGGCCATCGAATATTGCGCAATGAAATAAAAATTTCTATGGTACGACTTTTTTGTAAAATCGACCAATGGTCAACTGAGGGTCGCGCTAACATGATGCCCACTACGAAGCATCTAGAAAATACAGATAAATGTGTTGGCATATTCCGATTCACTTAGACATCTCTACGATTGCTTGTTAATGGCCATCGAATATTGCCCAATGAAATAAAAATTTATATGGCACGACTTTTTTGTAAAATCGACCAATGGTCAACTGAGGGTCGCGCTAACATGATGCCCACTACAAAGCATCTAGAAAATACAGATAAATGTCTTGGCATATTCCGATTCACTTAGACATCTCTACGATTGCTTGTTAACGGCCATCGAATATTGCCCAATGAAATAAAAATTTCTATGGTACGACTTTTTTGTAAAATCGATCAATGGTCAACTGACGGTCGCGCTAACATGATGCCCACTACGAAGCATCTAGAAAATTCAGATAAATTTGTTGGCATATTCTGATTCACTTAGACATCTCTACGATTGCTTGTTAATGGCCATCGAATATTGCCCAATGAAATAAAAATTTCTATGGTACGACTTTTTTGTAAAATCGATCAATGGTCAACTGAGGGTCGCGCTAACATGATGCCCACTACGAAGCATCTAGAAAATACAGATAAATGTCTTGGCATATTCCGATTCACTTAGACATCTCTACGATTGCTTGTTAATGGCCATCGAATATTGCCAAATGAAATAAAAATTATACATATTGGCTGTTGTTACGTTTCATTCTTATAAGAATTTAATTTTACAGTGTATTTACTAATACATTTATATTTTTGTTATTTGTTATATACTTCACTCTCGTTAACCTTTATCATTTTCTGATATACATACTTTATTAAGTTATATTATAACCTCTATCAGAATTGAGTGAGTGCCTTTATCATTATTATGGTAATTCCAATTGTTTGTGTTAATAATTTCTATCATACTAACACTATTTCCAACCATAATCACTGTGAACCTAATCATATTATATAATATATATCTCAACATAGTTTTATTAGATTTAACACCATAAATTATCGGATCTATATCAAGGTATGATACTCTTAATCATGCATGTAATCATAAATATGATGGTCACTTTTATGATTAGCTGAATCATATTTTTTTTCTGAGTGTAGGGAAATAAAAACCAAACAAATCTTTTACGGGTGGGAAATTGTTATTTAACAAAATATAAATTCAAACGAATAATTCATTTCTGGATTTTTTAATAGCTAACGTTCATTTCAAATTCAAATATAATCATTTCTATCTTCACTCTTAATCTGTGCTGCCACCACTTTGTCGGTGGTTGGTATTGTAAGAATAGCGTCCCATTTGAAACGCGATTTGACAAAACGCGATATTTCATAGCGCGATATTTCAAAATGCGATATGGTACAAAACGCGATATGGTAGGTACAAAAAACGATATTTCAAAACTTGATTTCCTAGGTCTGATCGTACATGTTCAATTTCATCATAACGGTGAAGGAAAATTTTATTAAATGAAGGAAGATTAATTTTTATAATTATTTTAAAATTTTAATTTTGAAAAATGGCGTTTTGTACCATGTCGCGTTTTGAAATATCGCGTTTTGTACCATATCGCGATGATACAGGCGATGATACTTACTAGATCCAGAACAAAAAGAGATGGATGCTGCTTTACCTGCCGTACAATTGGAAAGTGTCGATTTCCCACACAGTGGCGGAGGAAGT
This sequence comes from Tipula helvola, assembly GCA_963556165.1. Classification (NCBI taxonomy): domain Eukaryota; kingdom Metazoa; phylum Arthropoda; class Insecta; order Diptera; family Tipulidae; genus Tipula; species Tipula helvola. The sequence continues at coordinate 111,059,501 of OY744482.1, forward strand.
ACATAATTTAATAAATTTTATTCATTACTTGATACGGGTAGTCCGGTTAGCTTCATTCATCGCTCTATTGTTAAGGATGATTTGTGTAGCTCAAAGCAAATTTACTCAAACTATCGAGGATTAGGCAACACCAAATTCTTTATTCACGGGAATATCCCGATTATTATCAAATTTTATCGAATCCTGAAAACGATGTCATTTTTGATTATTTCAGATGATGTATTGCCGGTGCCTTATGTCGGGATTTTATGGATGCATTTGGCATTTGTTTGTCATTAAAACCGGACAATGTATCATCAAATATTCGAATTTTCGATTACTTCTGCTCGTTTGACGGAATTGACATAAGGCTGAGGTAGATGTTGACCATCTTGCATTACCGTATGTATTTAATATGAGTGTTGAATCGGATTTTTCCGCTATTGATATTAATACCAAATTGAGTCCTTTACACCAGGACAGTTTACTTAGGATAATTGATGAAAATTATATGAAAATTGAACATATACCGCCTATCTGTGACGACTACAAAATGAAAATTAGATTGACCTCTGATGTGCCAATTCATTGCTTACCAAAACGACTGTCATTCCGCGAGAAAAATGAAATTAACAAAATCATTAATGATATATTGAAAAGAAACACTATACGTCCAAGTGACTCGTTATACACATTACCTATCGTGTTCGTTCAAAAACAAAGTGGTGAGTCACGGATGTGTGTCAACTATCGGGCATTAAATAAACAACCATTCGCGACAATTACCCACTTCCGCACATTGAGGACTCTGACATGTCAAAATGGCAGAAAATTCAATTTGTTATACATACATCGTTCGTAACACCACAGGGTCAGATTGAATATCTTAACATGCCGTTTGGATTTGAAAGTGATCGCACTAGCTTTTAACGGTTTATTTCCGGTATTTTAAGAGAGTTTATTGAATTCCGACTCATCATTGTTTATATGGATGATATTCAGATAGGAACTAGGGCGATTCCGGAACATTTTGATTTGTTACAAAAAGTTTTCCGAAGAGTTAGTGAATTTTGGATGAAATTGAAATTATCAAAGTGCAAATTCTGTTTTACTGATATTGAGTAATTGGGATATCTGGTAAATCACTATGGAATTCGACCAAGTAACAGCCATGTTGAGGCAATCCGTCAGTACCGAATTCCTACGAACGCCAAGTAGGTTTAATCTTGTTTGGAACTCTTCTCATATACTTCCGATGCTTCATTCCATTTTTTTTTTTCAAAATTGCCAAACCACTTAAAACCAGTTAAACAAAATAACAACTTCCGATTTACCGATGAGTGTATGCAAGCTTTTACCTTGTTGCGAGATCAGTTGTCTTCTGCTCCGGTGCTTGCCTTATACAGTCCAATTCGCGAGACTGAATTGCACTACGATGCTAGTGCTTTGGGTGCTTTGGGATACGGTAGTGTGTTGTTGCAACAAAAGGAAGACGGGAAATTGCATTCAGTGGCATATTTTTCAAAGCGTGCGACACTCCCTGAAGCTCAATGCCACAGTTTCGAACTAAAAACTTTGGCTATCATTAATTCGTTGCATCGTTTCCGGGTGTATTTCGAAGGAATCTCATTTCGAATTGTTACTGATTGCAACTCGCTTCAATGACATTAAGTAAGAGAAATGTTAATGATCGTATTGCTCGTTGAGACCTCGAGCTTGATAATTATAATTATACGATCGAACATGGGAGTGGCGAAGTGCGTTGATCAGCTTAAAATGCATTATTGGTTTCCCGAACTTAAGGAAAAAGTCGAAAAGTTCATTCGTAATGGTATTCGGTGTATTATATATTCCACGCCGACTCGTATTAATAAGCAAACTTTGCAATTCATATTGATCATTTTGGTCCTGAAAGCATATTTTTGTTGTGGTGGATGCATTCACTAAATATTATGTAAAATTGTATCCAGTAAATTCTACCAGTACAAAAGAAGTGTGTGCAGCATTATGTAAATATTTTGAATATTATAGTCGTGGATACTTGTTTCACATCATTAGACTTCAATACGTTTTTATTAGACCGAAATATTGATCATGTGAAAGTTGCTGTTGCATCACCGCAAGCCAATGTTCAAGTTGAACGTGTTAATCGTGTTTTGAAATCAATGTTAAGCAAATTAAGCGAACCGGTACAACATTCCAACTGGTCTAAATGTTGATTCCTGTTGAATTTAGTATGAATAACTCAATTCATCAAACAACTAAACAGACTCCATATCTCAATTATTATTTGGCGTTGTACAACGTGGTGAAGAAGTTGATGTGTTCTCAGAGCATTTGGCCGATAAAAACAATAGTCACCTGGATCGCGATTTGGAATTATCACGCAATAAGGCACCAATTGCTACTGAGGTTTCCCAGCAAGCAAACTTACGATATCATTTGTTAAATAACAGACCCGCTAAGTGTGCAAAAATTGCCTGCTCAAACAGTCGGGTTGTGGGAGACGGCAATCGGAGGTTCAACTGAAGTACTACAATTCGAAGAACTATAACGTATTTTGACCATCCATATTAAAAATTTAGAAACGATTACTTAAAACAAATCAGTGTCCTTACCTCCTAAACGGTAAAAAATATTTTGAAATTGAACGGTGAAACTTTCAGGTGATCAAAACAAAAAAAAATCTTTCTATTTTAACAACAAAGAAGATGATATAAACAATGATAGCAACAATAATATTGTTTGTATTGTTTATAATGGTTTATTAAATTCCTCGCTATGTCTACGACATTACGACGATGCGCAGTTGAAGAACGACAAGTTTGCATGAATTGTCTCGCAAACAATCATACAATCACTGCTTGTAGAAGCAGATATAATTACCGATGTGGGGAGCGTCATCATACGTTGTTACACCATGCGTTACATTCAGATCCGGGGGACTGGATTTTAATTGGAGACATCAACAGTTCAAATGAAAGTAAGATGAAAATTACGACTTTAGTTCCGAAGGTGCAAATTGATTCCGGTATTCAGAAATTATTGCTTATGGTTCCAATGAAACGAAAGATGAAGCCGGAAGATGAATGGTGCGAAAATTTCTACAGAAACCTCATTTTTGGGAACCATCAGGTCGGTATAGAGTTCGTGTACTTTTCAAAGAATATGTAACACCAGGCGCTATACAGTGGGTAAATTTCGTCATATTGGAAGTCAACAATTTAGTCAATTGGAACGATGATTTGTCAGAGATCCAAATTTTCATGCTGAATACAATAAATGTTTTAATGTATATTTTGCAAACGGCCAAGTGGAAATGGTTAGCACTTCGGAAGATGAGAATATAAGCATAGTTAATGGCAAACTAAAAGTCAATAGTTGTTACCTTCCTCATCATGCTGTAACGAAGGAGTCGAGCACCACAACCAAGATGAGAATAGTGTTCAATGCATCCAGAAAAACGACTAATGGGAATTCGCTTAAAGACATTATATATTCAGATCCATCATTGCAGATATTTACACTCCATCATAGAGAAATGTTTCGAAAAATAGTGGTTCATTCTAATGATGTTCAGTTTCAACGTGTGGTTTGGAGAAATAACTTTACAGAGCCACTCCAGGAATATTTTCTTAAAACAGTCACCTTCGGAATGACTAGTACTCCATACTTAGCAATACATATTATTTAGCAGCTGGCTCATGATTTTTAAATTTAATATCCTTTAGCATACCCTGTTCTAATGAATTCTATTTACGTATAGATGACGTTTTCGCTGGTGCAACTTGTGCCGTACATGCACTAGAACTACAAAATCAATTAATCGGTATTTTTCAGGAAGTCAAATTCCAACTCCGAAAATAGGCTACCTCTAGCATAAAGCTCAGAAGAGTAAATTAAAACTTTTGATATACTGCCAGCAAAATTGATCATGCAAGATTTGTGGATTGAAGGCTTGGATTGGGACGATGTGATTTCGGATAAATTACAGGAAAAATGATATCAATACATATTTATTTATCTGCGAGTGTCATCCGACAAAAAAAAAAATTCAATTGCCACCAGCTAACATCAAAATCGAAAATCGATCCCATAAATCCTCCATAGATACCTCGACTTGAGTTAATGGGTGCAGTATTATAGTGTTATATATTCGAAATCTACGATTTCCACAAAAGCCAACGGTTTATGCTTGGACTGTTTCTGAAATCGTGTTGCATTGGTTGAAAGAAGACAACACACGTTGGGGAAGATTTGTAGCTAGTCGCATAAATCGAATACAAGAGGTAATTCCTGATTCCAGCCGACAGTGCAACATGAGGCAAAATTTCGATTGAAATTAATAACCATTCCTTGTGATGGAAAGGGCCAGAATTTTTGTAACAACCAAAGGAAAAATGGCCACATTCAAAGCTTCATCTCGAAGAATTTGGCGCAATGGAAGAACGGCGAATTTACGTGCATAACGTCAACACCACGGAGCAATTGCAGATTCTACAACGGTTTTCCTCATACAAAAAATTCATTCGCATAACTGCTCTTCTGCAAATGTATATTCGAAAACTGCGTCGAGAAGAATCGAATTTACCTTTGACAGTCAAACAATTAGACCAAGCTTATGATTATTGGATACGAGTCATTCAACAACATGAATTTTGCGCTGAAAGATACGCGTTACTGCATGGAAAATTAATATTCATGAAAAGCAACCTTCTGAACTTAAACCCATTTTGGACGACTAACAAATTATGAGGGTAATAGCATTCTACGAGTGTAATGAGTTACGATGAAAATTTACCAATAATACTGCCGTCAAAATATGAATTCATTAATATGCTGATTCTCGAATTTCATAATCGAACGTTACATAGCGGAACTCAATTGGTGTTAAATTGCATTCGAAAAAAATTTTGGATTATCAATGCAAGAAAAACCGTTCGTTTCTTATTGCAAAAATGCTTGAGATGCTATCGAATGCGAGCCAAAACCGCCGAACAGCAAATGGGAGTTCTTCCGGCATCGTGAGTTCAACTCACTTTTGTGTTCAATTCAACGGGGATTGACTTCGCTGGTCCTATCAACGTTTGAGCATCTAAAGGTCGGGGGTCGGGGAAAATTACATATAAAGAATATATGGTCATATTTGTATGCTTAGCTACAAGAGTGATACACGTGGAGGGTGGAGCTCGTCGGTGATATGGAGACAGCAAATTCCTTGGCGCACTTAAAAGGTTTCTATAGCAAGAAGAAATATGTATTCCCATATTTATAGTGACTGTGGGACAACTTTTGTGGGTGCGACCAATTAAAATCTAAAGAAAAATTGTGGTTGAATGTAATGGACAATAGTAGTACCATTCCTAATTAACCGCTCAATTCAATGGCATTTCATCCCGTTAAAATCCAAAAAACTCCATCAAATACTACTTGAAACGAGTTTGTGGGGATAGATTTTACACCTTTGAAAAGTGGATAACCCTTCTCACGGAGATAGAAGGTTGTTCAAATATTCGACCGTTGAGTGCATTCACCTCAGACCCTGACGATTTAACAGCCATTACGCCGAACCATTTTCTGAATGGAGATACTCCGAGAGATATACCTGAACCAGATGCCGTATCAATAATTAACATCCCGAGCAGATGGCGCGAAATTATGAAGAAGAAAATTTTTTTTGCGACGGTGGAGTGCAGATTATTTGAGCCAACTGCAATCTCGACCCAAGTAGTTACAGCCCAAAGCGAATCTACAAGTTCATCATGATCTTGTATTGGTAAAGGAGGAAAGGTTACCACCTATCAATTTGTTTATGGGCAGAATAACGGAGTTGCACGCAGGTAATGACAAAATGATATTCTTCAAAGACCAATAACTAAGATTTGCCGTTTACCAATTGATCAACTACCGAACTAATCGAGAGAAGCACAATATACTGACAATAGTTTAGAGTGCTGAATTTAGGAAACATAATTTTTTTAAATTCTTATAATGTTCAGTATTGGTGGTCAGGCTGCTGTGCATGCAGGGGGATAAACACAAGACTCGCTTCATGTGCCTTAACTGCATGCAACTTCAGCAAGTGCTCACACTGCCTCTTCGTGGCGGCCACTAGAAACTACTCTGTTAAAGGAGTAGGCTAAAGTGTGAGGGCTGTGGTCCTTCTACAGAAGGTTGGCGTTGGGTTAACAGCCCAACCTGTAAAAAATTTTTTGTTACGAAACCTCAACATGAGCCTCGGATATTTTTGGATTCACAACAACGACCTCGGACACGATATAAGGACAACGATTTTAAATTTGGAACATGGAACGTACTCAGCCTAAACCGCCGGAGAGCCTCCATCAACTCTTCGAACAAGCATCTACGTATAAACTCGACCTCGTAGCGCTACAGGAAACAAGACTAATCGGCAATGACATCTCCGATTATAGTCGCTTCGGACTAACTCTCTGTCATAGCAATAACATGGATAGACATGAATTGGGCGTTGGTTTCTTGATTAGCAATCGATGCCGTCAATTTGTGACTGACTTCATGCCTGTCAGTAATCGGATTTGTACACTCAGGTTTCATGGACGTCACTTTAACATCACATTTGTGAACATTCATGCCCCCACCGAGGAGAAGCCTGATCAAATCAAAGACGCTTTCTACGACCAGCTCGAAACCGTCCTGAGCAAAATTCCGCAACATGACATCAAAATTGTTTTGGGCGACTTCAATGCTCAAATTGGCAGTGCTGGCAGTACATATCGAAGCACTATCGGCCCAAACTCCTTGCACCATACATCAAACAACAACGGGATGCGCACCATCGAGCTAGCTTTACTGTACAACTTGGTGGTTGCCAGCACATACTTCCCACATAAGCGCATTCATAAAGCCACATGGAAATCAAACGACGGGACAACGGTCAACCAAATCGACCACATCCTCTTGTCCAAGAGACATTTTTCTAGACTTAAAAACATCAAAACTAAACGTGGAGCTAACATTGATTCAGACCATTTCCTGGTAGTTGCTGAATTAAAATTTCGTCTATCAACCACATATAATCATCGCTTCCAGCGCATCACTCGTTGGAACACTGCGGCATTGAACGACCAAGTTACCAGAACCACCTTCGGGATGACTGTATCAGAAATCTTGGAAAATAAACCACTTCCTGACTCCGTTCAAGAACAGTGGAACATTATCAAAACGGCGGTAACCGATGCCTCAAAGTCCACCATAGGCCAAAATCCGTCAAGGTCCAAAAATCTCTGGATTGATGATGATTGTATTGGTGCTATTCGGGAAAAAGATCGCGCACGACAACGAGATCTATCGCAAAGAACAAGATAATCCCATAACGCCTACATGACTGCGAGGAGAATCGCTAATCGGATATGTAGACGGAAAAAACGGGAATGGCATGAACAACAGGCACGCAACATCCAAAATTCTAGCCTGAGAGATAGATATCGTTGCATAAGAGAATTAGCTACGGACTTTCATCCACGTAGCAGCGCTATTCGCAACAAATCCGGTGAGTTGGAAATGGACACTAAGACCGTCCTCGAAGTGTGGCGAAATTATTTCTCCTCGCTTTTAAATAAACAGGCACCACCTTCCGAGCAACAACCTCTCTTGCTTCAACGTGATATTAACGTCGAGATGACACCACCACCTCCTCCATCATATGATGAAGTGCGGAACGTGATATCGCAGATGAAAAATTACAAGACACCTGGTGAGGATGGTATCTGCAACGAAATGCTCAAATATGGCGGTGATTATCTGTTCTGCCGCATGTTTGAGCTAATATCAACAATTTGGTCTAGAGAAGAAATCCCAGTAGAGTGGAAGACGGCTCTTATATGTCCACTTCATAAAAAGGGAGATCGATTGAACTGCAACAACTATCGCGGTATAGCTTTGCTGAACACAGGCTACAAGGTTTTGGCCAACGTAGTCGCAGCAAAGTTATCAACTTATAGCGAGAGGATCTTGGGTGACTATCAATGTGGTTTTCGTCCAAATAGATCAATGACCGATCAAACTTTTACGCTGAGGATTTTGCTGGAGAAATGCTATGAAAAGGACATCCCTGTACACAGTCTATTCATAGACTTTCAACAGGCGTACGACAGCATTAAGAGGAATACGTTATGGAACGTATTGTCCTACCTGGGCATACCGTCAAAATTGGTTTCAATGTGCCAGCTTTTAATGGATGGCTCAATATGTAAGGTGCTAATAGAAGGTAAAATTTCGGATGCTTTCGAGATAACATCTGGAGTGCGGCAAGGAGACCCAATAGCTCAAACTCTATTCAATCTATCATTATAGAGTATGTCATTCGTCAGCTTAATATAGCACAGCGTAGCTGCCTGTATTATAAATCAACCCAGCTATTAGCATACGCTGACGATATCTGCATTCTGGGTCGCAACATCATCTCTCTGAAAGAGGTCCTCCTCCCATTGGAATTAACAGCCCAACAAATAGGCCTTCAGATCAATGAAGCGAAGTGTAGTGATTCTGATGCACCAATCTTATTGATCTCCCTATATAGGTAGTGCTACATGGTTCAACGGTTCGATTAGAGAATGCAATAGTTTTCTAAAATCCATTTACCGGTTTTTCGGTAAAAAATTTCAACAATCCCGGTTTTACCGGTAATTTACCGGTTTTTTAAATAAAATTAAGACCAACTGCGTTTTGTATATACATTTTTATTGCACGATTCATTCGTCTTATTTGAAGTTCAATTTTCAATTAAATATAAAAAAATTAAATAAATACATAATTTAATAAAATAAAATTAAAAAATCATAAAACAATCCATCCTTATTGAATTTGTCGCCAAGAAACTATATTCCAGTTAGTTTAGGTTCTGTAAATACGTACAAATCATTATGTTTCTGAAAGTATGCTCGTAAGAAGCAAAGCGAATCGAGCGTACTGTCACTCAACCGCGACCGTATTTTTGTACATAATTGGCCAGCAGCGGAAAAAGCTCTTTCTGAATTTACCAACTCAAGGTATTTACCCCTTACTCCCTCATCCACGAAACACGTTATTTCACGTTTTAATGATTTGGTTAAGTTTTTGTTTTCCCTTGCCCCACTTCCCGTTGTAGATTGCTTCAAGTTGATGCATGTGCTTGTTTTAATTGCCCTGAGCAATCTTTGCTTCATGTTCTCGGCTTCTTCGATTGGTAATAAGTTGTTTGGTTGCAAATTTAATGACTCATCTTCGACTTCGTCGCATAAATCTACCTCAAGATCACCATCACTGCATCCATCATCCAACTCTAAATTTTCTGACCATTCAAGTCTTTCAATTAATGCAATGATAGACTTTATAATTAGTGATTTGCTGGTGATGTTGAAGATGTTGTGGTCCCCATCGTTTCGTAAAAGGCTACTTGGATCCGATAGAAAATTGAATATGTCCGCTAAAATGGTACGTCTCTCTTTCATGCGCTTTATCAATGTCCGTTTAAATTCATCACATAAATAATTATTGTGTTGTGATAACTCATTCAACATGAAATTGATTGTGATGTCAGACTTGAGAAGGTTAACATTTTCAGCACATAAGGCTTCCACGGCTAGCTTTATAGGCAATAATGCTGATATTATATTACTGATGGTTGAAATTTCTTCTGCGCTAAAGCATATTTCCGAATTCATATCAATTAGCGCTTTCTTAATACAATTTATTAGTTTTAAAAATCGCTCGAGCATTGCTAACAAGCTATTCCATCGTGTTGGGGAATCTAAAATTAATGACAATTCCTTTTTCCACTCGAGATTTACATAGTTCTGAAGAATTTCGTTCTTTAGCGGCGACCTACGGAATTTACGAACGACTTCTCGTACTTTAAATATTGTAGAATAAATTTTAACATCGATATCGGCATCCGTGGGCGTGGATGTTTGAAATGATTCATCGTCGTAAATAATTTCCATACCGTCGTTGCCATCATAAGTTTCTTCGTCATCAGAATCTTCGTCAATTACTTCTAAATTTAAATCGAGATTTCCATCTGATGTTTCTGTTGATAAATCCCTGCCTTTTTTGTTATACAATACCTCGATGACAGCTAACTGAATTCCGTGAACTATGCATAACTGATGATCTGTGTTAATAATTTTTCCTAACTTCACCATAACAGAAGCACCGTCAGTAGTGAGACATACAATATCATTGATATTTAATTTGAACTCATTTAATTTATTTACAATCATCTCAACACACTTTTCGGCAGGTAGCGATCCATATATTCGAGATAACCAGACCTAAAATCCAGAACTCATCGTTCGCTGCATGAAGATTAATGTTCATGTATCGCCGATTCTTTATTGACGTCCACTCGTCGAGGCTGAGACTAAACTTTTCGCCTAACTTTTTCTTACCAGTGATGCTACTCACTATCAAATCATGAATTTTTTGTTTATATTCCATTACATACTTTTGAATCGTATTAGGTGATTTTGGAACATCAAATCCCTTTGATATTAATAATCGCCGTAGATCAAACGATGTTGTGAATTTACTAAAAGGGAACCCATCTCTGGCTGTCATGCGTGCTAGTACGGCACTAAAGCTATCGTCTATGATGTTGTTTTTAAAAAAAGTAGTTATTTTGCCTGTAGATTTACTTTTACTTTTAGTTGTAGAAGCGACATCATCATTGTCGATGTCAGAGTCAGTTCTTTTTAATAAATTTATATTATGCTGACTTCTTCAATGTGAGTGCAAACCACTTGTACTGCCACCCGCGGCTTTAATAATTCTACCGCATCTTTTTATGTTACATGTCCCCGTTTCATTTTCCTTATTTCTATCAAAATATTGCCATGGTGATTTGTTTTGTATTTCACGAAATTTTTTTTCCATAGTTATGCTAAACTGGGTGCAAATTTTATAAAATGCATAATAAAGTCACATGAGGAAAGCAAAGGAGAAAAAAAAAATATGTATCACATATGTAGTAAGTTTCCACAAAATTTAAAAAACGTTTTTACTTACCGTTGTTATTTGTATGTATTATGTAACCAATGGTAAAAATATTTGATGTTTTATCAAAAAATATGTTTTTTGTTTGGAAATATAAAATTAAACTTCCACTAAGGATTCTTATAATATTGTATACAATCAATTTTCAATATTAATTATGCTTTCAAAATTTAATAATTTCTTTTCTAGCGTACTGATACTGACTAACGATATGTTGACTTGAGCGTTCTATGTGTACATACATTTATAAAAATGAGAGAGATCTAATTTAAATGACAGAGTAAAATAAAAACAAAACAGTCGATTACCGTTTTTTCAACACCGAAAGTAAGAAAAAGGCAACTACAGAAAATTATCTATAAACCCATTAAACCACAGAAAATAAAATGTATTGGAAAACGAGCATAAATTTATCGGTAAATAAAATAGAATTACCGGTTATTCGGTAAATCAAAATTGGAACGGTTTACCGGTTAATCGGTTAACCGGTTACCGGTATTGCATTCCCTAGGTTCGATATATACCTATATTATTGTAAATTACACTCAAGAGTAATTCTCAATTTGCATATTGTGTATTGGTGTAAGTGTTAACGTTCTGATGCTTTAACCATGAATAAATAAAAAATAATTAACTTTTTTCTTTTTGGATTGGCATCCGAACGAGACGGTACTAATTAAATAAACACTACTAATTGGTATCACAACAAATTATATTGGTAATATTTCATTCCTAATTATTATATATTCCTAAGTTAAACTATAATTAATATTCCTATGTTAACCACACATTATATTCCTAATTTTTTAATTAACAAGTGTTAATATTTTTATTAATAAATAATTTAAATTGAATAAATTAATTTATAAAAGTAATTAGATATAATAAAGAATTTAAAATTCAGTTTTTTATTGCGATCTATGTACATAATATACCTAAGTGCGTTAATATCCATACAGTTCCGCAACAGAAGACCAAATACATGGTGATCGCGAGAAGGCAGACTCGTGGGGACTTCATTTCAGGAGATACTCAATATGAAAAGGTGAATGAGTTTAAATACCTAGGATCACTGATCACTGAGCAAAACTCCGTTTCTGTAGACATCTCATCGAGGATCGCAGCAGGCTACCGAGCATTTTACGCCAATATCAAAATTTTCAAGTCTCCTCATATATCGCGCAAAATAAAATTGGACATCTACAAGGCGCTGATAAGACCAGTTGTCACCTTTGGTTGCGAGTCTTCGACACTAACAGCGCAAAACATCCAGAAAATCGCTGTAACTGAGCGTAAGATGATAAGAAGAATTCTCGGTCCCATTAAAGAGGGAGCCACGTACAGAATGCGAATGAATCACGAGATCAGAAATGATCTCGATAAAGTCGACATCATAGGATTCATAAAATCGCCAAGGCTGAGATGGCTTGGGCACGTACTACGTTCACAAAATCGGACCACTAAACAGGCCTTGGAGTCGGCACCAGCAAAAGTAGGACATCGTGGGAGACCTCCTATCCGATGGATGGACGACGTTGAGAGAGACCTGTACACACTCGGTCACCGTGTCTGGCAATCTCTTGTGGCGGATTGAAATATTTGGAGGAGCGTCGTTGAGGCGGCCAAATCCCTTCATGGGATGTAGCGCCAGCGGAAGAAGAAGAAGAATGTTCAGTATTAATTAACATAGGATTTAATTAAAGCTGCACAAAATGTCCCCAATAAACCCGGTCTGGAATTTCTAAAGACTCATGTATTGTAATGTAGAAATTATATGTATCACTTTTTCGTGGGTATTCTCTGTGTCCAATAGGAAGGTGTAGGTCCGTCCAAGTGATCATGTGTTGAAGTTCTCGTATTCAAAATAAAGTTGAAGGTAATAAGTTTCGAAGCGGCTTTTCTCTGTGTCAATTAGTTCCGGTATATTCGTTAAATAAAATCACTGTTTATTTTTGTTTTGATTACGGTTTTATTCACTGTATTTACTTGCCATATTTTACAAAAGTTTTGTTCACTATATTTATGACTGTTGTTACTTGGTTTTTTAATTCACAATGTTTAATTTACAATATTTTATTACGTATGTTTTATTTAGAATGTTTCTAGAATATTTTAGAATACCTTTAGACACAAAAAATTGTTCTACCAAACACCCCGCCATCTACCTTTTCAATAATTATTTGTTTCTATAATTAAGTTGGCACTTTTACTATAATTTTATACATTGACAATTACTTTTGTTCGTAAAGGTTAGCACTTGATCATAACAAAACAAAAATAATAATTACGTGTCAAAGTTGTAGTGTTTCAAATTGAAGGTAAATAAAGAAATAAATTATTTTTGAATGTTTTTCAAGTCAAAAGGGTGGCTTTATACGAGTTTAATAATGTACCGATGGTGCTTTTAGTTAAGTACAAGACATATTTAGTTGTGTCCCAAAGTAAATTTTCTTTTTAGTTTATGATTCACCGTAAACACACGTAGGTGAAGTTATCCCAGAATTTCATCCCAGTAAATGAAAAAAATCAGGCAACCCTAGAAAATTTAAAGCCATATTAATTATTATGTGAAGTTAGCCCTGCCCAGGATTTTATTAAAATTAGATTAAATACCAAAATTACATAATAATAAAATAAAATACAAATACAAAATTAAAAAAAATTAAATCATCACTGATATTTTTTAATTTATTTGCAAGATTTTTCCTAGCACTTAAAATTTATGGATGTTATACCTAGCCATTAATTTATTTTGCCGCAAATAAAACTGTATCGTATTTTTGTAATTCGATTAATTATTCGTTCGGTTTGCCAAAACTAAAAATGTCTCGTATTTGTGATTATCATTTTTGAGATGGGAATACTTGAATTCGAGATATTCCTAACAATCGCTCATTTTCAAAATTTTGTTGACTTATACATATTCCTAAATTCCTAAAATCTGAGAAGATTTATAGGCTTCGAGAATTCAGACATCACTACGGCTACATAATACAGATATCCAAATGGACACAACACTTAAAATGGGAGGAATTTTTTTCACCAACATTCTTTTTTTTAATTATTTAGAAAAATATTTGATACTTACATTTTTTATATGGGACCAGAAGTTATGTTTTAATTTTATGATTTTTATGTTTTGAATGTGTAACTCTAAGTAGAAAGTTTACTTTGTTTTTTTTAGTTTTTATTTTGTTTTTTAAGATACTGAAAACATAAAAACAAAAAACATATAAATCATAAAATTGAAACATGACTTCGGAAAATTTGTGATTTAACGTATTTCCCCCTTATTTAATAGGAAACTACATACAAGTCTAATTTAACACTTAATTCGTTTTGATATAGCGTGAGGGATCCATTTATTTACAGCAAAAAATGTCGATACAATTACCGTCACAATTTCTTAATATTAAGCCATTCATGTGCATCACTAATTAGATGACGTGGTATTTGGCTACCTTACGAGAGTCCACTACGTTGCATATGGTTTATAGCAAATTCAATTTAAATATTCTCTCCTTGCCTGACTTTTTTATAAACTTTCGTTATTTCTCTTTTGTTTTAGTATCTCCGTCTTGTTTAAACATTTAGTTGGTGAATCTAAAGTGTTGTAACGACGCGTGTTGATACTAAAATTTTTTATGGTGAAAAGGACAGAACTTTGCTAAGGAATTAGAATATACTACTGTGTTCAAATAGAAAAACCGGTTTTATATCTGTAACAAATTTATTTCGGCTACTTTTACAATTTTCTAATTATATTGAGCAAAGTTACATTAAGTTTTGTTTGCGAAATAAAATTTCGGGTGCAGAAACGTTAAGGATGTTACAGAAATCCTTCGAGATCATGCTTTGTCGGAAAGGAATGTTTACAAGTAATATAAACAGTTCAATGAAGGTCGTGAAAATGTTGAAGACGAAGAGCGTTCCGGTCGACCATCAACCTCTACCAATGAACGAGACGTCAAGAAAATCGAAGAATTTGTGCTTGTTAATCGTCGAATGACTGTTAGAGATCTTGCTGATGTTGTTGGTATTTCGTAAGGATCTGCCAATACCATTTTGAAAGATATTTTGGACACCATACGATAATGCACCATTTTTCTCCAAAAATTCGATACATATCGTTCAACAACCACCGTATTCGCCTGATCTAGCACTAACTTAGGTTTCAATAATTGGATTGAATGGTGTCAATTGTATTCTACTGGAGCACAATAATTGACACCATGTCAATATTTGTAGTTTTAAAAGCTATCAATAACTTAAATGTTTTTTGATAAACGATTTGCAATTTCTAAATGCGCAAAGCAAATGGAAAATATTCCGAGAAGACTCTTCAAAGTTCTTTCGATGCTGTTAAATCCAAAAAATGCTAGACCGGCTCTTCGAAAGTGCTAACTATTGAGGAATCTGCACAACGAGAATATCCTTTAAGTTCTAATAATAAACAAGGTAACGGTTGGTTTCGCTCTTTCTTAAATAAAAATTCATCTATTTTATTAAGCACCACAAACCGAGACAGCAGCAAGTGTCACAGTGAAAGCAAACGACACTAAAGGCTGCAATGTTCCGTAATATTTTTTGTAGATGGCCATAGCACTCATCAAACGCTTCCAGTACGCAGGCTAAGCACATGAATGAATTTTTGCCTTTCAAAAATGGGTGGAAAAAGCGGTAAATAAATTGCAGAGGAAGCTTTTACGTATAAAGCCGATACAACTATCTAGTACGAGAAATTTAAAGGAATAGTGAATTTGAAAATAATAAAAAAATTCGATGAAACTTGCATTTTTCTATGCAATACATCATTTTAGTCAGATGACGAACCAACAATTTATAAATTATTTCTGAAATTCGAAGTCGACAACTGCGTTCCACAGATACAATCTACATGTTTTGTAAACCACAACAACACAATTATGAAAAGCGAAGTATTGTTAGTTGACAATTTGAATGTCACTTACATGAATGTAACCGATCTCAGCTACATCAATGGATTTTAAGGTCGAGTCACAATGAATCCGTCCCGTTTCGTTCCGCTTCTCCGTCAAAATTAGTTTTAGACATTTTCTGTATATTTTGTATGAAGAAACGGAATGGATCTCATCCGTTTTTTCAAAAAATTTAGAATTTACGGAAAGACGGAACACCTAACCAAACAAATCAAATTAATTTTGAAGTACAAAACATAACTGTTTCATTTGGAGAAAGCTAGTCTTAAAATACCCGGATTGGTACCTATCCAGATTTAATATACGCATCCACCATCTTCTTTTTTGCCTTTAAATTCCATAATATTACAAAAATAATTTAAATTCTATAATAATATTACTATTAACGTATGAGGAATGAAATATGGACAAATGTAAAATGTATTTGTATTTGTATTGTACAACCAAAAATAAAAATTTCCTTGTTTTTAAATAAGGTGGTTCCCGTATATTTTATAAAAAATACATTACAACTGCGTCATTTTACGATTAGTTACAAAAATGTCGTTGTTACAAGTAGATCGTCGTAAATTAATTTGTAAATTTTGTCAGGAAAATCCAGACAAAAAAAAGAACGAGATTTTTCACTACTTCAAGGATCTTGGATTCAAAAAATCCTTTATCTACAAAACAATTAAACTGTTTGAGAATAATGAACCTGTGGAAAGAAAACCCGACTCTGGTAAAAAATGTCAACTACAAGGTAGCAAAGTTCGAATGAAATTGAAAGGTGAAACAGTGGGTCGAACTGCAAAATCGTACAGACAACTGGGTAAAAAATATCAAGTTGCCCCAAAAACTATCAAGAAATATTTACAAAGTATGAATATTCAACGCAAATCCAAAAAATCGGCACCAGCAACTACAGACAAACAATTAGCTACAATCAAATCTAGATTAAGAGTGCTTTCCCAAACATATTTCGCTGCTTCTTCAGCTTATAAATGTGTGATGGATGATGAAAGTTATTTCACTGTTGAAGGTAATGAATGGCAGCCAAAATACTACTACGAGTCTCCCGATCACAAAGCACCAGAAAAGGAGAAGTTTATTCATAAGACCAAGTTTCCAGGTAAAGTTATGTTGTGGTTGGCTATTAGCAAACGAGGTGTCAGTGACTCAGTATTTTTCAAAAGTGGTTTGGCGGTTAATGCGCAAACATACACAAACAAATGTTTACCTGTGCTTCAGAAATTTATAAATAAATATCATAAAAATGATAAAACGATTTTTTGGCCTGATTTGGCATCCTCACATTATGCCAACGCAACGTTATCTGATTTACGTCAACGCAGAATCGAATTTATCCCTAAAGACTATAACCCACCAAATGTTCCACAACTAAGGCCTATTGAAACTTTTTGGGCAAATCTGAAGAGAATGGTATACAGCAATGGATATCGTGCCAAAAATGTTGAATGTCTGATTGGAAAGATAAAAAGAGATTTAAAGAAGATTGATACATCAGGAACGCAGGCGGCAATGAAAAGAGTGCCAGAAAGGATCAGGAAAGCGAATCGATATGGAGCGCAAATTTTTCTGTAAATTTTATCTAAGAATTAAAGTTTTAAATAAATTATGGATTAAAATCGTTTGATTAGTAAATAATTTTTTTTTTACTTTTTTTGTTTGTCCATATTTTATTCCTCATACGTTAATAGAATTTCTAAAGATTTTAGAGTCTCGTAGTCTTCCATTTCATTTATTTATTTGTTTTTCAAATGTCAGTTTAAACAGACGGAATGGATGCAATGTAACCAGCAAACGGGAAAGACGAGACGGAGAACGACGGAACGAGGCGGGGCGGATTCATTGTGACTCGACCTTTATTCGTAAACGAACACGTCATTATCGAGATGGTTGGCCATGACTATCGAGTCAAACGGTTGTGTTTTATCACTCCAATTTATTTCCTCGGGAATTTATTTTATTTATTTAATTTAATTTATTATTAATTAAGAAGTGAAATTGCGTTCCAATTTAATTTGTGTGTATTTAACTAATAAGTGTTGTCATTAGTTTTGTGAAATAAGTGAATTTTAAATAATATATAAATATGGAAAATGCAATCCACTTCTTGATTTCTTGGTAATGCGTGATTTAATGTTTGTGTAGTTCGTACATAGAATTTAAATGCAGAATGTCTCGTAACTGGATCTAACTAAAATTAAAATCGGGTAAATTTGCTATACGAGGTTGAATTTCTGTTCATGTATGTTCATGTGTGGTCGACACAATTGTATTCTTGATACATGGAATAGAAATGTTTGTCTGATTTTTGTAAATGAAATTTTAATATGTGTATCTGTATAGTATTTGGATGTGATTTTACACCACATTAGGTTATACATATGGTTGTAAGTTGTGTCAATATATTTTGTTCTGTATGATCATATATATTTACTTTAATTTTATTAAATTATAAATTCTATGTACTGGAACGGGGCCAACGGGAACGTTTATACAAGCCGTGACGGGCAAATACTTAAGCTGTAGTGTTCTTTGATAGGATGTGGGAGCTGATGCTGGTTGAATTTATTATATTGGGTCGTCTCTAAACTACTGAAATTATTAAACAGAATCTACATGATATTCCGGAAATAAGAACGATGAATTAATAATAGAAATTTTACATAATTTTAGAGTCTAAATAAAGATTAAATAAATTTTAGTTGGGTTATTAGATATTACTAGGAAATGCCTGATGAAACTGATTTTAATTTTAGAGATGTTAATGTTCATAAATATTAGTAGTAAAATAGGATTCCAGAACATTGCGTCGCTTTCGTTGGCTTACTGAATGATGGGAGGGGGAATTGAATCTTAATAAAATTTGTTAACTGATTGTTTCAGATTTTAAATTTAAATTTGATACTGGTTGGATTATTATCGATTGTTAAGTATTAATTAGAAATAATTCAATAAATTATGTACTTTTCATACCAGACGCCTCGCCTCGAAATTTATATAACTACACAGCCACACAAAAAATTTGGCCTCGGGGTCTGACTATGTTTACTGTATGTTTTTGGGGTCGCTGAATCCGGATCCGAGGTCGGTTTAATCCCACTACGTCAGGGTTTGTCCATAACCTCAAAAGACACTTTAAAATCTACTAAAACCGTTAAACCCGATAATCCTAAACGATGTTAAACTTAAAACTCGCTCTCCCATCGAATCTTCGACTAACTCTATAACCCCGACATCAAAATACTAAAGCAGTATCACTCAATCTTCCTCGGCGTAGATTTCAGAAAATTTACATGCGTCATATTCCCTACATTCTCGTTTCCCGTGTGTACATCCAGGGAACCTCCTCGCGGTGACGGCGGGCAACGGAGCGAGCCCGTTATCCGGCTGAGTCCCTGGATCACGGCTGTTACGCCGTCATGGCAGGCACACGGAGAAAGTGCGTTACGATGCAGGGCGGCGGATACCCAGTATCGGCGGCTGGTCAGGGTGGGAAAGCGGGCCCGCAGGCGTCGTCATCAAGCGACCGCAGCTCAACATTGGTTGGTGACTTCGCCAATGTAGAGTTTAGGACTACAAGAAAAAAGAGCAAAGTTACCTTGCCAGAACACAATTGTGAATTGGAGCACAATGTGTTCTGTCATGGATGCTCAAAGTTTAAAGTGAGTTCCATACGAAAAATCATCGATGATGATATTCGAGAGACTTACAAAGATATTTTTGGTTTCGATACGGATGAGTCAGGGATTAAATGCTGGGCTCCCAACATCATCTGTAACTGTTGTCGAAAAATGCTCGGCAGATGGCAGAAGGAAAAAATAAAGAGAACATCGCGGTTTCCGTTCCAACGATACGGAAATGCCCTTCAAGTGCTGATGACAGTTTTTATTGCTGCAATAATATCCAGGGGTATAATATTGTAGTAAAAACAAAACAAAAATCGTGTACATTAGTGTTTCATCTGTTGTAGCTCTAGTATTAGCTGCAGTCGAGGACAGTCGTACTTGTAATGTCAGTCATGTGCATCCTCCCGAGACAATTGCTGATATGATGGAAGTCGACGAAAAAATAGATATGGATACAGAATTGGCATTTGAGATGAGTGATGAGACGGATAGTGCCATGGATGATGGCTTAAGCTCCAAAAATCCAAAATTGATATCGCAAGCTGCGTTAAACGATCTTGTACGGAATTTAGGATTAGCAAAGGATGGTTAAGAATTTTTAGCATCCTTTCTTAAAGAGAGAAATCTGTTGGAGCCAAAGACGAAAGTTTCTTTTTATAGAAACAGAGAGATGCAATTTCGACAGTATTTTTTAAAAGATGATGATCATTCTCTTGTTTATTGTACAGACATAGTAGGTCTCATTAACGAACTAAAACCAAATTATTATGATGCCAAAGAGTGGAGACTTTTCATAGACTCATCAAAGAGGAGTATAAAGGCAGTTTTGCTACACAATACAAACATTTATGCTCCAGTTCCCATTGCCCATTCCATTGTTATGCAGGAAAAATATGAGAACATGGATATTCTTCTGCAAAAAATTGATTACGAGACTTATAGATGGCAACTTTGCGGTGATCTTAAGATTATAACGATTTTACTTGGACAACAGTCAGGATTCACAAAGTGTCCATGTAATTTATGCTTATGGGACAGTCGTGATCGTGAAAATCATTATGTGGAAAAAAATTGGCCTACCAGAACATCATTCACCCCTGGTTCCCGGAATATCATCCACAAATCGCTAGTTGATCCAAGCAAAATTCATATCCCTCCCCTTCACATCAAGCTTGGCCTAATGAAGTAATACGTTAAAGCGCTCGATAAATCTGGAGCCTGCTTCAAATATCTCGTTGATAAATGTTCGAAATTGTCTGAGGCAAAATTGAAAGAAGGGGTTATCGATGGCCCTCAGATCAGAACGATGTTCCGAGATACTGCCTTCACTAGTACAATGAATCAGAAAGAAAAAAACTCCTGGCAAAGCTTCAAAGCAGTTGCTCAAAATTTCCTTGGCAATAAAAAAAGCCCTCATTACAAACAATAGTTGAAAAAATGATTTCTGACTTTCAGAAGCTTCAATGTAATATGAATTTGAAACTTCATTTTCTTCATTCCCACCTCGATAAATTTCCTGAGAACCTTGGGGACTTTAGTGAAGAACAGGGAGAACGATTTCACCAAGATATTAAGGTCGTGGAAACTCGGTATTAGGGACGATGGGATGTAAACATGATGGCTGATTATTGCTGGACGCTAAAGAGAGAATCGAAGGAAAGTCGGAAACGAAAGCGTACTTCGTTGCACAGGTCTTTGGAGGCTGTTGAGTTATGCCTGTAATTCTCGTTAAAGTTGCGGTAGCACCGATTTCACAAGTAAAAGAAATACCGGACTTAAATGGGGCACACACAATGAAAAAAGTTTTTAATACTATGTGGCCGAATTTATTACAATTAAGTTACAAATGTGGATTAATATCCACCACTTCACTTTACTATATTTAATTATTTTTTAAATTTTATAGATAGCCCGGTAGTATTCTTAATTCGCATAAATTATTTTTGTCGCTTTTTATTATTAATTTTATGATTTAGAAAAAATTGCGATGAGGTATCGCTTGCACAAGAGCAAAAAAGAGAGTGTATGTCTGTTGAAACTTTTTGTTCATGTCAAAATCGATTTTTTGTTTTGTTTTTAAGATCTAAAAACTTAGACTTAATTTTTGCGGTAGTAATGAGTAAATGATTTAAATTGCGATGTCGACAATAGATGGGATAATTTCGATGTTGTATTAAATTTATCCAAGATATTTATTTAATACAAAATAGTGAACTGTACTAAAATATAGGGAAATATTATTATGTTGAGTACAGACATAAACCACTATAATAGTTGCAAGCAAGTTGCTATCCTATTATAGGTGTCACTATTGACCGAAAAGAGATGTGCCATCACAATTATATTTTCAAGTTGAAATGCGTTACATTTCAAATAATTGTGGCGATAAACGAATTAAATTGGCGAATTTACATAAGTGAATCGCTACAGGTCATTTAAAGAGAAGAGAACGCGATATGGCTAAAAAAAGAGACTGACTAAAGCTTTGTTATTATTTTATAAATTCGCCCTTATAAGGGCTATATGATGTATACAATTCGGTCACGCAACCTCCCCGCGGTGGGCATTGATACATTGGGTAATGCTAATGCTAACGGTCCTACAAATGTTATACAAGGTTATACAGAGATAACTTGATAATAAATTCATGAAATCTATGCCACGAATAGTTTCGCGATGGAAGAATAAGCGATACTGTTTCAGTATTTTGATGACGGGATTATAGGGTTATGAGGTTATGGTGTTATGGGGTTAAGAAATTATTTTTTTTTGTGTGGCTGTGTAACTAATCAATATTGACTTTAGGATGCCAAGGAATGCAAGCAGTTTTAGAAAAACATGTAGTAAAGTAATTATTAGAAACCCAATTTAACTACTAACAATTGACCGCCAAATTGTTTTTAAGCGGTTCGATCTCAATCCTATACTAAAAATCCTATCCAAGGTTTATTTCTTCCGTCTATTTCTCTTCCATCTTAAAATGGTCTCTTATGAATTATTTTTAATGGCATGTATTGGAATATATAGATTAGATCAATTTTTTAAAAATCAAATCAGGTCAAATATTTGTTACATTTTTGTCGTAACTTAAAATTTTCGGAAATGCCTTACAAATAAAATTTGTAATTATTTTCTGTTGTACTCATGACTACAAGCCAATCAAATTGAATCATTGTACTTGATTAAATTTAGTTGAATCCAATTAATTTTTATTTAACCATGCATTATTAAAAAATGATTTTAAAATCCTTCATGGATACGTGAAGAATTTATGTTATTGTTATTTAAAATATTTGTCAAAATCTACTCATGATTTTCTAAATTAAAAAATAAAACAAACGAAAAATCTGAAAGATAACCAAAAGCCGATAATAAAAGTTATCGAAATTTTAATTAATCTGGAAAATTGATCGAACGCATCAAATTCACATGAATCACTCGACACAAACTAATGTCAGTTTAGATTGATTTGTTTCCTCTATGAAAAAGCAATCGCAATTTCGGCGTCAATCGAACAAGAAAATCTCATTGATTTTTCATGTTTGTGAATTATCCGTCAAAATATAAGAACCTTGCAAATTGCACATATAAAATCTAAAAAAATCGTTTGCCAAGCAATGTTGAGATTCTTAATGGCATTTCTAACAAACACAATAACCAAAGTTGTCAAACTGAAAACGTCAGCCAATTAGCCAAACTGCAAATAAACCTTTAAACATACTTATGTAAAAGGGGGATATATCGAAGGAAAATCTAAATCGAAAAAGTGCCCTCGAGCTAAAATAGTTTGCTCTCAGAACAACGTTTTTCTTCAATCGAACAAAATAAAATTCACCCTTCCAAAATTTTCTTTGAATCAAGTTACCCGGGTACTCGATAATCGGTATTGGATACCCTATTTGTGAGATTTCACGAAATGACTTCAAAAAGCTTTATTTTTATTTTTTTATTCATTAGAATAAGAGAATTGATGATAACATTTTTATTTCATAATTTTAATTATGATATTGAAATATTTCTGTAAAGAAACAGAACTTTTACTATATTAAACTAATCAACAAATGAAAAAAATTTATGATTTGTTAATGTCAATAATTCTACTTTTTCGGAATATTTAAAAAAATTAGTTATTTAACCTAAAAAGAGAGTACTTACAATACTTTTATTTTATTACATATTTCTAAAAATTATTTAAGCAACGATCATATTCATTTCAATTGTTCCTCACGTCAATAATTGTATCCCTTACGCTAATTTTATTGTTGGTACAACTATAACATTATTTATTGAATTGCTTGACGATACATCTTAGCGTATCTACACTTTTGTGAAAATTTCACACTGAAATGTGGAATAATTTCTATACACCCACCCACCCGCAGAAACAGTTATAAGTCTTCCTACATTTTATTTTGTATACTAAACAATTTTGAACTCCACCTTATAATGTATACATACTTAGTAATAAAATTCTAAATTTTGCCATCACTCGTATCATCTGCATATTTTATACATTTTTGCAAATTAATCAATAATATTCAAATTACGGTACGAGGTGTATTCTCACACAATACATTAGATTGTTATCAATAAGGGGTTCAAGCATATATGCAAGTATATCTATACATTTGTAACCTAATTTCCATATTAGATAAATAATACTAAATGCAAATGTGTATAATGTACCAAACTAAAATAAACACTATTATATTATATTTACAATTTCTAATCCCAATGTAATATTGATAAAAATCGAGACTATTATCTATTATTATACATTTTTGGCAGATAGTACCTATAGTAGCACAATACTAAAAGGATCTATTCTCGTCGATATAATATGAAAACATTAAAAACTATTATTTCTCAAGCGTAATGTGTTACCATAGTTTTGCCCATAAAACATAAAATTTATAGGTAGCTAGACACGTCTAGTTTATGATATTTTGTGGGATAATTGAAAAATTTTGTACTTTGTTCATGAAACATTATTTAATTTATAGACGATTTATCAAAAAAATATTTGATTACTTTTTATATATTTCTATGATATTTATTACCTCTGTGTTATGGTGTGGAGTTGTCTACATAAAATGTAACTAACCTTTTGTATTATTAGCACACCTGAAATGAAATAGAAAAAGAAGTTGTGTGTTATTTATTTGATTATAATTATTTTGTATATTGTGTTTATTAAGTGCGAACTACCTAGTTGATATTATTGTTACACCTAAATATTTTGCAACTAAGTTTTCAATCACGAAAAAATTGTCTAAGCGATTAAATCCGATTTATATTAAATTTATTTGTATACTAATTTAACTGGGTTGTGACAAGGTACATGGCAATCAAAGCCACATGCACTTATAAATAATAAATAAATGAAAATCTCTTCGACTTTTCCATCATCATTGTAAAGGATTGGGCGACTAGTGAAAAAGATATACTATTATGTATTCAGATTATTCATATTTAGTTCAGAAGTAGAATTATGAAATCTGTACGTGGGGGTTGTATCTGAGAAAACAAACGCCACAACAGCGTGAAAATTCATCTGGGCTACAATCAAACTGAATACTGTGATCTAGAAATTAAGTATCAAAGTAAAATTCTAAAAATATCCAACAAACGTTTTTGAAGTATTTCCTAACATTGTTGGGAAATTTAATGAGAAGCTTTCATTTTGAACAATATAATATACGCTTTAATAATAATCGGTTACATTGTAACCTTAGAATTTCGCAGACACGGTAAGCATCAGTTATACAGTTTCCTAACACTGGTGTTATAAAAAATATAACTTGTAAAAATTAAGTAAATTTTCCAGAATGAATATGTGAATCTCATAAGCTTATCAGTTTTAATATAATATTTGTTTTTCTAGAATTATATAGTTTGAAATAATCATTTATAATTAAAGATTTTGCGCTGCTTTCTAGAGCTTCTATAAAGTGCTATTTATCGCAGCTGTTAGGTACAAAAAGAAAATAATTAGATTGCCATTTGGTTCTGATTCATAGTGCAAGCATCAGCTAGAAACTTTCTAACTAGAGGGAGATACGTAAACAAGAACGGGGAGTAAATCGATTTTCGCAAGCCTACTACTTCACTGTACCACGATTGGTTTCAAAATATCTAAGTGCTTGTATGAAAAAAAAACCCATTACACACCCACATACAAATGGCGAAGAAAAACTAGGGGCATACGACAGAATTCCACATTCAAAAGTTAAAAGCGAAGTGGACCTTCATAAGGATAATAACCACGAAGACAAATATTCATTTGATTACACGAAAAATATGGCGCTGCCAAAATATGCCGGACCAATCAATGCATTTTCGACGATGATCGATCAGTGATTTTTAAAAAGCAGTCTTATTTCAATTTTTGGGCAATCGTAATTTCATCCCGGATTCCGTCTGAGAAGAAAAAGATATAACGATAAGGGCTCCGGGAATACCAGTTAAACGTAAAAAGGCATTTCGACCAATGATCGTAAAATTTCCCAAACAAATTTTATGAATAAAGGAAACTGCAGTCCCAAAAAAAAAAAAAAGATTTCAGAATTGGTTTGAAACTTGTTACGACAGTTATCGGTTACTTCACAAAAATATTGTGTAGTTGCTCGATTTGTTTATTATAGTAATGTTCCGCAATAATTTTCAAAAATTCTTACATTCAGTAAGCTGAGTTCAGAACATTCACCAATAATTTGTACGGTTCATTTAGCTTATTCTGTAAATTGATAAATGTCAAATAGATGTTGATTATTTTACTAAAATATAAAGATATGCAATTTTAATGGAATGAATCAATTTTCCATAAAGATAATTTAATTTTGGAATACTGCGCATTTACCAATTTTTTTTTTTTTTTTTTTTTTCGCTGGCGCTACATCCCATAGAGGGATTTGGCCGCTTCATATTGAAGTTTCGTAATCATTGTTTTAACGGATAATGAATGATTAATTCATTGATCCTACCCTTAAACCAGCCGTGATTTTTTCATCACCCGCCGGGGATCGAACCCGGGACCTCCGGAGCTTAAAGCAAGCATTCTAACCACTGTGCCACCGGGGCGGCGTTTACCAACTCCTCCTTTAAAAATTGATGATTTGAATAGTTTTGCATTCGATGGAAAGCCAAAAATATACACGCAATTGCTTCCAAAGATCATTTTCATTTCACTTGGACAACTCACACGTTGAAAATACTATTAAAAACAAAATAAACAACATTGATATGAATCATGACAAATAGGGAAATCGCATTTAAAGAAATTTTCACATTTTATGCCATTTTCATAGAGTGACCTCTTAATCGAGAGGTTTAATCGTCACTCAGAATATTGAAATAAAATTTCTAAACGGTTACAAATGTGTATAAGGTGAAAAATACGTCAAATTACATTTTTTGGAAAGTCATGTTTTAATTTTATGATTTTTATGTTTTGAACGTGTATAGTAAATTAAAAAACAAAAAGTTGTGGGATATTATTGTTTTTTAATATAGAGGGTTTTTTCATGCAGTTGGTATTGTATCTATTGCTATAGAAAAAACCAATTAACCGAAAATTATAAATCCATCTTTAATTTATTCTTTTTCCAAATGGCCAGCGAAACGTTATTTTTGAATTTTCTACCATGTCCATTAGTTGTATATGTACTCGTATACATATCGTGTAAAATGAGTTTATGAATGTTGATCTAACCTTTTTTGAATATAAAAACTAATTTTAATGAGTGTTTTTTTCAATTTTCTGAAAACCTTTTTTTTACCAACTTCACAAAGTAAGCGTTTAAACAAAAAAAAACATTGGGTACAATAATTAGTATTTTCTTAGGTTCAACCCCTTAGCATTTTATAGGTCCAACCACTCTAATATCTTATACCTCTACAACTATTTTCGGAACCCCTTTAAAAAACAGGTATAATAATAACAAGTTAATATGTAATTAAAAAGCAGCTATAATCTTTTAGGAATAAATTAGTGTCAAAATAAATTTTTCAATTTGGGTGTGAGGCGATATTGATTTAAACCAAACAAACAAAAAAATGTGTAACACAACGGTTTCATTGGAACAACAAACAAGCGACTATTTATTCATTTGTAATTTACAAAAAATTAAGTGAAAAATTGCAGCACTATACTTAGCTTCATTATAAAATCAGATTGTCCTCATCGTGACTCTGTAGCAGTTTTCTTGTTCGTCGAAAACCTGATGAAGTTTTTGAAAACTAGAACTCCTCATTTATCTAAAGTTTATTACGTTACTGATGATGGGTGGAATAACACATTACAAAATAAATTGGTAAATGTATAATATATAGCTATGTATTCTTAGATTACTAAAATTTAATAATTTTTTAATTTTTAAAATTTTTTAAATTCTTAAAAATTTTTTAAATCCTTGAATTCTCTCAATTCTATATATATTTCTTTTCGTTCGACTATTTTATATTTTCAATTTTTTGAATCCTTTAAATTTTACGACCAAATTCTTTAGAATTTGTAACTAAGTGCTTTAAATTTTAAATTTTTTTTAATTTTTAAATTTCTCTCAATTTTTTTAATTCTGTTACATTTTAATATCTAGATTCTCAGATTCCTTAAATTTCCTTATTTTTTAAAGATTCTTAAATTGTTAACAGTTTTTAAATTCTTTAACATTTCTAGATACTATAAATCCTTAGATTATCTTTTTTTTTATATCTTTGAATTCTATTATTTTTTAAATTTTATAAAATTAAATTAAATTATTTATAAAATTCTATGATTAAATTTTTAGATTCGCCAAGTTCCTTAAATTTTTAAAATTTTAAAAATTTCTTTTTAATGCACTAATGTAATTTTATTTAACTTTTGGTATTCCTTAAAAATCAGTTCTTTAACCTAAATTTCTTTAAAATCCTAATATTCTTCAAAATTTCTAACAAAAAATTAAATATTTTAGTTTCTCTAATCGATTTGAAATTTTTAAATCGGTTTATATTTTAATTATTTCATGGTGCTAAATTGATTTTCTTTAATTGTTAAAATTTTTTAATAGTTTCCTTTTTTTAAATTTCAATAATTCATTTAATTCTTTAAAGCCGAGAATTTAAAATTCTTTGAAATATTTTTAATTTTTTCGATGATTTTACTTTTCGAAATTTTTGGTATTTTTAAATATATTGATTTGTAAAAGCCCTTAAAGTGTTTACATTTTTAGACTAGTTAAAATATCTATATTGTTAGGGTCTTTAAATTTTTTAAATTTGTTTAATTCTCTTTATTTTTAAATTCTTTTAATTCTTTAGATTATTTAAAATTTTTGTATTCACTTAATTTTAAAAATTCTTCAAGTATTGTTAAATTACTTAATTCCTTTAAATTTTTATTGTATAAATTCTTCAATTTATTTAATTTCTGTAAATTTTTTGAATTCTCTAAATTTAGCTTAAACCTTAAAATTCATTTAATTTTCTTAATAAAAAATCGTGGGAGCCGTTTTATTTACGTCGACAGTTCACTTTTGTTTATATAAAAACGCACAAATTTTATTTAAGGTTTATAATATTTATTTAATTAATGCTACAAATTAAATTATTCACTTAGTGTTTATAACAAGGGTTCCAGATGTTTTTGTACACAATATTTATTATGAGGAGAAATATTATTTATCACCGCATATCGATATTATTTGTTAATTAATTTGGCTACATAATGGCTCGGTACTAATTGATTACGACAACGAACAAATGATTGGCCCTAATAGAAGAAATCCAGAGTAAGAAGCCTAAATCAAAACGAGATTCACGAGGCGCTTCTTGATTATTATCTTTTGGTAAATGTAATAGAGGTAATAACATGTTTTGGTGTACTGTATCCATTACCAATTCTCTTTAAATTCTTTGAATTTCAGAAAAGAAATTTAAAATTCAACTTTTAAAAACTTTTCGGATCCTCTTGGTTTTTTAAACCCTCTTAATTCTTTGAATTCTTTAATTTTGTTTACTCTTACAAAACCTTTAAATTGTTAATAACATCTTTAATTCTTTGAATTTTTAATATCTTACAACTCCTTAGATTTCCCAAGTTCTATAAATTTTTCTGTTTAATATCTAAAATTTTACAAATTCCTGAAATATTTTCCACTTTTTAAAATCTCAAAATTTTTTTAAGTTTTTTAAAATCTTTAAAATCCTTTAATACATTTTATGTTGTTGTTTTATAATATAGAAGGTATTTTCATGAAGTTGGTATTGTATCTATTGCTATAGAAAAAAACTAATTACCCGAAAATTATAAATCCATCTTTAATTTATTCTTTTTCCAAAAGGCCAGCGAAACGTTATTTTAAAATTTTCTACCATGTCCATTAGTTGTATATGTACTCGTATACATACATATATTTAAAAATCAGCGTAGCACGTAGATTTGTTTTCTCGCAAAATAAGTTTATGTATGTTGATCTAACCTTTTTTGAATATAAAAACTAATTTTAATGAGTGTTTTTTTCAATTTTCTGAAAACCTTTTTTTACCAACTTCACAAAGTAAGCGTTTAAACAAAAAAAAACATTGGGTACAATAATTAGTATTTTCTTAGGTCCAACCCCTTAGCATTTTATAGGTCCAACCACTCTGATATCTTATACCTCTGCAAATATTTTCGGAACTCCTTTAAAAAACAGGTATAATAATAATAATTTAATATGTAATTAAAAAGCAGCTATAATCTTTTAGGAATAAATTAGTGTCAAAATAAATTTTTCAATTTGGATGTGAGGCGATATTGATTTAAACCAAACAAACAAAAAAATATGCAACACAACGCACGGTTTCATTGGAACAACAAACAAGCGACTATTTATTCATTAGTAATTTACAAAAAATTAGGTGAAAAATTGCAGCACTACTTAGCTTCATTATAATAACAGATATTCCTCATCGTGACTCTGTAACAGTTTTCTTGTTCGTCAAAAAATTGATGAAGTTTTTGAAAACAAGAACTCCTCATTTATCTAAAGTTTAATACAGTACTGATGATGGGTGGAATAACACATTACAAAATAAATTGGCAAATGTATAAATATATAGCTATGTATTCTTAGATTACTAAAATTTAATAATTTTTTAATTTTTAAAATTTTTTAAATTCTTAAAAATTTTTTAAATCCTTGAATTCTCTCAATTTTATATATATATTTCTTTTCGTTCGACTATTTTATATTTTTAATTTTTTGAATTCTTTAAATTTTACGACCAAATTTTTTTAGAATTTGTAACTAAGTGCTTTAAATTTTAAAATTTTTTTAATTCTGTTACATTTTAATATCTAGATTCTCAGATCCTTAAATTTCCTGATTTTTTAAAGATTCTTAAATTGCTAACAGTTTTTAAATTCTTTAACATTTCTAGATACTATAAAACCTTTAGATTATCTTTTTTTTAAATCTTTGAATTCTATTATTTCTTAAATTTTATAAAATTCTTAAAATTGTCAATTTTTTTAAATTGCAAACATTTTTTAAATTCTTTATGACTTCTTAATTATCTGGGTTATTTAAATTCTTTAAATTATATGATTAAATTTTTAGATTCGCTAAGTTCCTTAAATTTTTAAAATTTCTTTTTAATGCACTAATGTAATTTTATTTAACTTTTGGTATTCCTTAAAAATCAGTTCTTTAACGTAAATTTCTTTAAAATCCTAATATCCTTCAAAATTTCTAACAAAAAATAAAATCTTTCAGTTTCTCTAATCTATTTGAAATTTTTAAATCGGTTTATATTTTAATTATTTCATGTTGCTAAATTGATTTTCTTTAATTGTTAAAATTTTTTAATAGTTTCCTTTTTTTTTAAATTTCAATAATTCATTTAATTCTTTAAAGCTGAGAATTTAAAATTCTCTGAAATATTTTTAATTTTTTCGATGATTTTACTTTTCGAAATTTTTGGTATTTTTAAATATGTTGATTTGTAAAAGCAACATATATATATATATATTCCTTTAAATTTTTATTGTATAAATTCTTAAATTTATTTAATTTCTGTAAATTTTTTGAATTCTCTAAATTTAGCTTAAACCTTAAAATTCATTTAATTTTCTTAATAAAAAATCGTGGGAGCTGATTTATTTACGTCGACAGTTCACTTTTGTTTAATTAAAAACGCACAAGTTTTATTTAAGGTTTATAATATTTATTTAATTAATGCTACAAATTAAATTATTCACTTAGTGTTTATAACAAGGGTTCCAGATGTTTTTGTACACAATATTTATTATGAGGAGAAATATTATTTATCACCGCATATCGATATTATTTGTTAATTAATTTGGCTACAGAATGGCTCGGTACTAATTGATTACGACAACGAACAAATGATTGGCCCTAATAAAAGAAATCCAGAGTAAGAAGCGATCTTTTGGTAAATGTAAAATAACATGTTGGTGTACTGTATCCATTACCAATTCTCTTTAAATTCTTTGAATTTCAGAAAAGAAATTTAAAATTCAACTTTTAAAAACTTTTCAGATCCTCTTGGTTTTTTGAACCCTCTTAATTCTTTGAATTCTTTAATTTTGTTTACTCTTACAAAACCTTTAAATTGTTAATAACATCTTTAATTCTTTGAATTTTTAATATCTTAAAACTCCTTAGATTTCCCAAGTTCTATAAATTTTTCTGTTTAATATCTAAAATTTTACAAATTCCTGAAATATTTTCCACTTTTTAAAATCTTTAAAATCCTTTAATACATTTTATGTTGTTTTAACTTTTAATTCTCAAAATTTTCTATAACCTTCAAATTCTTTCAATACAATTAATTCTTAAAATAAATAAACTTTTTTAAATTGCTAGGTTTTTAAATTTCATTAATTATTTCTTCCATTTTTTTAAAATTTTTAAATTTCTAAAGATTTTAAATTTCGTAATTTTCTTGAAATTATTCAAAATTTTTAAATTCTCTAAGCATTTTGCATCGTTTAAATTCATGTTATTCACACAATTCTTAAAATCATTGTCAGTACAATCATTTACATCCATACTTACTCTCCAATATAAAGCATATTTTTGGAAATAAATTCAATTCATCTAATTAAATACATCCATCAAATTCTAGAAATTTCTATTTTCCCTTCTAAAATCTCTAAATTGTGAAAAGTTCTTATTTTGCTTTTCTAATCTCTATACATTTTTTAATTCGGTTAATTTTTTATTGATTTCGTTTCGTTAATTCTTTACTGTTTTAAAATTTTTTAAATTCTGTAAACTTTTAAATTCATGATTTTGCAAATTTTTGAAATTTGACTAATTCATTTAATGCTTAAAAAGCTTTAAATTGTTTGGGTTCTCTTAATTCTTAAAATTGTGGAAATTGTTTAAATCTGGAAATTCTTCAATTTTTTAAATTCTTTAAAGTGGTTAAAGTTGACAAATTTTTAAAATCCTATAATCTGTTTTATTCACTAAATTTTTAAATTCTCTAAATTTTTTAAATTCTTATATTTTTCTTATTTTCTGAATTCTTTAAATTCACCAAATTCTTAAATTTTTTTGACAGTCTTCTACAGATAGGATAGAATTCTCTAAAATCTCTGACCGTTTAGATTTTTCAAATTACCTAAACTCTTTAAAATTTAATAAATTTTTCTAAATTTTATAAATTTTATAAAGTTTTAATGATTAGATTTCACAAATTTGTTTCTTGTCCAAATTCTTAGGATTAGTAATATAATCTTTAGATTTCTAAAGTTCTGTAAATTCTTTGTGTAGTTTAAAAATTGTGGAAATTTTTAAAATCTGTAAATTCTTTAAATTTTATAATTTCTTAACGTTTTTTAATGTATGTATCATAATATTATAATATATTTAGATTCTCTAAATACTTTAAATTTTGTAAATTGTTTGAATTTTTTAAAATCCTAAATTTTACAAAAGTTTCCTAATTTCTTAACTTAATTAATAGAATTCCCTAGATTCCTTAAACATTTTAATCTCCTAATATCCTTTAAAATGTTTCAATTTTTTAACTTTTCAATTTTTCCACTGTAGTTAAATTATTTCAGTTAGGTTCGTCTTTTTAACTAAATAGATGAAATCGTTGAATTCGTAAAAAATTAAACACTTTATAATTTTTAAAATTTTTAAATTCTTTAAAATCTTTTAGATTCTTTAAATTATAATTTTAGATTCTATAATTATTAAACTTTTTAAATGTTTTACTTTCTAATTTCTTTAAATTATTAAATACATTTTTGATGCCTTTAAACTTTTCTTAAACCTTAATAGTTACAGTTGCGAACAAAACATTTGCAACTAATGCAACTAAATAATTCAAAGTAATATTGAAATTAAAAATCTCATTTAAAATATTTTTATGTACATTTTTAATTTAAAGTTATTACTTGTAAATTACATAATAAAACTCATATTACTTATAATTTACTTATTGAAAATACGTATGATTGTTATCCAACAGTTGCAAATGTTTTGTTCGCAACTGTATTCTTAAAATTTAAAAATTCTTTAAATTGTTAAACAATTTTAAAATATGCTTAAATTAACTTTCTTAATCATTTTTTTAAATTCCTTAACATTCTTAAGTTTTTTCAAACAGTTAAATTCTTGGGCGTATTGGTTGTGTCTCCTTCCTTCCTATATTCCATTAGCACAAAATTTAGAAAGTTTTATTTGTAAAAGTTATCCCTCCTTTCAAAATTTTATTTTTTATGCATTCACTATTTACGAATCCTTCGAGGTGATGAAACATATTTGTGGCTTTGCTGCAGTTTCAATTACGGCTGTTCGGGTGGCTCGGTATGGGTTAATTTTTATATCGCATTAGGCTCTTATCTCGAACTGGTGATCTTAATGAGCCATAAATAGTAGCCCATATCATACCATGCTCCTGCGCTTGGTAGCAGTGCTATATTTCCTAGAATATCAGATGAGCTATTGTACAAGCTATATAAGAGATTATCTCATTCTCCTCAAACCGAGAATTTTGAAATAATTGCTATTTGTTTCCAAGGACGTATTTTAGGTCAAGAAGTTACTTGCTGTTCAAGCTTCATTACTTCTCCGGCCGGTGTATATGACTGTTCATGAATTGTAAGAGTCCACAATGACATTTGGGTGAAAATTAAAAAGACATTAACTCTCACTACAAATGACAGATTAATTTTTTAAACATTAACTTTAAACAGTATTATAGTATATGAGGGCGGGGATCTAAAAGTAATGAGGCGAAAAATTAGACAAAATTGTTACAAAACAAAGAAGAAATATAGGCACTCCAAAGTTTATTATTGTGAATAAGTATATGATTACAATTGGGCGAAAATTAGAAATTGAAACGAGTTGGAGACCTGAGAAATAGGGCTTCTAGACCATACCACGACAATTATTATTGTACTTAATTCAAAGATGTTGAAATAAACTTACTAATTACTGCCTGAATTGCAACACTATTTTCATTAAGTAATGTCTTTAAGAACGTGTATTTTATGTGTGCATTGATTTCATTTTCCGCCTATTTTACCTGTATACATAGTACGTATACGTATCAAATAGTTACACGTTATATATCATACTCGTATATCATGCTGTAAATATTTTTTTTATTGTTATCAAACATGTGACATAAATAGGTTAACCAATAAATTGAAGGAAATTTTCTTTATAAACACAACGAATAAGAAAAACTTCAGGTGAATATTATATGATTGAATCAAAAAAATAAAATAAAAACCAAAACAGAAAATATGATAACCTAGAGATGATGATAAATGATTCGTCACTTGACTTTTAATAAACTGCTTTAAATATTTTATAAGCTTATTTTTACCTAGCTTTGATAAATGAGCTTTATGATTATTTTTGATGTACTTTCGACTGCCAGGATAATATACAGATATGGTAATTCGTTATTGTTGTACTGTTCCGCTCTTAAAATTATTCAGCTTTAACACAAAATATTCCAGTAATGTAAAAAAGACAACCTTTTGCCATGTTTGAACTGCCAGAAAGCCAATTTCTTATAGTACTCGTAAATAAATCGTAAAAATATTTTGTTAGACCCGTTTTTTTATTTTCCTCAGGTTTATAAACCATAAAAACAAAATATTCTAGATTTTAACGGTGACGAAAAATAAAGTTATTGATTTTAAAGTCACAGTTGTTGACTTAAGGAAAATATTTGAGCTTTTTACCAATTTTTATATTTTTATTTTTAATAATTTGATATGTCTGGGTGCCATGGCGAGTATCACAATTTTCTAATCAAATTTCGGGAGTTTTGTTCTATAGCGCACATATATATGTATATGTACGTGGGGTAACGATCTTATACCAGAGACATTGCATGCGATTCAGCAGTTTTTGTTTTTACTTATTTATGATTATCAGCATAATGAAACGATTAACCTGTTTAAAGTCTAAAAAAAAAATGGCAAAGTTCGTTTTTAACATGTACAACTTTTATTCTTTATAACATAACGTTTTGAATGAAATAAATATTTTATTATAACATTTTTTTTTTTTTTGGTGGAAGCAAAGTATCTAATTTTAGCACTCTACTTTGCAAAAAAAAAAAAAAAAACAAAAAAATAAAAATAAAAAGTTTGAATTTATATTGCCTGTTAGTATTATTAAAATAATTAATTTAATTGCATGACTATACGATGGGATGGAAACGCGAAATTGAAATAACAGATTGTTTTTGTTACGTAACAAGTTATAAACAAAAAACACCTTATTTGATTGTATACCAGCTAATCTATTTGACTTGTGGTGGCAATAGCCGAATTTTTTTATGCATAGTTATTCGGATCAGATTAAAATTTAATTGAAAGCAATAACAAAAATTTAACAACGGGCCCGGGGTAGTAATAGTTTAGGCTCATTGTAATGAACCAACTACTCCTGTTTTAATTTTAACAAAAATTTTTCATGACATTAATTGTGGAATTCTATCTTACATTAAAGCTCGGAATTCATCAGATAACTGCTTCAAATCACAATAAATAGAAAGAGAAAAAACGGCACAACTTTCCCTTAAAGCTGGTCATGCGAGGTTTCTAAACTTCTTCGATCCGACAACTTTACTTGTTTAAACATGAAATTTAATTTCAGACTTAAATTTAAAAAATGGCCTAATCGCTAAGATTACCTAAGAAAAACTCACTTAATCTATACGCTCTTTATAATCGCTGTGGAAAGTCTTTAATTATTAGTTATAAGTATGTTGGTTGAGAACGGTTGAAGTAGTCTACAAGAAATTTTTTGTACAGTGTAACGCTGTACAATGATTAGTTTTGATACAAATTCATGTTTAATAATTGATTTTGTTACAATATTTGGTTATATTGCATAGGGATGACAATTTAATTGAATTTCTTTAAGTTCGTCAAAAGTTATCCAGAAAAAATTATTTAATGGTACATTAGGTTTTGCTTTAGAGTCACAAAAATGTGATTTTAATTTATTAAACTGTAGCTATACCTATCGAACGCAAATCAGTAATCGGAGAACCTCAACTGATTGGTCTTGAGTTTAAGCATGCTTAATTCTGTACCACAGCTGTCAGATCTACCATTCGTCCTACGCTGGATTTAATTTGTAAATACATCACTGGGAAAAGCAGCAGATTTAATTCATCGTATTTCTAAGGTTTCTCCCTATCGGAGTAGTTCATCTAAGCTGACATTCATATCTTGAAAGATTTTTTGCTTCCCGGTGTTTATTTCAGGAATTTCTTGAATATCGTCTTTCAAAAATATCAATACGGGGGGCTTTGGGCCACCAGGCGATTAAATGATGACAAGGTACGTACCTCATTCAATTCTATTTGACATTTATAATTCTGATTCATACAATTCTAGCAACAATATCAATGGTTCTACCAATTTTAGTAATGGCCTGTCAATTTTTTTTTGTCAAAAAATGTATATATTAGTATTTTTGAATCCAATTATGACCGAACAATTTTGAAAAAGTTTGAAGCTTAAATCAAACTCATATTATGTTGAAGTATACCCAAACACACCTATCCGAAAAGCATAGTGGATTTTCAACAGGTTAACGCAATATGAATTTTTAGTAGATAAGCATGAATAAATTACACACATCCTTTTAGACAATCATAGTGACATATTTGCTTTGAGATATTGATTAACTTAGACATAAATAAGATCCAATTTTTTAAATTTTCGAATAATCGATTTTTAAATAAGTCTGTTAAATTACAATAAGGGCAGCAATAAAGCAAAAATCTGGATACACACAAAATGGTATAATGCTACACCAGATAGGTTGGGAGCAGGGGCTTCGACCAATGTCCGATGTGCACCTATAGTCTTCCCACACTGTCCACTATACCAGTTTGACACAAGAATGGTGTAGCGACCATGTTTCCATGTCACGACAAAACTGTGACATGCCAAACTAGAAAATGAATTCTGAACACTGGAGTCAATGGGCTTTGGGGCCAGCCAGGAGGTGTTGGCCGTGGCTGCTTTAAAGCCTTGCCTTTGACTGTGGCCGGTTGAGGGTGGGACAGTCGAAGTGAGTCTCGACTGTGGACATATAGAAGATGATGAGGAGTGTAGTGATGACAGCGTTGAGTGGCGTGAAAATGTTGTAGTGGTGATTGGGTGAGCTCAGACGCCAATGTATGTAGTTAATACATTGTGGCGGAGAACAAATAAGTGAGCCGCCTGTTTTTACGTATCATTTCATCAGTTTAATTAATGATACGCAATGCAAGAGAAATTTTATCTTTACGTCGCAGCACCATCGAGATGGGGATAATGTTGGTATAGTGGTTATCGTGATGATGATGATGGTCATGGTTATCTTGGTTATTTATTAACCGATAATGATGAAATTTGGAAGTTTGTAAAATTATTTTTAGTTAAAGATCCAGAATATAAAAAATCGTAACGTAACTAAGCTCTTATTTTTCCCAGAACATGTCCTACTTTTCCAGCATATCTCCCCTTTTTCTATGGAACTAGAAAAGGGCAGTACATTTTTTCGTTGCCAAAAAATATTTTTATAGAATGGCCCTCCGTTTTTGCCATAATATGAGCCGGCTCTTTTTCAGAATATATTACTAGAAAAAACAGTAAATTCCCCATTTTCCAAAATATGTTAAAAGAATTATCCCCTTTTCCCAGAATATATCCGCATTTTTCAAAGTATTTTCCCTTTTCCATATTATTAACCAAAAAATCGGGTGAATATCAGTTAAATATAAAATTCTCAAACCCCCCCCCCTCCCCCCCCCCCCTCCCATCCCCTCTCTCTTTCAGAATTTATAATTTTTGGGTATTTTAGGATATTACGCACCAGTTATATGCAATGTACGGTTATCCAGCATATGACCCCTTTTCCAAAATATTTACCTTGTAGCCAGAACAGTTTGAACTCTGGTTTAATGATTTTAACCAATTGTGTTACTGGTTGCCATTTGACTGTAAATTTAGAAAGTAAGATTTATTTACGTCCTTTCAAAACAGCTGTTTACAGATAGTTATTCTACAAAATTTGTGGAGTTAGAACGAATTAAAGCCAGTGAAGAATTCACCGCAATATTTGCAATAACAGAAGTGACCTTTGGTGTTAGAAACAATGTGCCTTCAACTGGAAATGATACGGTGATTGACCGGAATTTTCTCATGTCTGTTGTTTGCTTACATGTTATATACTCACATGTGGTTTTAACTGCCAACCAATTGTTAAAAATGAATCCCAAATTGCTCTTTTGCTTGTATGTTATTTTCTCATGCAATCATGTCTGACGTCTCCATGTTATACGTTAAATCTGGAAAAATTTCATCATAACACGAAACAAGATTAGGTTCGGCTATCATAGGGCATACATTTTGTAGATATGTGCGAAGTAGTGTTGAAACAAAACATACAATCTAATGAATCATTACTAACAAATGTCTTATGTACTCAGCTAAAGTGTAGTGAGTTCTTTGAAAATCACCGTTAGTTTGAGGATGAAAAGTGATGGAATTAATTTTTGTGTTTTTCAGCAATTTGCAGCATTCAGCGAAGAATTTACTTAGGTAACTTGATCTTTTAATTGCACAGAAAAATTTGATGAAATTGCTAGCGATAGTTTGATTCGCAACAGGGATACTTGCTTTAGATTAATTTCGGTTAAGTTGTTCGATGTTTCATCAGATTCATTGTCCATATTCTCATCTGGACTTTCTACATATAGTATGAGAAATTTTTTTGAATTTGAAACTAACTAAGCTTGTGATCGCGTTACTTCCTTTAAAATAATTATTGTCTATCAATTAAATTAAAACAAAGCATCTGCTTTTCTATTTAAAAACTAGATTTTGTTAAATTTTTATTGTTGCTTTTAATGTAAACATTGACCTAATCCGAATCATACTGCTTTAAAAAATGAGACTTTAATTTCAAAGTCATAGTCATCTAGCTTCCGTTTCCATTGTATGACTAGATATGACATATCGTTGATTATTTTTAAAAATGTTACTGGTTTATGGTATGTTATAGAGTGAACAAAGAGTGTTTTGCCATAAACAACAATATCATCCATCCAAACCCAACATGTCAATCCGTTTAATCTGCTTAAAACTTTAATCATCACGTGCCTAAAATTGATGGTGCCCTTTTAAACCAAATAATTTAAAATAATAGTGCCCGTACATATGTAACGTGCTGAACGCAGTTTTTGCTTTGTTATTTCCATCAAAAATAAATTGTTGCAAACCATTTGATAAATCGGTGTAAAATGTAAAATGTCACTAATATGTATTGGTTAATGGGAATTCATGATCAACTTTAAAATTCGCGTACATACTCCAATTTTCATCCTGGTAATTGTTTGGTTCGGCCAATACTGGAAAGTTTCATAGACTATTACTTTTTTTCGATCATTTAGTCATCAAGTCATTCCGTAGTATTTCTTGAACTTGTTTGTGAATTTCTATTTTTATTATTTCAGGAAATCCATATCGTTTTTCATAATGAGGTTGTTCATATGATTTCAACAAAACATTGTGTATTTACAGAAACGATCATTTTAGTCAAGAGGATTCTTTCGGTTTTTTATAGACAGTGGCATTCACAACATTTTTGACTAGTTAATCGCAAAAAATGAAGAGGCCAATCAATACTTTATAATATATTTACCAATAAAATAAAAATATCAAACTTCCCCCGTACTTTAACCCAAGAGTCATACAAAGTGTGTCGTCCCTGTAGAAAAAATGAAAACCATCCTTGAGTTCTCTATGTGATAGTTTGATTTCGTACTAAAAAGTTCGCGCACGTACAAAAAGTTCGATCTACTCTTCAGGTAGCTACGATCAAACTGCCAAAATGCAATTTTCACTTCATACATTAAGTATGAGGCAAAAACGTACTGACCTAGCGAATTATATGCACTAAATCAAAAAACTGTCAAAAAAATCAATGCCATTATTGTTAATATATTTTGTCTATAGAATGCTGAAAAAATCTTATTGATTTTAATACACAGACAAACTTCTCTTTCTAATATTTGTGTGGGCACAAAACACACAGAAATGAGGGTTTTCTTTGAGTTTTTTTATTAATATTGCCCAAAAAATTAGCTTACTTATAAATGTTTGCTGCTTTTATTGTGATTGGTCTAGTATAGATTTAGGGTATATTCCGTTGATGTGCTGAATGTGTCACCAGCGAGAATAACTGAACCTAATACCTATTTCGCAATTTCTAAATTTATTTGACTAAAATATCGAAATTTAAACTAAAAATAAGATGCCGTACATTCATAAAAAATCTGGTGTTTTTAAGAAGATCCAAAATGGAAAATTAGAATACAATCACCTTTCAGTCTCTCTTCTTAAGGTCAACTCTACAAATAATTTAGGTTACATATTTAGAGCATAGTTAAACTCTCTTAAATATTCGTTATCAATTTCAACCGGCCCAGATGTATAAATTGCCATTCCAACATTTTTTTTTGTAAGATTTAATAGGGACTTAAACGCCAAAGTTTTGTTTCCATTACGAATGAAATTTCAACAATGCCAGTTGATCTCAATCTCCGAGAAAGTTGCTGACTAGATCTGTTAAGTCTGGTATACTGTCTCCTTTTTTTTTTGTTGTTGGCGGTGGCAATCTTGAAAAATGAGCTACAAATCAAATAATGAGGTGTTATCTATCATCCCCGATAATATCTTGGAACGAAAGTAATCGAAACAGCGCATCCTCTGATTAATATTAATCAACGACGTCCTTTATTTTTCCATGTTTTCGAAGTAAAATGTAGCAGCTTCTAGCCTAGAAACAGTCTCATTGTAACTATGGTTTTTTATAGTAAAGACGTATTATTCAGCAATTCATTAAATTATTAAAGCAGGAAAATGATGACGTATTGCTTTCACTGCGCAGTTTAAACCATGAGGTATTAACAAATTGAATATTGTATTTGGCAATAAAGTATTTTCATATTCCTAGCCACTATTAGTACATGCTTCAGCAGCTGCATCCGTCACAACAACAAGTTTAAAGTGGTCCAGGATAATACTTAGTTGATCCTCTTTGATAATTCCAAGATTGTGCTGAGTTCATGTAAAATGGAAAAGTAAACAGTGTGACGCGGTATTCGAGCATGTTCCATTTATTGAATTTCACTATACCTGCTTAAGTATATTCTGTTTTATGCCTCGCCTCGCAACTCATTCAATCGTACAATATGTTGTATTGGAAATTATGCTAAATCCTACAACTGATACTGAATATGTTGTGTCAACTTTCAAATACCAGTTACAACTGAGGAGCCTGGCTGCTAATCAGATGTACTACTTTTATAATTTATTCAAAATTATACCAACAATTTACCATTTCAGTTGTATTTAATTTTTGAATTATTAATTTAAATTTTTAATCCAATTTTAAATTTACTTTAACGGTCAAATGAAAGATGAGATAATGATAGATTGATTAAGAAACGATCAGCAAATTTGTATTATTGTTGTATGAGAGACATACATAATATATGGGGCTTCGTAAGTCAATCCAAATTTATTTTGGAAATAATTAGAATAAAACATGCTAATTAATTTTATAATTTTCACTAATTTTCTAATTTTCTCTAAATTGTTTGTTAGCCTAAACCATCGTTGGCTCAGACTTGTCACTTTTACCAAATGGAAAAGTATTGAAGAAATGATCAATCAGAATAAGAAACGCATAATTGTATGTTTTGTCAAATTACAGGTGATCCTTAAATTTTTTTTTGTTCACAACTAAGATGTGGGCCTCTTTAGTCGCGGTAACAGAACGCTATAATATTGATACTTTCTGTTTGAACAATTAAATAATTAAATTAACATTTAAACATTTTAAATAATTATTTTTAATTGGAAACGACTAGACAATTTATTTATTCGGACAGGAAAAGTCGTTCTCAGATTATTGATAAAAACACAGAATTTAATTGATTGATAGAATGTATAACCAGGCCTGAGCAAGACTCCCGCCCTTTACACATTTTCGATTACATCGAAATATTCATTTCATTAAATTAAATTCAACTTAATTATAACAAACCTTAATTTAATTTCATTAAATTCAGTGAAACTGAAACCCCAATTTACTTCACCATTAATTATATATTTAAAATCAGCCTTTAATACCCTTAAATAAATTTAAATTCAATTCGGCATTTAAATTAAAAGGACAGCAAATTAATCACTAGCTAAATAACATGAAATTCTAGATGCATAAACAAGTTTAATTCTAAATTATGAATATTAAATGCTAAACATTTTTTTTTAAATATTTTAAGCTAAAATTCTAAAATCAGTAACTAAAAAATCTGAAACCCCATAGAATTTCATTTCCAAATCTATAGCTATTGATTATAGAAATTACCTCCAAAATCAAAATTAAAATAAATAAATGCTTATGGCTATTGTGCTTAAAATTCCACTGCAAAATAATTTAAATTAGATCTGGAACTTATTAAATAATAACCGCTTTAAGTAGTACATACTAAATTAAATAATTTGAGTATCCACTTTAATA
This sequence comes from Tipula helvola, assembly GCA_963556165.1. Lineage (NCBI taxonomy): Eukaryota > Metazoa > Arthropoda > Insecta > Diptera > Tipulidae > Tipula > Tipula helvola. The sequence goes on from OY744482.1 coordinate 111,103,145, forward strand.
TATCTTATTAGTACCATATATGACAAAAAATTAGCAGAAATATATGATTTGGCTAAAAAGTTTTATTTTAATTTTAAACTCACAATCTGCTAAACAAAATTCCCGCTAGGAGAAGATATATAAATTTAAATTTTGATTTAGAAATCTGAAACTTTATTAATCTTGCCCCAACCAAGAATGTTATTTGTACCAACAAACTATTTGAATCCAAAAAGTCTCCACCTTAAAAAAATAAATTCTAAATTTAAAATCTCAAATTCTAAATTTCAAACTTCAAACTCCAAATCCCAAATTTCAAATTTCCAATTCCAAATTTCAAATTCCAAAATCCAAATTCAAAATTTAAAATCTTAAATTAAAAATCCAAATTTTAAATTCCAAATTTTAAATTTTAATTTCAAATTTCAAATTCCAAATTTCAAATTTCAATCTCCAAATTCCAAAATTCAAATTTCAAATCCCACGTTCCAAATTTCAAATTATAAATTTCATTTTTAAAATTCCAAATCCCAAATTCCAAAATCCAAAATTTCATATTCCAAATTTCAAATTTTAAATTTCATATAAAAGTTCAAATTTCAAACCACAAACTCCTAGTTTCAAATTCCAAATTTCAAAACCCAAACTTCAAATTTTAAATTCTGTCCTAGAAATTACAGTTTCTTTGAAACAATAATATACAATATTTATTCCGATAAGAACAATTCAACTAAGCCTGCTCGGCTATATACGATCACAAGAAATACTAGACATTTAACAATATTGTTATTACATTGTACATTTTTTTTTTTGTACAAAATTCTCAACCTAATCAATAAAATTAAGCTTATTATTATGAAAACTTTCTGAAATATTGATTATCCATCCGCCCAATTATATATAAATTCGCAACCATATCATCGTATATTTAGGATTCAAAATTAAGTTTTGGGAAAAAACAATATTCATCCATAATATTATATTTTTACCTTTACCAAAAAGCATTTTAGTTTTCCTTTCTGTTTCAATTTCCTTAAGCTTTCAAAAAATTAAAGTTCACCAAATTTAATAAAAAATAAAACGAACGAATAATAAAATCAAAAAAAAAAAAAAAATATCGAAATGAACAAAAATAATTTATTCATTGTTATATTCTGAGACGTACCGTATACATATAAACAACATACAATATGTAGTACATACCCGATATACGACGGTATATAGTTTTTTTTGTTTGCCTCATTTTCATCTTCCTGCCACGGCGGGTGGTGTTTTTTTTTTTTTGTTTTTGGTATTCGTTGATTTTCGATATAAACAGCGTAATATATGTGTTTTTTTATCATGTTCATGTATATATTGTACATATGTATATACATACAACTCTTGTTATCATTTCCCAAATCATCTCCCAGTATAACAAAATATGCAATATATAGCGCTAGCGCGAAACGATATATGAAACTGAACAAAAAGCTCGCACACGGTCCAGATTTATTATTACAATTTTGTTGGTGTGCTTTTTTCTTTCCAATTATTATTTTTATTTTTTTGGTCGGTCCATTGTTGTTATTGTAATGTTTTGGTTTTCTCTCAGTAACCCATGATGAATTTCTGAATAATTAAGCCAATTTTTTTTTTATTTTTTTATGGTTTGGTATTATTTGGACCAGACCAAAAATTTCCTTTATACATAAATAAAACAATCACAAAATTGTGTATTGTATTGTGTTTGCGGATTTTTTTTATTTTATTTTTGTATGGGAAACAACATGTTAGAAAAAAAAGCAGTTTAATTAATAGACATAGCCCAGATACATTATTTTGTGCTTCCTGTTTTACTTCCGTTTCTATTTCCGAATAAATAATCGTCGAGTTATTTTTTTCTTGTTATTTGTGATAAACAGTTTGATGTTGGTGACACATTTTATCGACAAATAATAAGAATTCTAATTTATAATGTTTTTAAAAATCTTTTAATTTGGGACTTTATCTCTACCAGCGACGGGTTGTGGGGCTCGTTTCATTCTGATGAATTATTCTTTGTGGCGTACTCATATGATCCTTAACGAATTCTCTAAACTACTTTTTGGTTTGCGAGATTATTTGGCTATTCAACTTATAAAGAAACAAAGTTCTTGTTCTGTTCGTACGTCGAAAATTTGAGGATGTACACTTTAAATTATATTTTGAAATTTATAATAGAATTAAAAAATCCTTATTTCCAATTTTCCAATTTGAATTGTTGATGCCCCATCAGATTCGCATGAAATGAATCCGGAATTAGAGGACTTTCTTGACCCGTCAAATTTATGTTCCATTCGTTTCCTGAAATAGTACCAATATATAGTTCTACTGCTCCGGTGGTGGTTGTTTCACCTCGTATTTAAGGGAAAAAGCTTTTTGAAAGAAAACGGCGAAATTTATTTATTGAAAACTGACAAGTGTAACATAAAGGTTCTCATGAACAAAACTGAATATTTCGAGAAAATGAACTTATATGTATGTTATAAAAATTTAAAAGTTTTGTAAGAGTAAGAAAATTTAAATAATTCTAAGAATTAAGAGGGCTTAAAAAAGCAAGAGGATCTCAAATGTTTTTAGAAGTTAAATTTATTTTCTGAAATTTGATGAATTTAAAGAGAATTTGCATTGGATACCGTACACCAACATGTTATTACCTCTATTATATTTACCAAAAGATAATAATCAAGAAGCGCTTCATGAATCTCGTTTTGATATATGATTTTTACTCTGGATTTCTTCTATTAGGGCCAATCATTTGCTTCGTTGTCGTAATCAATTAACTACATAATTAACTACAAATATCGATATGCGGTGATAAATAATATTTCTCCTTATAGTAAATATTGTGTACAAAATATTTGGAAGCATTGTTATAAACACTAAGTGAATAATTTAATTTGTAGCATTAATTAAATAAATATTATAAACCTTAAATAAAACTTGTGCGTCTTTAATTAAACAAAAGTGAACTGTCGACCTAAATAAATCGGCCCCCACGATTTTCTATTTAGAAAATTAAATGAATTTTAGGGTTTAAGTTAAATTTAGAGAATTCAAAAAATTTACAGAAATTAAATAAATTGAAGACTTTATATACAATAAAAATTTAAAGGAAATAAGTAATTAAAGAAAACATCAAGAATTTGTAAAATTAAGTGAATACAAAAATTTTAAATAATCTAAAGAATTAAAAGAATTTAAAAATAAAGAGAATTAAACAAATTTACAAAAAATTTAAAGATCCTAACAATATAGAGACTTTAACTAGTCTAAAAATGTAAACACTTTAAGGGCTTTTACAAATTAACATATTTAAAAATACCAAAAATTTCGAAAAGTAAAATCATCGATAAAATTAAAAATATTTTAGAGAATTTTAAATTCTCAGCTTTAAAGAATTAAATGAATTATTGAAATTTAAAAAAAGGAAACTATTAAAAAATTTTAACAATAAAGAAAATCAATTTAGCAACATGAAATAATTAAAATATAAACCGATTTAAAAATTTGAAATAGATTAGAGAAACTAAAATATTTAATTTTTTGTTAGAAATTTTGAAGGATATTAGGATTTTAAAGAAATTTAGGTTAAAGAACTGATTTTTAAGGAATACCAAAAGTTAAATAAAATTACAGGTTTCAAAAGTCGTGAAATTTGAAGAACTTAAAGATTTGAATGCATTAGAAAGAAATTTTTAAAATGTCGAGAAATTAAAAAATTTTAAAAATTTAAAGAACTTAGCGAATCTAAAAATTTAATCATAGAATTTAAAGAATTTAAATAACCCAGATAATTGAGAAGAGTCATAAAGAATTTAAAAAAAATTGACAATTTTAAGAATTTTATAAAATATAAGAAATAATAGAATTCAAAGATTTAAAAAAAGATAATTTATAGGATTTATAGTATTTAGAAATAATTTGAAAAATGTTAGCAATTTAAGAATTTTTAAAAAATCAGAAAATTTAAGGAATCTCAGAATCTAGATATTAATATGTAACAGCATTTAAAAAATTGAGAGAAATTTAAAAATTAAACAAAATTTTAAAATTTAAAGCACTTAGCTACGATTTTTACAGAATTTGATCGTAAAATTTAAAGAATTCAGAAAATTCAAAATATAAAATAGTCGAAATTAAAGATTAATAAAATTTAGATAATTTAAAAGATTTATGTATATATAGAATTGAGAGAATTCAAGGATTTTAAAAATTAAACAAATTATGGAATTTTAGTAATCTAAGAATTTATTCGAATTTAAGAAATCTGAAGGTTAAAGAAAATTTTGACAATTTAAGTTTAAACATGTAAAAATTTATTGTTGAATGTTAGAGATCTCAAGAATTTATAGAATTCCAAAAATTTAAAATATTTGATTAACTTATTAAATTTTAAATATTGAAAAAATATAAAAACAAAATTAGGGAGCTTACTAATTTAGAGAATTAAAAGAATAAATTCAGAGAATCTAGATTAATAACACAGAATTCAAAAACATTTATAAAAATCGTGTAATGTTTTTAAAAATTCATAATTAAGAGAATTTAGAATTTAAAGGGAAGTTAGAGGTTTAAAGGGAATTTAAAGATTTTGACCAATTAAAAATATTTAAAGAACTCAAAGAATTAGGAAGATTTACAAAAATTAAAAAGATCTAAAACTTTTTTTTTTTTTTTTTTCTTGAAAATTAATGATTTTAAAGAGAGAATTTGTATTGGATACTGCACACCAACATATTCTTCTTAACGATATCATCAATATCAATTAACAATTTTTTTTTTTTTTACTCTAATTTTGAATTAATTAATTAATTAATTCGTGTAATTTCTAATATGCAACCGATCACAATAGATCATTTTAATGTGTTTTACAGATAACACGTAGAAGTATAGCTAGTACTGCTGGCACAGTACATTTTGTATATATAGAATGTAAATTGTGGTACAATCAGTCCAGTCGCCGCGGCCTGATGAGAGGATTGATTTTTTAAAAATCATAAGCTCATCAGTTCGAAACTGGATTAAGTTCTCTTACAATCATTCGGAAATAGTAACTTCAAATAAATTAAAAAAAGAAATCATCAATAGTTATTATATGGTTATTTTACCTCTACTACAAATGCCAAAAGTAAATAATCCAGGAGCGCTCCATGAATCTCGTTTTGATTTATGTTTTTATTCTGAATTTCTTAGAATAAATTTAGAAAATTAAAAAAATATTGAGGTTTAATTTAAATTTAAATGATCCAAAAAGTTTAGATAATTTAAATAATTTGAAGAATTTATACAATAATAAGTTTAAACGAAATAAGGGACATAAGAAAACTTCAAGGATTTTTAAAATTAAGTGAATTAAAGGAATTTAAAAACCTGGAGAATTTAAACAATTTAAATGGTTAGGAAGTCTATCATATTTAAAGAATTTAAAGATACTCAACCATTTAGAGACTCTAACTAATTTAAAATATGTAAATACTTTAAGGTCTCTTAAACCTAATCGGTTCCTTGTATGCCCGCACATACAATTTTTATTTTTGATTTTTATATTTCTCAATAATGGCGATGTTTGGTTTTGCATCTCCATAAATAGTATTAATTTTGATAGAGAACATTCCAATAAAGATAAAAAGGCACAAAACATATACATGGTTTTTTTGGAGGCCCGTTTTTACAGGTGAAAAGACAGGTGTGTATGCGCGCGCATACACAGGAACCGATTCGTCGTAGTTTTCGGGGGACCGATGAGGGTTAAAAATTTACAGATTTAAAAATACCAAGAATTTCAAAAATTAAAAGAATCGAAACATTTAAATATTTCAGAGAATTTAAAAACTTTAGAAAACTAAATAAAAATATTGAAATTTAAAAAGTTTAAACTTGTAGCGCCTCACTCATATTTATATTCATTTGACACCACAATATATCAATTTCATATATTGGCGCGCACACATTCAAACATTTAGATTTGTTTATTATACCTTGATCTATCAACCACATATACATCAGCACTACCGCATCCAAAACATCTCGACTAAACATACATACATAATTGATCCAACTTACAGAGTGTACCAAAAAAAAAAACAATAGACGAAAACTAATGAATGCAATCCAGTTGAATTCAACTTTCAAATTTTCTTTTCGTCATAGTTCGTTATTCTTCATACACACAGTCGGTGTATACGTAAATACATATCATCTCGGTATTGCGACTACCATTTTGGCACTTGCTTATTATTAATAACCCAACTTTAACCATCAAAGGACTGTCAAATATAACCGGCACAAATGTCCATCACTCAGAAGTTTCTGAAAAAAAAGAAAGATTCGAAAAAAAGGAATTTGGGTCCCCCACGCGTTGACCGACGGTAACAAATCGCAGAGGAAAAAAATTTGCGAACATTTTCGCAATTTAATCACCGAAAATGAGGAATGGGTGTTGTACTCGAACATGAACAGAAAAAAACAATGGCTTGAACGTAAACAACAGCCGATTTCAACCCCTAGAGCAGAATTGCTCTCGAAAAATATTTTGCTTTGCGTTTCATGGGATTCTAAAGGAATTATTAACCACGAAGTTTTAAAATACGGTCAAACTGTAACAGCACAAGTTTACTGTGACCAATTGAAGCGATTGAAAGCTGTATTACAAATAAAAGGCCGAGTCTGGCGAGAGAAGAGAAAATCTTCCTCCTCCACAATAATGCGCGTCCCCATCAGCTTTACTGCATCCTGCTTACTCGCCAGACTTAGCCCCATCAGACTACCATTTGTTTCGTTCTATGGAACACTTTTTTAAAAATAAATCATTTCTAACAGAAAGCGAAGTGAAATCAGCCATTTATGAGTTTTTAAATTCCAAGTCAGCAGAATTTTTCAAGAAAGATATTTTAAATTTGGAAAATAGATGGCAGAAGGTTATACAATGTAATGGTAATTATTTTTTGTAAAAATAAATAAATGTTAAAAAAATTATTTGAATTTATTGAAAAAGTACGACATGACATTTTATTACACCTAATAGATTACAGAACTGAGAGATTTAAATTGTTTAGTAATTTTAAAGAATATTAGGATTTTAAAAAATTAGGCTTAAACAACTGATTTTTCAATTTACTTCAGTTTTGGCTTTCGGCCAGCTTTTTTGGGATCGGCCGAATTGTATTGTAGAACCACTCGATTTCAACGTACAAACCGAGTTTCTTGCAAATCGGTTGAGAAATAGCTTAGAATCGTACAAATTGGCTGTTTTCATAGAGGCGAATTGCCACAGGGGTTTTTGACTGACTCTGGCATCATTCGATTCCTTTCTTCCGTCCGCTGGGAATTTATTTAGCTGTTTGATATGAGCATTCTTGCATCCGCTTCCTCCATCATTTCTTTCCAGTTTACCCATAAACTAATTTTAGTTTACAGGAAAAGAAGCATGAAAAGAGGAAACAGGGCAATTCAGCCTGTTACACGCAAGTATTCTTATATCAGCCTTTTTCCTTCTGTCGTACCCCTTCCTCTGTAAACTAAAAGTAGTTTATATAGGTAAGAGGAAACAAAATACCTTTTCTAGGCTAAAAATTCTCCCCAAATTTTTTTCAGAATAAACATTTTAAATTTAAAACATAAAATTTAAGAAGTCTGATTTAATAAAGGAAAGAGTACAATCTGGAACAACCACCAAATGAAAGTGTAGTAAAGAGCAAATCCTCAAAAAGATTAATTGTTCTCTTTAAAGAGTAAGTCTGGTAGCCCCACCCGTACCGCTTATGTAAACGACATTGCGAAATGTTTGAAAAACTGAATAAAAACAATTTTTTTCAAAATGCATATACTTATTACAATAACACTGAACTTGGTCTGCGGGACAAAAAGTTATGGTTAAAAATAAAATCATGGTTTTTGAGGAGGATTGGTTTCGAATTACAATAGTAGCAGGGTGTAAAGGGGGGTCATCAGAGTTCGATACATAATCTGGCAACATTATGCCAATTAATATCAGTCATTATAAACTCTTTCTTAAAATTAAAAATCGGCAGGTTGTGAGGTCTGACCTTTAAACGCAGAACTACATGCGTCAAACCAAATCGGTACAGTTTATTCAAAGTAAATCATACCAAATATTAATTTTACCAAGTTACATTCAAATCAAATCGGTGGCATTGATCGTACATGAATTAGGATAGTTTGATCGTTTCACTCAAATCGAATCGTAAAGTCTCGAAAAATCCTTCCGTTTTCCCTTTCCTATTTACTTTAAGCGCAACGATTTTTACAAGTAAACATGTTTTTATAAAAAGTTCGTCGTAACGGTTTATTTATTTATTTTATTTATTGTACTTTAACAATAATTTAGTATTAAAAGGAAAAGCACAGATGGAAACAGAGTAAACGGAACAAAAGAACAAAAAAAAAAAAAAAATGAAGCTGCTTCCATTAGGCAGAAAAACCTCATTTTGTCCCATTAACAGCCATTATACGTATCCCAAATATAAATAATGACAAAACGCAGGGCAATCCACGGGAAACTGAGAAAATACTTTTTATTTTTCCATTTTTCTCCACTTAAAAAAAACTTTTGTAAAGAACTCCTTGAGCCGGCAAAACGGGTTTTATCGCATTAAGGGCAATTCAACCGTTATCGAGATATAAATAATAACACAACGCAAACAGACAAATCTTTTTATTTCCCCACTTTCCCCCATTTTTTCTCCACGCCGCTTTAACGGTGATTTTCCCAAACAAAAATTCTTTGATATATGTAGATCTCGACATTAATAAAAATGTGAAGAACATAAAAAAATTCAGTTTTCACTTTCTTCTCTGTTTAAGTGTCATCAGTCCTCCCCAAAATAAAAAAATCAATATTGAGGTAGGTACAACAAAAAAAAAACGCCAATTTTCTATACCTAGCATAGCAGTCAATTTTCTATACCTAAATTTAAATTTGACACACTATTTATCGGTAAACTAAATTCATTGAAAAGTTGATATACAAAATATTTGGCTCTACATATGTATTTGTCAGGGGCCAGACGGCTCTCATTAGGAGCCCCGAATAAAAAACGCACTATTGCATAAAGCTGCGAGCCGAGTTGAGTTTAATACAAGTTTAACTCTATACGAAGTTATCTAGACTTGGCCTAAATAATTTGTACAGTCAAACTAAACTATACTCTAAAAAATGCACTATATACCCAGAGTACTGTCACAGAATAATAAACAACCAGAACCGACATTACGTGAACCAAGCAATTTTTGCTCTTACCTTATATTTTACATGTTAATTTTGAATTTTCAGCCACTGAACAATAATTTAATACCGAAATTCTTACCTTCTATAAACCAAGATCAAAAAAATTAGTCCACTTTTCTCCATTTAAAAACCGCGTTATTTTGCTTCTGGGTATTCTGTGGTACTGTCGAAGATGAAAAATGAAGAATGAGATTTTGAGTGTAGTTCAACACTCCGCATTTCTAAATAGTACATATATAATTAATTATAAGTTAATGATTTAGAGGCTTGTTAAATTTATATTGTCATGAGATGACCAATTGTGATATTGGGGAAAAGGTATCCATAATTTAAAAAAACCCGTGACATCTTTAAGAACTGCCAGTGCTCAATATAACGGAAAATTATTGTAACTGTAAATGGGTGGTTTGTAATTATTGTAAAATGTAAATGGCTGGTTTGGTGAAATATAAATAAATTTTAATTTGATGACGCTTTGTGGGAAAAGTGCTGAGGAGTTGGAGAAACATAAATTTTTTTAAAAATATTTTCAAGGTTTTCGCATTTCGATAATTATCTAGAATAAATTCGACAAAGTAACTTGGGTTAATATAATTTCTGTATACATAAAATTTCGTTCTAAATTTTGTCGAATTAATCTGCAAAAATTTTAATTTAAAGCTTTATTTTTGACCTTGGTTAAAGATAAAAGTTTTTGCAACTCGTTCTCTGTTCCGCCCCACTCATATTACGTCCAATCAAAATATTTAATTTCGGTGTTTTTACAGCTACTCATGTACTTACGAATATAGTCCATTAGCTCCCATAAGAATTATGTATCTGAATCAATTGTTTTGCTGGAATAGTTTGCGTTGATGGAACATTTTTTAATATTGGCGGAACACAGATATAATTTAGCAATACGCGGGACATTCGAAACCTCTTACACAACACCTTAAAACAAAGGAAAAATCTTTAAAATTGTTCCATTTTAGAATTGAAAAACTTGTTAATATGGACCCAAATAGCAATTTTTGGTTTCAAATATGTTTCGGAATCGATCCGAAACTTTGGGTTCAAAACTAAAACGTTTCAAAAATTGATTCAGATACGGTTCTGACACAGTACCGTTGCAGACCCCAGTTTTGGCCGCGTTTTTTGAAACTTTTAGGTTTTATTTATACTACCTGGTAACTTTTTTTAGTTAGTTTCCAAAAATCCAAAATTTTTGTTATAGTTTAAAAGCTTTGTATGTTTTGTTGTAAAAATACCAATCAGTTCTTTTGCAACTGTGCAAGAGCTAGTTTATTTTAGTTTCAATAACACGGAAACTATAAACCAAAAAAAAAACTTATTATCAACCGGTTTTGCAAAAAATTAAAATGTACCAATAATAAAACAAAAAATCCATTTTAACCGGTTTGCAAAGAGCTATAAAGTACCAAAAATACTGAATAAATTCTACCATCACTTTTTTAATTAATAAAACACACAAGACTCTGCTTGACTTCAATATACATAAGTAGATTTATTTACTAATACATTCATTTCCACTATAAGCATAATTTATAACTACAAAAATACAATTCTCGCTTAATACCTTAACCCTTAAATGACACATGGGGTCCACTGGACCCCAGACATTTTTCAATGGTACATATTTAAATGTTTCCGCCGGAAATCCATTTCGTGTCCACCCCTTGCTATAGTTGAGACATTGTACTACCTGTTTGCGTACTCAGCGCAAGCCGGTTGACCGCTAGCAGCTGTGTAGAAAGGTCCAAAATCACGGTGGGGTCCAATGGACCCCAGTGTGTCATATACGTATATTTTTGTGAAAATCGGAATAATTTTTGGCCATCTCAACTTGAGCAGACCTAAAGCGAGAGAGATGTATTATATCCCCGCTGCTGATATCTGTCCGTAAACAAAGTAATTCGAAAGGTACTTATCCGATTTTGAAGAAACAAAGACAGACTAATAGGTCTTGACCAGACAAGAAAAACGTGATATGACTAAGATATCTAGGTGATCGGATTTGATAAAAATTGAACGAAAATATTTGTATTGTACATATATAAAATAATTTTTCCAAGTTGTTTTTGTCGTTTTTTGTGTTGTTTTATTGTTTTGGTCGTGAGTAAGACTGCGCTCATTGTTAAAATTTTTTTAGTTTATCATATTTCTTTTGATTTTGACATACAATAGTATGACTAATTAGATGGCGTATAATTTGCGGAGTCGAGCCATCCGAGAAGTGCTAGAACCCATCGACGAAGCATCTTCAGGAGAAGAAGATAACGTGTTTGAGGACAGTAAAGACAATGATTCAGACTTTTCAATGTGCAGTGCTGCAGAGAGTGCCATGGAAGTAGACCAGAAAGATATGGACGAGGGTACTTTGAGTCAACGGCTTTTGTATGTAGCAGAACGTCAAGCGGCCGGCTAGAGCCGTGGTCAGCCATCGTCGACGATAAGAAAAAATTCAACGTTCATATTGCAAAATAAATACCTTTTTTTAAAGATTCAGTATCGAACTTATTGTTATCTTAAAAGATACTATCTCAGGAGTACACCGCTAAATTTTTAGCTAAAAATATTGAAAATTAAAAAAATACGGTTATTTTATGTAAAACAAGTCATTTTCTTATTTTTTTCACAAACCTTTTTATTTTTTGGTATGATTAAAATAAAATTTTATTAATGTAATAATTTGGTCTTCTTTAGTAAACTTTAAGCTATATTGAAAAAAATTGTCAAAGCTAAATATCCAAAAATTCTAGAAATAATGAGCAATTCTTAAGCTGGGGTCTAAAAGACCCCAGTGTGGCATTTATGTGATTTTTCTTAAGTGTGTCATTTAAGGGTTAAGTATCAAGCAGAACGCTCTGACTTAAAGAATTATATTCACTAAAAACTTCCTTTTGTTTTTATTGTATTTTTGTAATTTGTGTAATAATAATGGTTTCAGGAACCTTTTCGGACTCGTTTTAGATACATTTTACAGAAGCTAATTAGTTAACATTTGGTCACATAAACAAATTTAGAATCGTTCCAAATAATCCAAATTAAAATCATAAAGAACAAAGAATCCGTTTCTGACTGGTTTTAGATATCTTTTACAAAATCTTTTACAAATTTAAAACATTTAGAAACCGTGTTAAAATAACTAGTTACAATAAAACTAATATGAACCCAATTTTATCGTTTTTTTAGAGTATGGTTTTAGATTGCTATTTGGGATATTTAAAGATTTTAAAGAGTTTAAAAAAATTATAAAATTTTAAAAATCAGGGAATGTAAGGAATATAAGGAATCTGAAAATTTAAATATTAAAATGTAACACAATTTCAAAAGAACATAGTTAGAGAGTCTAAAGAATTTGGGCGAATGATTTAAACAATTTAAATGAAATAGGGGATTTAAAGGTCTAATGAATAAAAGGAATTTATGCAATTTAAGAAAAAAAGATAATTTAAAGAATTTTATTAAGTCTAAGAGTTAATCAAAATCAAAAATTTACAAAATTTAGAAAATTCAAGGAGTTTAAATTGTTTTAGAGTTTTATATATTTTAAAAATTAAAAAAATTAGGAAATTTAATTAATATACAAAATTTAAGAAATCTTGGAATTAGATGTAAAACAGAATTTAAAAAATTTAGAGAACTTAAAAGTTTAGATTTTAAAGCATTTAGAATACTTAAAAGAATTTGATTAAAATTCAGAGACTATAAAGAATTTAAGAAATTTAAAGAATTTACAGAATTTAGAAGAAAAATTTAAATATTATTTAGTAAAATTTAAAAAATTTAGAGAATTTAAGAAATTAACAGAATTAATGCTAGTTAAGGTAAAAAACTTAGAAAGTTTAAAAATGTAAAGACTAGGTTTAAAGTAGTTAAATAATTTATCGGATTTAAGGATTTTAGAAAATTTCATCCAAATACCATTGTGGACTGTTATGTGTTCACACTTATATACTCTTGCTTGCCAAAGTTCGCATTTTTGATACGTAGTTTTGTGTAAGTAATCAAGTTAGAGATCAAATGTCAATAAGATTTGTGTAGCTTGCAATAAGAAGTCTTATAACCAGAGGAAGCAGTAGTAAGGAAAACTATGGGTTGTGGCTGATAAGTCATTAAGGCAATGAGCTTGAGGTAAAAGCTTAATGCCAGATAAAATTCACTTTATTTTGCGCTATTCAAATAAGCTTAATTCTTAACGCATCTATCAGATGAGCTTTACAAGAAAGCACCTCTATAACACAGCGACTATTCGAAAGGACGCAGCAACGTTCATACAATCGACGAAAAGTAAAATCCTTGAGTAGTGATTAATCATTACTCTCGGATTTTTTTTCATTTAGCGGTGTTCATACAATCGGCCCTAAATAGTTTAAAATATGAAGAGCAGATAAAGAACGGGGATCTAGTCTGATTTGAAACAATTAAAAAGAAAGTAAGGAAATTAAGGGTGTAAAGAATTTAAAGAAAATTTAAAGAGTTTTACAATTTTCAAGAATTTGAAGAATTTAAACCACTTAAAATTTGTAAAGAATTTAAAAATGTTGTACAAATATTTTGAAGTATTTACAGAAGCGAAAAATTAGAGAATTAAAAAAAAATTATTTAACCCTTTTACTACCACGCTATTTTAGTAACGTAAACTACTTAGCTGTGACTCTGAATTCATTAATTTGTGGACCAATAATGGAATATGTACATATTGGTGGGTGAATAGTATACATAGTTTTAAAGAAATCACAGCTATTTAAAATTAAATAGTGGCTCAGAGACACAGCTCGGTAGGAATAGGGTTAAAAAATTTAAATAATTTACCTTAAAGAATTTAGAGAGTTTTTAGAATTTAAAAATTGTAAGGAATTAGAAAAACTTAAGAATTAAAGAATTTAAAAATGTGAGAATTGACAGGTATTTAAATAATTTAACTAAATTTAGAGAATTTAAAGATTTTAAAGAATTTAGGTGCCACTACCTGAATTTTGAGTGAAACAGACAAATGTATTATTCTACGTGATATTAACCAATAAAACCAATTCACATAGAAAAAAATCAAATAAATCAAATGAAAGGTATATTGATTATAAAACCATTGTTGTAAATATCTTTTTCATTCAAAGTCAAACGTTTCTGAAATAGTGATTAAATTTGATTTCATGTCATCTTGGTTCAGTTTATCAAATGCTCTTTACTCAGTACCTAACTTATTTAGAAAGTTAACCGTGCAGTAAAGAAATTTATTAAATTTTTGTTAAAATATGAGTGGTTACAAATATTGAAAAGACACATGCTACTAATTTATGTCTGTAAAATGTAAACAATAATTCTATTTGACAATCACCTTTAACGTTGAACGCTTTTCAATGAGAGCAAAGCTCACAAAATTGAATAACGTTAAAATGCTTGTTCGAGTACATTAAAAAAATATAAATACTTCAACTAACTAATGATTTGCGTGATTCCAGGACATTTCCTCGCGCACATTTACTCGCGGGAACATTTCCTTGCTAAAAATTCTGGAAAATGGGGATTTGAATTTTAAAACGAAAATAAACAAAAATTATAAATTCTGGATTCGCTCCCTTATATCAGGCGAGGAAATATTCCCGCGAGGAAATGTGTGCGAGGGAATATGTGCGAGGAAATGTGCGCGAGGAAATGTGTTTGAAAAACTGTCCTGTTACCTATGCCGGTGGATAAAACACGTACCTTAACTGCATACAACTTCAGTAAGTGGTAGGCTAAAGTGTAAGGGCTGGAGTCTTCCTTAAGGGGGTTAGTGTTGGGTTAACAGCCCACACTGTAAAACAATATTTTTACGCGACCTCAACAATTGGCCTCCGATATTTCTGAATTCACAACAACAATCTCGGACACGATATACGGGCAACGATTTAGAATTTGAAACATGGAACGTACCTATTAAAGGAGCACCTATTAAATCTAAATCATCAAGCTCTTTGGATGGCTTGGGCACGTTCTACTAATATTTTGATAAAAACATTGTGAAGCACGAAATTCTTTCAATTTTCCTGCAGACCGTTTTTTTTAAATACTCACCAATATATGGGAAAATTTCCAGACCTAACTGATCTATTAAAACACCCTACCGACTTTACAGCTAGCTACACACACATATATCATTAATTTACCTTATTGACGCAATATAAATAGGCAATTAATCATTTTACGCACATATCCAAACACAAGTCAGTTGAAATTTAATTTTATCATTATCCCATCATTGAGCACTTGATATAAACAAATAGCACAAAAACAATACATAATCTATTGACCCATAAAAAAATAATAATAATAATTTTCATCCCTTAACACTCACAAAATAAATATTTTATTAATTTTTCACCTCACACAAAATAAAAAATAAATTCATAACGTTCTTTGATAAAAAAAAAGAGCTAAACAACATAAAACACTCTGGCATTTCAAATTTTTTATGCTTTCCATGAATCCATTCCATATGTTGTTGTTGGATAAGGGTTGCCATGTCGAAGAGGTATACACAGACACACAACCAAACAAGATGAAAATAATATTCCATAATATATAATCTTCATGATAACATAAATTACCCAGAAGAAGAAAAAAAAAATTATTTATCTATTTTTATGGTTCAGGATATAATTTTTTTATATAATATTTGACAGGGATAACAAAAACACCAACAGTAATAATAATAATAATAAAAATATTTCTGGTGTATGCGAGCATGAAAACGAGCACACCGTGTTCCGTGTTACACACAAAAATTACTCTATATGTCAAGCAATTAACACATCTGCTATATATGATTTCCAAAATTATTTGCCATGGACTATACGTGAAAATTCTCGATAATATGTTCGTATTTTATTTGTATGTGTGGAAGTAACTGTGCCTTTTTTATCTCACTAAAAAAAAGCGACGATTTTAATTTGTACAAATAGGCATCTAAAACCCAAATCAAAAATCAATTTTTTTGAATTAGCACACCTTTAAATTATTTATGCGAAATATTGTGAGATTTATGATCAATAAAAATATTTTTTTGTTTGTATTTTCTTATGAATGATTTAACATCGGTGGGAAATTGTTATTTATGTTGGGATACATATTTTTATGTTTAATATATACATGCGTATAACTTATAATGAAACGATAAAATATTAAAATGGTAGTTAACTAAAAAACAAAAAAAAAAAATTGGATCATATTTTTAATAAAAACTTTATTTCCCACTTGGAACATAAATATTTTAGAATTGGCCAAAAAAAAAACAACAAATAATATTTACGGCCATTAAATTTGGGATCAAATTGGCCGGCGATTAAAGAATTACAATTTTGAATGAATGACCTTCATAAAACATTATTATAGTTAGGTTATGAAAAAAAACAATCTATCGCAAATATAGGAACAAAATGACAGAATTTTGGTTTTCAAAGCATGTTTTGGGATTTATGAGTATTTTGCTGTTAAACTTACGCAAGAGAAGCTTTCTGAATTATATAGGGTAAAATCAAAAAAATATATTTAAACCAACAAAAAGCTTTAAGCTCCAAGGAGGAGAGGTGTTTATATCAAAATCGCCAACTTTCAGAAAAGTTTATGGTTAAGCCTAGTATTGCAGGTTTTTGATTTATTGCTTGATTGATTTTGAGTGTACGACCAAGCATTAAGCAGGATCTGCCGGTAATAAATTAACGCCGGGCCCACCGTACAGCCCTTTTTTCATTAACTTGGAAGGATTGGATAGGATTGTTAGTATAGGATTGAGATCGACTCGGTTACAAACAAACACATTGGCGGTCAATTGTTAGTAGTTGCCTTTATTTCTATAAATTACTTTACTACATTTTTTCTAAAAACTGCTTTCCATCCTTCGAATCCTAAAGTCAATCTTAATTAATTATCAATTACCTCTAAAAATCGTAATTATTACTAATTTAAATTCCAATTAAGAGTTATAAAATAGTATCTTAGAGACGACCTAAACATAATAAATAGAAGTATTATCAGCTCATACTGGTTGGATAACTCAAAAAATAATAAAACTTTGTGGACTGTATTTCTGTATTTCTATGTGGTTGATGACAGACTCAGTTTTTTATTTCTTTACAAGATATTTAACAATGTACATTATACAAGGCATTTTACACACAAGTTAAATTATATAAGGTAACATGACATTATGTGAGTGAAGTCTGCAGCGAAACATTAATATTTAAATGTGTTTACCTACACTATACATTTTGTAATCTTGGTGGTTTGTTTTTTTTGACTGTACGTCAAAAAAAAAAAAAAATAGAAAAATTTGCTACGAATTAGACGTAACCATCCTCACCGCCTTGAAGCAGTGCCTTCAATAATGTATGCTTAATTTTTAGTCTTCCAGTGGGAGTTTAATCAATTTGTGCACACTTCTTCTGAAGATTGAAGTTGCTGTACGCACTGTAACCACTCGGACAATTCCGTCAGCGCCTTCATGTGTCTCAATTATGCGACCGCGAGGCCACCTTCCAGGCTGCAAACCGTCTTCCTTCAGCAAAACCAAATCACCGATAGTCAAGTTCGACTTAGCATTTTGCCATTTATGCCTGTGCTGGAGAGTACTTAAATACTCACAGTGAAATCTTCGCCGGAGCCCGTTGACCCGCGCTTGAACTTGTTTCCATCGCTTAGAACATGGAATAACCTTGTCGCTTGAGTCTGCTTCCAGCAATCCAACTGAACCACCCATTGTTAGAAAATGGTTCGGGGTAAGCACATCAAAATCATCTAAACTGTTATCATTCGGGCACAATGGCCTTGAATTCAATATGCCAGCGATCTGATGTAGTAACGTAGACAGCTCTTCAAATTAGAATCCTGTGTTACTCTGTATAAATGGTACTTCATCGACTTAACCGCTGACTCAACTAATCCGTTGAAATGAGGTGATGCTGGCGGATTAAACTCCCGATGTATTCGATAAGATGTTAAATGTTCAAGTACTTCCTTCTGGTGTTCCCTTGAACAGATTAGGTCATATACTTCTTTAAGTCGTCGTGATGCCCCGATAAAATTGGACCCATTGTCTGTTTGAATATATGATGGACACCCTCGTAACCCGACAAAACGCTTCAATGCCATGATAAATGCTTCCGTGGTCATGTCGGACACTGCTTCCAGATGGACGGCTTTAATTACTGTATCTATAAAAACACAAACATAACCCTTTATTAATTTAGCCCCACGCCCCTTTTTAGATAAGAGACTAATTGGCCCGGCAAAATCTATAGCTACGTTGGAAAACGGCCTTCCTGGGTTGAGTCGAGCATGAGGAAGATTTCCCATCAGTTGTTTCACAGTTGTGGTTTTATACTTCACACACGTTATGCACTTCCTTGATACATCCTTCGCAATTGACTTTGCACCAATGATCCAATACTTCTGTCTTGTCAGGTGAGTCAACAAAGATGGCTCAGGATGTAAATGGAACCGATGAAACTGTGTAATCAACAAACGACCGACTGGTGAAGACTTCGGAATTATAATTGGATGCTTCTGATTGTAGCCGACTGAAGATCGTTGGATACGTCCACCCACACGAATCAAACCATCCTTGTCGATGAATGGCACCAATGTAATGATAGATGACTTCTTTGGTATTGGGCAATTTTGCTCGAGTGCATGAATTTCTCTACAGAAGACTTCTTGTTGTTGGTGTTTAATGACGACCACTTCAGCCTTGGATAATTCTTTGACACAAATTGGACCTTTGAATTTATTGTACTTGCACCACCGATACATGTATGAAATAACTCTAAGCATTTTGTCCCAACCGGACACCCGTTTCATTACCTCCTTGATTGGATGATGCTCCTCACAATTCAATGAAAAAAGCAATTTGATTGATTTTGCTTCTCGGTTCGCATATACGATTGACTCGTTGTTAACTTTAAACGACAAAGGCCAACAAAACTCATCTTCTTGTAGCCAAGCGGGGCCACTCCACCATTGGTTGGTATCAATGATATCGCGTGGAAAGTGCCCTCTCGTTGCGAAATCGGCAGGGTTGTCGCCAGATTTCACATGTCGCCAACTGCTGAATGGAATAATTTGCAAAATCGCTGAAGTTCGGTTGGCGATATACGTTTTCCACTTCCTTGGTATCTCTGAGAGCCAGGCCAGGACAATGGTAGAGTCCGTCCAAGCAAATAAGTGGTAGTCCTCAATATTTAGTGATTCAAGGACTTGCTGAACCAGTTGGCTAAGGAGCCACGCTCCACACAACTCCAGCCTTGGGAGTGACATTTGCTTCAATGGAGCCACCTTACTTTTCGCAGTCAGCAAACGTATTGTTACCTGTCCCTTTGTATTGGTAACTCGGGAGTAGACTACGGCAGCATATGCATCCTCACTCGCATCCGAAAACCCATGGATTTCGTATTTAGTAACCCCTTCTAGTCCATCAGATAAAAAGCGAGGTAAGTTTAATCCGGACAGTTCAGGCAGTTGATTTCTGATTTTAACCCACGACTTTGCTACTGCCACTGGAACTTCTTGATCCCACTCAATCTTGAGAGCCCAAAGTCTTTGAAATAAGATTTTGGCAATTATAATGACAGGTGCCAAAAACCCAAATGGATCATATATCTGAGCCACTTGCGAGATAAAACTTCGTTTAGTCAACGTTTCATTAACGTTGAGAGAAACGTCGAAGGAAAACGAGTCGTTTGATGATTTCCAAACGACGCCTAAAATTTTGTGAACATCTTTCTGTTCGTCGAGCGTAATCTTTCGGCAATCACCTTCCGTTAATTCCACGTGAGAAGAGACCACCTTTCTCAAGTTAAAGCCACGATTTTTAAGTACGTTGGTTATTTCATTTTTGAGTGCAATCGTTTCAGTAATGGTATTTGCTCCCGTGATTAGGTCGTCGACGTAGAAATCGCGCAATATGATTTGTGCCACTTTCGGGTTTGTATTTTCTAGTGATCGACCTAGATGCTGTAATGAAGCTATGGCAAGAAATGGAGCGCATGAAGTGCCATACGTTACCGTTTTCAATTGATAAGTTTGAAGCGGTTTTGAGGTGTTATTTCGCCATATGATTTTGTGAAATATGCGGTCCGAGGGTTAAATCCATATTTGGCGGTACATTTTCTCTATGTCCGCCACTAACGATACCGCATGTTTTCGAAACCTAAGCAACGTTGACCACAATGTAGGTTGGAGAGTTGTTCCTATCAATAACGAATCGTTGAGAGATCTTTCGGAACCATTTGGCTTCACAGATCCATCAAAAACTACTCTAATTTTCTGTGTGCCATTATCGTTTTTGAATACTGCGTGGTGTGGGAGATAGTATTGCTTAAATCTTCCCTTTATTGATCTGTCGTTCTGATCAGCCAACTCCATATGCCCCAGAGCACTATACTCTTGTATGAATTTTGAATATTCCGTCCTTAATCGTTCATCTACCACAAACTTCCGCTCAATCGACAAGAATCGTTTAAAGGCTACACCGTAGCAATCTCCTGACACTAATGCATCCGATTTAAACGGTAATGATACTATGTATCGACCATCAGCAGCTATTCTAACCGTTTCATTGAAGTGTTTGACGGCCAATATCTCTTCATCGGTGTATTCTTCTTTGTAATGAATGGACTCCGATTTCCAAAATGTTTCCAAAATATTATCCAAATTACAATTCAACTGAAAACTATTGAGCGTCTCCCGGTCAGCATTCGTATTACTTCCTGAAAACACCCAACCAAACAATGTGTTTACGACGACCATTCCCTTTGATAATGTCTTACGACCTTCAGTTATAATGGAGAAGAAGTAATCTGCTCCAATAAGGATGTCAACCGGCTGATTTTGTTCATAGCCGGAGTCCGCAAGACTCAATTTTGATAGTTGATTTAAATCGTCGTTCGTGAACATGATGGATTTCGGCGGTATTGTCATCAGCTGTTTCAAAATGTAAGCGTGAATTGACATGCTTACAGTACTTCCTGGCTCATTTGCGTATATGCGAAAATTGACGGCACCCTGTGTGACCATTTCACTTGTTGCAATTCCGGATACTGACATTCGTGCCTGCGACCGCCTCAACTTAAGTCTGTTAGCTAAACTTTCTCGAATGAAAGTTGCCTGTGAACCAGAATCCAGTAGAATTCTTGCGAGTACCCTTTCTCCAAATTGATTCTCAATCCAAACCTGCGCTGTTGGAAGTAATGCGACTTGATCCATCCGAGTATGATGTATGTCTAATTGGGCACAAGTTGTGTCTTTCACTTCATCTGTGGGTTTAGTAGCCGATTCCTCCGATTCACATGCAACTGAATTCATTTTGACAGATGAAGCGGGTTGTTCGACGTGATCACCGTGCAACAGTGTATGATGTCGACGGAAGCATATCCTGCATGTTGATCTAGAAGGACATCTTTCTTTGATATGTGACCTGGACAAACAATTGAAACATGCTCCTTTTGTTCGTAGTAACAGGAATCTATCATCCCGACTGATGTCTTCAAATTCCTTGCACCTATACAAAGGATGATCACCATTGCACTTCAAACAATTTTGTGTGTGTTCGTTTACGTTGTGACATCTGACGGTTTGTTGGCTCTGAGAGTGGTTAGGAAATTTAGGTTGATTGGTTTCAGCCTGACAGGTTTCCATTGCATCGCACTGTATATTTAAAAATTCGAGAAACTCTTCAATACTTGGAAAGTTATTGTTGGCCGATGATAACGCCCATCTGTGTTGTATGTCCTTATTCAATTTAGGTAGCAATATCTGAATTAACCACGGATCTCGTTTCTCAGCCTGATCTCCCAGCGCCCGCAACCCTCGTAACACTTCATCACTTTTATCACACAACCGTCGTAACGATCCGTCCTTTGATGGAATTGGTGGCTGCTGCAAAAATGTTTGAATCATCTCAGCCACAATATAACGTTTCTTGTCATATCTGTCGACAAGTTTCTTCCAAGCGAGCGGATAGTTTGCATCGGTCAACTGCATATGCTTGATTAGATCAGCGGCTTCTTCCACTAACAATCCTCTGAGATAATGAAATTTATGCGATGTTTGTAGATTTTCATTTTTATGCACCGACGCCTCGAATAGGTCTCTGAACGATGGAAAATCGCGATAACTTCCACCAAACTTAGGTATATTTAAACGTGGCAACCGTAGGTCTTGATTGTTCGCGTATGATCTGTCGAGTGTTGTATCCAAAAGTGATTTTTGATGTTCTGCTAACCGCCCGACAGCAGAGACAACTTGAGCCTCTACCTCTTTCGAAACCAAATTACGAGACGCCGCTTGTTTCCGTAGCTCAACTTTCACGAACAGGTATTCTTCCTCAAATTTCTCACCATCAACAGAAGTATTATAATTTTGCAATGAATCTTGATAATCATTGAACTGAACGTAGAATTTTTCGAGCAATTCTATTCGGGCGATTAATTCCTCGTACGTTGTAACTTCAGTAATTCCCTTGACAAAGCGCCGTAATCTAGCTAACCCCTCAAAACAATTGCTTACTTTCTTTTGTAACCCCTCAATAATTTGAGCTTCTGTTGGCATTTTGTAAAGAAGAGGCCTTATCATCAGTAATTAATTCAACTTTCACAAGCAAATTGGCAATATGTTTTAATTATAAAATGGCGTTCAATAAACTTGATTGGTTGAAATGAATAACGCACCTTTGTACCACAATATTAATTTCGATATTTATCACAAAAAATGGCAGGCAGTATGAACGACGTGGCGTGTTAAATACAATATGGCGTCCAAGCGACTTGGTTGTTTGAAACGATTAACGCGTTATTGCACCCAAAAATGAAATAAATTGTACTCACGTATTTGTAGCACTTCACGGTGATTGCGATCCAATGTTCCCAGAAAATAGCTTAAAATTCTCCGTTATTGTGTGATCCGGCTCGAAGGACCTTATGGATAACTCAAAAAATAATAAAACTTTGTGGACTGTATTTCTGTATTTCTATGTGGTTGATGACAGACTTAATTTTTTATTTCTTTACAAGATATTTAACAATGTACATTATACAAGGCATTTTACACACAAGTTAAATTATATAAGGTAACATGACATTATGTGAGTGAAGTCTGCAGCGAAACATTAATATTTAAATGTGTTTACCTACACTATACATTTTGTAATCTTGGTGGTTTGTTTTTTTTTGACTGTACGTCAAAAAAAAAAAAAAAATATAAAAATTTGCTATGAATTAGACGTAACCACTGGTCACTGTCGCAACTTGAAACTACAGTTTAGCCCAAACTACTATTGTAAATAAAGTATTTCCGCGAGCCTGCCACTAAGAGTATAGAAGTTTGGATGGACGCAGTCCTGTAATGAATTATAATTAATACCACCAATGACCAAAATCAAAATGATAAGACGTTAATTGGTTTCTGCAGTATGAAGTCCGAACTGAAGTGACTGTAAATCATCAGAAGGCAAAAACAAAAAAAAAACAATTTCAAAACTACCTATGCGTCGTTGATAATTGATTGTCGATTCATAGTCGATTGTAAAACCATCTACTATATCACAGCTCACCGACATAAAAAAATTCTAAAAAGTTCACAACAAATACATTAAACCATCCACTATCTAATGCTGTACTCATCTGAGCCGGCCAACAAATATTTTCTGGCTTCAAGGGACTGTATCTTAGCTCACCGACATACATAAATTGTAAAAAGTTCACAACAAATACATTAAACCATCCTCTATCTAATGCTATATTCATCTGAGCCGGCTAACAAATATTTTATGACTTAATGGGACTATCGCTTATTACCTTTATCACTAGAAATCTGAATAGTTAATAAAAAAAATTGTTTCTTGGAATAGTGTATTTTGACTATCGCGACAGTAATATTTTTCGGGGATGAGAGCTAAATAAATTATATGTAAGTAATAATTGACATGGTTTTCCAACAATTTTATTTGTGACATGACATGATTAAAATAGTATTAATTTCTTCGTTTACTAATTTTCTACTATCTGCCATTTATATTCATTTCTCCGTTTTCTATTTAACGTTTTTTTACAATTTCATGTAATTATTATTTTTTTTGATATGAAAGCTACATAAAATGTCATGATAGCCATTTTTTATAGGTATTGCCATATGCTACTTTTTAAGTTTTCGGGGATAGAATTTTGGGCTAACTTCACAAAGCTGAAATGGTAAACAACACGCTTGTTAAAAGTAATACAGAAAATCGAAAGTACAACCAATTCTAATCGGACAAAATGGAATCAACTTCTGAAAATATGTAAAACATGAAAATAAATTGTAATGTACTAATTTGGAAAGTATCAAATATCAAAAAATCAGTAGCCGATTTTTATCTCTTGTTAATCTTTAATATACGATATGTTATTATCAAAAGGTTGTATTGTTCTGTTGTGTTCCATTGTAAAACTTATCAGAGGTTGTAGGTGAAAGTATTATCTTCCACATACAAAAAAAATTGGCTGGTTTAACCTGCTTTTTCGTATTTTATTGTAATTTTGGAAAAATAGTTTGGGGAAAAAGTATGAGAGATTGTTTGTCAATTTTTGAATAAATTTTTCTTGTACATATTCAAAATGAGTTTTATTTTAGAGCTTATTGGCCATTACCTTCTATGATCTTTTGCCCTTTTTCGGAAAGTTTCATAATTTTATCGGTTGGTCAAGTGATTTTCAAAGTCCTTTTTGAAGCTAACTTTAGAGATCGTTTGCAAAGATCGAAACAAATGGTAGTCAGAGGGTACAAGGTCCAGGCTATACGCACGCTGGAATGAGGGTATAAAATTCAGGATATATGCTGCCGAGTCATCAAAAATGGGTGTGGTTTGGCGTGGTCATGATCGAAGACAACAAGCTTTCTATTGATCAATTCTGACCGATTTTTTTATTTGCTTGCTGCAGCCTGGTTAATTACTGATAGTAGAGATTAGATTCAATAGTTTGACCAGATTCTAGAATCTCATAATGTACGATTTCCTTCTAATCCCACTAAACACACAGCGTAACTTTATGAGGCGTCAATCCTGGCTTTGAAGTGGTTTGTGATGGTTCACCTTTCTTTGACCAAGTTTTTTTCTGCGAAATATTTAACAAGTGTTTTTAAAAAATTTTAAAAATGTGTGTATTAAGTGTGTTTCGCCAAGTGCCTACGGCAGAAAGTGTAATTATATTTACATTTAGTGCATTTATATTTACATACATTTTCTGGTATTTTGGGCAGGCGTTTTCTTAAACTTAGAGACTTCTGCCCCAATATCACAATTGGTCACGACAATATAAATCTTTTACTCTCATGCTGCCAAATCACAGACTCACAGTCACAAATAATCTTACAAGGGAATCTATTGTACTGTCAAATTCAAAAAATTATAAAAACTATTCTAAGTTGTAGTGCTCTTGGAGACAATAACGAAACTATTTTTTTTTTCGGCAACCAAGCCCTTTTTGGGCGTTAAAACCACCCCTTAATTTGCGAAAAACGTTAATTTCATGCTCTAAAAAATAGAGATGCAACCCTTATAGTCTAATTTACTATGGATAAGTGCTTTTTATGAGGAATATTTACCAATATGTTTTATCAAAAAAATGGGAGTAGAAGTCGAGATATACAGCAAAAAAAAATTTCTTAAGGTTACATGAAGGGGTGATTTTAACACCTAAAAAGGGCTTGGTGGCCGGTAAAAAAAGGTTTCGTTAATGTCTCACTAACTTAGAACAGTTTTTATAATTTTTTGAATTTGACAGTTCCAAAGGTTTCCTTGTTAGATTACTTAGAACTGACACGTGTTTTCATCTTCGACTTTTAACAATTAGATCCAGTTATACATCTTTTGTATACTGTTGAAAATCCTTAAGAATTTAAATTACTTCGTCTAGAGAGCATTGAGCGTCCACAATGTTCAAAATTAATTTTCTGAAAATTTGTGCCGTTTCAAAGTATGTTATGTAGTTTTCATTTTCACTTTAAAATTAAGTTATAGGGAATATCTCATGGAAAGATGTTAATTTTTTGATGCTCGCCAAAAATATTCAAAACTGTTGGTAGGTATATCTGTATATTTGTAAATTGATTCCAAATAATAGGTAGTCTTCTAATTAAGAAAATATGGTTTTCAAAAAGATGCCTCATGCATGCCAGAAGTCTGATGCTTTTGTACAGTCCAAATGAAATGATCTTCTTGAGGCGAAATGACAATTTATTTATTAATATCATGTCATTCACAAAAAAATAAAAGTTTTATACATAAGTCAATAAGAAAATAATGGTATTCTGGTGAGGCTTATATTGATTGAGGTTCAAAATTTTACGTAAACGAGCAACAATTTTTATGACATTTTAACAATTTATATTTTTATTCTGTTTCAGGAGCCATGAACAAATAACAAATACTAAGCTACCTTCGAGAACGTTGCACTTTTATAAGCCGCCGGACATAACTACGCATTCAACAAAAAATCCAATGTCAACCGAAATTCAAGCAACGAAATCATTTCTCTTGTTGTTTATTCTTTTGAAGCCCTAAGTATTATGTAAGGCATTGACGAGACGTTCAATCAATGTGCACGTGTCACAGCTTTTGAGTACATGAAGGCGAATCTAATTTAAACCGATTCAGTAATAAGTTGTAATCGTACACGATCAAATGAAATTACCCTGTTAAAGTTAGCCAAAAGTTTCCAAACGAAAGCAAAAAGTCGATAATGTAGATTACGTTATTAAAATTCCAGCCTAAAATAAAAAAATTCTGGGTATTATCCGAAAGTAAATGGAATGGATTGTCAAAAAAAAAATTTGTAAATAGTCTTATGTGGAAAACTTTCTTTAACCTAATCGCGGATAATATCTGAAAATCAGAAGCAAAATTTGAATAAAATCAACCTCTAGAGTGTATATCTGATGTTGAATAGTTTTGTTGGATTTGTCAAAAGCTATCGCAGGAAAAAAATCAGTTCAAGTTTCTCGTGGGAAAACTCGGAAAATTTTAAAAAGTTTTTAGCCGAAACTACGAAATGAATGTATAAAATCAGTATCTAGAGTGTTATGTCTGGAGATATGTTTTATTTATGTGGCTTGTCCATAGCTAAGCAGGAAAAAAATGCAGTTCAAGTTTCCCGTGGGAAATGTAAGAAAATTCGATTTTTCAAAAATTATTAGAACAATTGTAAAAAATGAACCTCTAAAGGGTTATGTCTAGAAATGGATTACATTGATGTGGACTGTCAATAGAAGTCGCAGGAAAAAAATCAGTTCAAGTTCCCGTGGGAATCTCGGGAAATTCGATTTTCCAAAAATCAATAGAAAATTTGTATAAAATCAGCCTCTGAATTTTCCGAGATATCCAAGGGAAACTTGAACTGAATTTTTTTCCGGCGATAACTATTGACTTGTCAAATAAATAAAATTTATCTCCAGACATAACAAACTACAGTCTTATTTTATCCCAATTTTCTAAGGATTTTTAGAAAATCGAATTTTCCGAGATTTCCCACGGGAAACTTGAACTGAATTTTCTTCCTGCGATATCTATTAACAAGTCACTGCAACAAAATACATCTCCAGACATAACAATCTAGAGCCTCATTTTATACAAATTTTCTAATTATTTTTGGAAAATCGAATTTTCTGAGATTTCCCACGGGAAACTTGAACTGAATTTTTTTCCTGCGATAACAATTTACAAGTCATATAAATTAAATTGATCTACATACATAACAATCTAGAGTCTCATTTTATACAAATTTTCTAATGACTTTTGGAAAATCGAATTTTCCGAGATTTCACACCGGAAACTTGAAATGAATTTATTTCTTGCGATAACTATTGACAAGTCATATAAATAAAATTTATCTTCAGACATAACAAACTACAGTCTTATTTTATCCCAATTTTCTAAGGATTTTTGGAAATTCGAATTTTCCGAGATTTCCCACGGGAAACTTGAATTGAACAAGATCACTGACTATTGACAAGTCACTGCAACAAAATACATCTCCAGGCATAACACTCTATAGTCTCATTTTATAGAAATTTTCTAATGATTTTTGGAAAATCGAATTTTCCGAGATTTTACACGGGAAACTTGAACTGAATTTTTTTTCTGCGATAGCTATTGACAAGTCACATCAATAATATACATCTCCAGATGTAACACTCCAGAGGCTCATTTGACAAATTTTCAAATGACTTTTGGAAAATCGAATTTTCCGAGATTTCTCACGGGAAACTTGAACAGAATTTTCTTCCTGCGTTATCTATTGGCAAGTCACTTCAATAAAATATATCTCCAGGCATAACACTCTATAGTCTCATTTTATACCAATTTTTTAATGATTTTTGGAAAATCGAATTTTCCGAGATTTCCCACGGGAAACTAGAATTGAATCTTTTCCCTGCGATAGCTTTTGACAAGTCACATCAATAAAATACATCTCCAGAAGTAACACTCTAGAGGCTCATTTGACAAATTTTCAAATGAATTTTGGAAAATCGAATTTTCTGAGATTTCCCACGGGAAAATTGAACTGAATTTTTTCCTGCGATATCTATTGACAAGTCACTTCAATAAAATGTATCTCCAGGCATAACACTCTATAGTCTCATTTTATAGAAATTTTCTACTGATTTTTGGAAAATCGAATTTTCCGAGATTTCAGACGGGAAACTTGAACTGAATTTTCTTCCTGCGATAACTATTGAGAAGTCAAATCAATAAAATGCATCTCCAGACATAACCTAGAGTCTCATTTTATACCAATTTTCTAATGATTTTTGGAAAATCGAATTTTCCGAGATTTCACACGGGAAACTTGAATTGAGTTTTCTTCCTGCGAGAGCTATTGACAAGTCACATCAATAAAACACTTCTGCAGACGTAACACTCTAGAGGCTCGTTTGACAAATTTTCAAATGACTTTTGGAAAATCGAATTTTCCGAGATTTCCCACGGAAAACTTGAACTGAATTTTCTTCCTGTGATGACTATTGACAAGTCACATCAATATAATAAATATCCAGACACAACACTTTAGAGGCTGATTTTATTCCAATTAAAATATTTTTTGGGGTTTCGCGAGTTTTCCACAATTTTTTACAAGGAACTGGAATCAAATTTTGCCGTATAAGCATATTAACAAAGTCTTCATGTTATTAATGCACCCTTAGTAATTTTTAGGCTAAACACTACCGATTGATATCGAATTCATTTTTTATTTTTGGCTAGGATAACACAATCTGCATTACGGTGTTTTACTTTCGGCTGGATTAATACAATCTGCATTATTGACTTTTCACTTTCTGCTGGAAACTTTCGGCTAACTTTTACAGTAAATGAAATGGTTTATGGTACACACATTTCAAGAAAATATCCCGAAGTAATTGTGAATCGCCTAAAGCACGCTAGTTTGTCTTATAAGACATCTGCTGTTGTTGAGATTAAAGTGAGTGGAAAAATTGCCAACGTTTAAAATATTTTGTTATATGGCAACACCAAATACTAAAAAAGACTGCTTTAATTAAGCTTTACATGTAACAAAAAAAAAATGCCATCAATTTATAACACATGCATAAATATTTAATGAAAAAAGCTTTCCAGTTTCACATCATCGCATTTTATAGAGCGAGAGTATTGTGAAAATTACAGACATTATTATATTTTGTAAATGAACTAGAACTATGTACACATACACATTTATACATATTACATATTATATTTAGTACAACATAAAAATTGTTGTTGTATATAAAAATAATTACTTCATTGCATGTGCGATATTACTATACAACAGCTATGTATTCGTATAACTATTTTTCGTGTAATATAGTTTCAAGTTTTAGAATGGCGGAAGGTAAAATAATTTATTTGTTGGTATGTGTGTGTGTTTGTGTGTTTGTAATAATTCTAATTTAATATTTTATTTAGAGTTTATTTTTGGCAGAATATTATTATTCAAAATACACAGCTATATACCAGCAAATGTGTATTTAGCTGATGGAATAAATTTCAAACGATTTTTTTGTTGTTTAGTTTTAGTTAAAATTTAGAGAGTTCAAAGCAGCAATTTGTTTATGAAAAGTAGTAAAAACAAAAACTTTTTTTTTTTAATTTTTCTATTCTGCTGAATAAATTAATTTACATTTTATTTTATTTTTTTTCCCTAATGTTTCTTATATGTGAAAATAATAAAAACACTGTACTCAACAGTTTTGAATAATATGGAAACTCATTTATAATTTTTTTTAGTGTTTAATGTATAATTTTCCATTAACTGAATTTTTTTTTGGTATTTATTGTAGTTTATAGAGTTTGGTTTGAAAATTGAAATAAAAAAAAATAACTTGGTTTATGTTTGATTCAATATTTCAATCGAGTATATTAAATGGTAAATTTTGGTTTGGTTGGGTTTTGGAAATAATTGTAATTTCCATTTAGTATTAACTGAACCGTATAATGGTGTAGAACATAATATAAATATTTTTGTTAGTTTATAAAGTGTTTAGACAGCCGAATATTAATTATCAAAACAACTTTATAATTTTATATTCCTTAAAAAGTCTCAAAACAGATGTGCGATTATGAGCTTTTAATTGTATCAATTAATCGGAATAATTAAATTCAATTATGATTTTAATTTAAACATTATTTATGTTTGTGATGTAAATTAAAAACAGAATACTGAAGAATTATAAGTTAATAGTGGCATGAGATATTGTTGCTATTAATTAAAGTTTTTTCATTCAATTGAAACTTAATATAACTTAATATACATACATAAATACATAGTTGTATAATACATTTACTCGTATGTAGATGCGGAAAAATATAAATTAATGCATTTTTTTGTTTGCTATGTACATTTAGCTTGTACAACAGTTTGATGTGACAAACTGTTAATACTGTTTAATGTCACGCTATTTGTATACAAAGATCCATAGTTTAACAAAAACAATATTAATAAATTGAAAACACACACACACACAAACGTTCACACAACAGACGTGAATTATTTTAACATATTTATTAAGTTAAAAAATGGCTTTTTGTACTGAGGTGTAGTATTTTGTTCAAGTTTCGAAACTCATAAATTTAACATACATTATGTTCATTGTCTGTAGGTTTTTCTGAAATGGTTATGCCATAAAGTTGCTAAATAAAAAAATTCTGGACATTTTCTTACGATAATCAAGCACAGACAAGCATATCGAACATGTACAACAAAAATGGTACAACACAAAAAATTGGCTTTTCGCGTTAAGGAGGGACAACGGTTTAGAACCTTAAAAAATCGATTTGTTTTTGTTGGTTTAAAAGTTACTTTAAAAGTTATGTTTTGAGGAAACTGAAGGCCTATCGTATGGAGCTGTTTTATTTATATTACGACTGAGTCTTGTACCCATTTAGTAATTTACATTGCATAATAAAGTATTTGATTAGTCGGCACAATCACATGATTATCCCCCGTTTGGTGTAACTCCTCCACTGGATTTTCATCACAGTAAGTCTAATGACCTCCTGGTCGCGATAAGTCCAATGGTTTTATTCTTTGCAGTCTTCTTGTTGGTGTGGTAGTCAGCATACAGCGTATGTCCAGATTTTCATGCTGGTGCAGACGTTGTAGGTGTTTTATTGCATGATGCTTAATTTCATCCGCGACAAGCTCGATCTTTAGATCTCGATAGAGGTTGTCGTTTCGAATGTACACGGTGCATTAACAATACATCGCAGGATTTTATTTTGAACTGTTTGTATGATTTTAATATTTATCCTCTTGGCACAACCCCAGAGTTGGCTGCCGTAGGTCCATACAGGTTTCAGGATTTGTTTGTATAACAGCAGCTTGTTATGGATCGCTAGTTCAGATTGTCTCCCTAAGAGCCAATGCATCTTTCTAAATTTTATGTTTAGTTCTTCTCTCTTCTTTTTGTAAGTTCACTTGGACTGATTTTGCTTCATTTAATTTAATTCGCCATTTCTCTGTCTATGATATGTAAATCAGATTAGTAGCCTTCTGTAATTTACTAGTGGATTCATTGATGTTTTTTTCTGTTGCAAGTATTGCCGTGTCATCTGCAAAAGTCGCCATTGTTGCTTCTATAATTGGTATATCTCTAGTATATAGGAGATAAAGGATCGGCCCAAGAACACTCCCTTGTGGAACTCCTGCTGTTATTCTTTTTAGCTGGGAGTATTCATTCTCATACTTTACTCGGAAGTGCCTCTCTGATATGTAGGATTTTAGAATTTGAAAAAATTGCTCCGGAAGATCTCGATGAAGTTTGAATTCTAACCCCTGGTGCCATACTTTGTCAAATGCTTGCGCTACATCAAAGAATATAGTTGAGCATATTTGTTTGCTTTCTAGTGATTTCTCGATTACATCAGTAATTCGATGTACTTGTTCTATAGTAGAATGTTTTTCTCTAAATCCAAACTGATGTGAGGGGATAAGATTCCTTTCTTCGATAATTGGTTTTAGTCTTTTAAGAAGAATCTTTTCAAATAGTTTCGATAATGTTGGTAGCAGAGAAATCGGCCTGTATGAAGCTTTATCGTTCGGAGGTTTGTTCGGCTTAAGTATCATAATTACTTCTGTAAGTTTCCATTGTCTTGGTACATATCTTAGTCGAAATGCTGCATTAATTATATGAATTAGTTTCCTCAACGCTTTCTCCGGTAACACTTTTATTATCTGACCCGTTATAAGATCATATCCTGGAGCCTTATACGCATTCAGATTATTCTTGATTTCCCATTTTAGTTCTTTCAATGTTAAAGGTGTAATTTTTATTTCATCCTGTTTATTTATCGGGGTAATATTTTCCTCTTCCGTTTGTTTTGGGTAAGGTTGGAATGTTTCATCAAGATGATTTGCAAACAAATCAGCTTTTTGTTTAGCATTTCGAGCCCAATTGTCTTTATCTTTAATTGGAGGAACCTGAAGTTTGGGTCTTTTAAGATTCTTAGTTGCTTTCCATAATGAGTAATCAGTGTCTTTTTGCCCAGTTAGAGTGCTGAGGTATTTATTAACTGACTGATGTTTAATATCTTTTATTAGATATTTTAATTTGTTACACAAGTGATTAAATACCCTCTTATTTTCCGGGTTTCGATATTTTTGCCAATTCTTCCGTGCTTTTCTTTTGATTTTAAGTAGTTCCCTCACTTCCTTCGGATAGCTAGCATTGCGCTTCATTTCCTGACTGTTATTAGGAGTGCTTTAACACGCAGCACTTTGGATATTATAGATGAGATTATCTAGTTCTTCTTCTAATTGGACTGATCCCTGAATTGGGTTCTGCAGATTAATTCTTTCTGTTAACCGTGTTTGGAAGACATCCCAATTGGTTTTGAAGCTAATTAATTTCGGGTTGCTCTGTTTCATAATAATTGTTTGGCTAAGTATCATAATAGCTGGTGAATGATCTGATGATAGACTTTCACTGTTCTCTATATGGATATAATTATCTGAAATTCCTCTTGTAATAAAGAAGTCTATAAGATCTGGAGTCTTACTGATATCCGAGGGCCAATAGGTTGGTGTGCCGCCTGAGTGAAATTCACATTTTAGTTGTTTGCCTGCTGCGAAAAGTTATTTTCCTTTAGTGGTCGTTAACCGTGATCCCCAATAGGTATTTTTTGCATTAAAGTCACCTCCAATTAAAAAGACACTTCTTAGTATTTTGAGAATATTAGTATAATCTCCTTGTTTGAGATTGTATCTTGGGGGGGCAATAGATTGCTGAGATACTACAAGTTTTATTATTGCTCAATTGTATTTTGATTATTGTGACTTACATGGAAAGCTTCTCAACTTTAAGTTCTTCGTTATGCTTTATATGATCTTTTAGCAGGATAGCTGATCCACCTCGAGCTTTATTCTCTGGATGTAATGCATGGTAGCAATTATATCCTTTTATTTTACAGAATGAAGTTTTGGTGAAATGGGTTTCTGATATAAGACATATATCTATATTATACATGTTTAAAAATATATCTAGTTCTTGAATGTGATGCAATAGCCCAATTGAAAATTTTCTTCTATTCTTTTATTGAAACTAGTTTGTGATTTCATTTCTTCTAGCGCGTTCTGCAGACTCATTTCCTGTGAAGAAAGTCTTTTGTTGAGGTTCTCTAGATTTCTCAGTATGTCCTGTAAAACGAGGTCCACTTTGACCTGTTTCTGCTCTATTTGCTGAACTACTTGTGCATAAGTAACATTTTCATTTACTCGCTCTCTTTGTGTGTTAGGATTAGGAGTCAACCTTTTTGGCTCCGTGGTTTTTTAATAGATTGTACATTTCTTGATGTAACTAGTTTGCGTGATTTATCTCTCATTTTTTGTAGTTCTACTGCAACTTCATATCCTCTGTAATTGGCCGGATGCTGGCCATTACAGTTGATACACTTCAATGTTGTATTTCGGGGAACTATGCAGTCGTTTCCTGTGTGTTTTCCTGCACATTTAACACATCTTGCTTCTCGATGGCAGTACTTCTGTGTATGATTATAATCTTGACAGTTTTTGCATTGAGGTATTAGTCGAGTGACCTTTCTCGGTGTTTCTATTTTAACTCTGAGGTTAAGGATAGCCTTAATATTATAAATACTTTCAATTTTTTCTTGGTTGGAGACCTCTTCTATTGATTTCAACATTTCCCTCCCTGTTATCTCTTCTCTCTTTTCTAATGATGTTGACTGCGTCAACTATTTTCAGGCCTTTGCTTTGCAGGTCCTTAATGATTTCATCTTTTGAGCAAGTTGGATGTAGACCTCTTGCCAATACTTTGATTGTTCGATCATTTTTATCCTCGTAGGTGTACCTGGAGACCATCAGCATTTAATTTGTTAGCTAGAGCTTTATAGTCTTCAGGCTCTGTTGTGTTTATTTTCCAGATGTTATTATTGAGCGATATTAC
This sequence comes from Tipula helvola, assembly GCA_963556165.1. Lineage (NCBI taxonomy): Eukaryota > Metazoa > Arthropoda > Insecta > Diptera > Tipulidae > Tipula > Tipula helvola. Next base: position 111,138,360 of record OY744482.1, read on the forward strand.
TTTGTAGTCTTTTCGTACTATTTCTTTCATCAATTTCTGAATAATACCGTACTTTGATATTCCTAGGATATTGATCAGGGGTGGAACATGTTTCTTCTTTTCTGGCTCATGCACTTTTGATGCAGTAATTGCATTGGTAGTTTTAGAGTGAGTTTGAATTGGTTCAACTTCTGGTGATGATTCAGCTTTCCTCTTAATTGGGTTGGATTCTTTTCTTGGTTTCTTATTAGCTCCTCTTCATGAGTGAGATATTCTTCTTGTTCTCTGAGTACTTGAAATTGGTTGTTCATTAATGCTGAGTTTCCTGCGTTGTTATTTCTATTTCCTGTTTCCTTTAGCATAATGTTTTCTTTTTTTAGCACAACAACTTCATTGTTTAGCTGCGCGATTAACTTCTCCATTTGCTCAAATTTATTTAATAAATCCGCGTTGTTTATTGTATCTGTTTGTGCACTTTGCCGGACTTCAGCAGTTTGATCGACTAATGAATGCTTCATAGGAGACTAGAGGCATTTTCCTTCTTATTGTTAAGTTCACTGAACAGTGTGGTGCTCCCTGACGGTGGAGTTGACGGTGGCGTTCTATGAAGTGCCGTACTTCTTCCACCAAAGAGCCATAAATGTATCTCTTGTTCCGTGCTTCCAGTAGTACTAGGAAAAGGATCAGCCTGGTTGCCTACCGACAATTTCCTTTGCAAGGTCGTGTTGCTACCTCCAGAATCCGCGGAGCAGCCCGGTATACCGGGGCGGGATTTAGAATTTAAGTTCTGACCTACCTGGAGTATGTTATTGTTTACACCCGACATTTCATATTTTTTTTGACTATCTGCTATACTGTTTCTTTACTACGTAGGGAATGGGTACCACAACCGTTCGATCTATAGTACATTGCCCAGGATGCGCCACGAGGAGGCTATCAACAAGCACCCCAGATTAGTTTATAAGTGGCTTTATCAGATACTTGATAAAGTTTTTTTCGAAATTTTTTTTTTCGTTATACATTTTTTCGGTTCAAAGACTATTGAATCGATCGAGTTAAAATTTTGCACGCATTTTCGTAACATATAAGACCACTTGGTGAACCTATTCGCAATATCGATTTATTTTATTTTACGTCTGGCATTTCTCCAATTCTTAACTTATTATTAATATATTGGGTTTATCAAGTCACTTGACCACAGGCATATACTGGCCACATCCATTTGCTCTTCTGTTTCAGATCATTTTTCACGGCGCATACAATTGGCACCGTAAAAAAATGCCTCAGCGACCATGTGGATTTATCATGCTATATCTCCGTCAATTTTCAATCTTTATTCTTTTCTAATGATTAAAAATGGAAAATACTCGTTAAAATATTTTATAATTTCATAAAGATAAATTTATTTCTTCCCCTTCAAAAAAAATCTTAAAAATCTGCTCAATTTCGACATTCTAAATGGTTGTCCTCTATTATAAAGGCATATCAGATTCGTCATAAAATTTTACTCTAATTGTCCATAATTACGAATTAAATAATTTCTCTTGTTCTCCTACACGTGATATTTGTGTCACTTTTCAAGATTTAAATGCAAATTTAACACTTGCAACAATAAGGACAGAACTTCAGTTGTAATTAAAACTGCACACACGAATACATTCGAGGGATTCTTATGAAAGATCTACACAAAAATATAGAGGCCGGGGCTCTTAAAAACACGGAAACTAAGGCTCGAGGGACATCAGCTTCTACGCCTCGTCCTGTTAGCAAATAGATGGAGCAGGACATAAGCAAAAAGATTGCTGGTCCCTCTATTACAATAACTGCTAAGGGTATGGTTCACAAACAGCAGTAATTAAAAAGGACCTTGTATAAAGCTAGTCCCCCTAGCTCTTTGGGAAAGAGCAAAAGTTCTAATAAAACTGGTCCCGGAGTGCCAAATCGAGATATCCAGATGCTTGGGGACCCTACGTGGACTCCAGCAGGACTTGGTGTCAGACTTACATTCTGGCGAGGTGGCCGATACGATGGTGGTTGAGGCGATGGTGTAGATTGATGTTGAGATTGTTACAAATTAATTTACACCACTGCAAGGTAGCCTCGGCTGCCCTTCTGCTCAAAATTGAAGCTGATGGAGTTAACGTTGTCCTGATCCAGGAGCCTTGGGACTCAGTAATGGGACTCAGGACAACAAACTATAAAGTGATGTTTGCCAAGAAGGAAGGTAAGATTCCTCCGTGCATTCTCGCTAAAACTAATCTAAATTTGTTTCTGCCGTTTAGTTACAGTAACTCAGATGTAGTGGTGGCTGGCATTGAGATTGCTAGTTTAAACCTCTGGCTTATTTCAGCTTGTCTACCATATGGAGGTGATGATATGCCACCTGTAATTCTTAGGGATGCTTTAATGAATGCTCAAAAGCGAAAAGTTGGAGTCATTCTGGGTAGTGATGTGAACTCACACCACTCAATATGGGGAAGTACGTGTACAAACGAGAAAGGTAAGTTAGTCGTTTATTTTGTTCTTAGTACCTACTAACATTCAAATATATAATTTTGGGTGTAAATCCACTTTTATAACTAGAAACAAACAAGAGGTGCTAGATATCCCGCTTGTTTCAGATTTTATTAAGGATGGTTAGGTGAATTGGTAAGTGTCTGATGACCATTCCTTTTCTGATCACTACTATCTTCAGTATGAACTGGTTACAAAGCCCAAATAGGTAATTCATTGCCAGTACCGGTTCCTAAAGCCCCTGTATCTGCTCAGGAGATTGATGACTTAGTAAACCAGCTATCAGACGCTTTTCATGTAGTTATGTTGGGAGCTTCTCCTCTAAGTAGAGCTTTGGGTAAACAAAGGCTACCTTTGTGGTCGAAACAGCCCCAAAAATCTCGTCAAAAAGCAATACTTTTCAGAAAAGCCAAGAAAACAATAATTGGTGCAGATTGGGATGGCTTTAAAGAAGTCCTCAGAACATACAAATATGAAATAAGAAGTGCCAAAGTAAATGCCTAGAGGTTCTATTGTGGTAAAATACAGAAGTCCTCGGTGGTTGCGAGGCTACGGAAAATACTGGCTTCAAGTTCTATCATTCCGAATCATCTCCAGCGACCGGATGGTTCTTGGACCACAACTAGTGCTGAATCTTTATAGCCACTACTGATAACCCACTTTCCGGCACGAAATACCGAATGCTTTTTTGGGTTCAGGCGTTAAAAGTCGTATAATAAGCGGAAGGAAGTTAGTATGGGTAGTTAACAGCTTTAAGCCATATAAGTCAGCTGGACCTGATGGCATCATTCCTGCGAATGTTCAGCAAGACATTGACTTGGTAAGTAAACGTAATATGTATACCTAAAGCGGGAAAAGCTCTCATTGATATCTCAAAGTCCTTAGGCCTATAAGCTTATGCCCTTTTCTATTAAAAATACTAGAAAGAGAAATAGAAGATCACATTAGAGGCTCTATTGAGCCGGTTAGGTGATCGAAATCTCAACTTGCGTACTGTAAAGGGAGATCGGTAGTAACCGCTCGACACTCCCTGATTTGTCCTATTGAGAAATTCCTAGAATTTAAGGAATACTCCTTGGTAACCTTTCTGGATATAGAAGGTGCCTTTAGCAACGTTAAACCGATGTCAATAACTCGGGCTTTGTTGAGTCTGGGTGTGGATGAATCTCTCGTTGGCTGAGTAGATCAGATGCTGAGATGCAGGATCGTGAAGGCTAAGCTGGGCGGGTTCTCCATTAGCAGATTTGTAGGTGTGAGTACACCGCAAGGTGGGGTCTTGTCCCTGCTTTTTCAAACTTGGTCATAAAGGCATGTTACTGGAATTGGAGGGGCAGGGTTTTAGGTTGGTTGCTTATTTGGATGAGGTTGCTATTGGTGTCTTTGGTAAGTATCCTTGAACTTTACAAGACCGTATGCAAAGCGCGCTTGGTCTTCTTTCTAAATGGACCAACAGCTGTGGACTAAATGTTAATCCACATAAAACTTAGGTGGTCCTCTTCTCTAGGAACTATAAACTTCCTCAGATTGATCCTCTTACTTTAAATGGTATTAGCTTGACCTTTACTGATATCGCGAAATACCCGGGTGTTGTTGTAGACAGCAAACTTAGTTGGAAGTCTAATATTTTAGAAACGGTAAAGCAAGTTACTATAGCACTATACTCCTGTAAAACGCTATTTGAAAACGATGAGTCTTGAACCCCACATCGTATACTGAATATATACCTCAGTGATAAGGCTCATACTTTTATATGGGATTGTGGTGGTCAGCTTTAAACAGTATAGCTAACCAGAAGTTGCTGGTGAAAATTCAGAGAACTTTCACCTTGTGTATTAGTGGTACACTTAGGAGTACACCCACTCAAGCATTGGAGGTTCTGGGCACTCAAATGGCGGCGAGCACAGCCAAAAGGCTCAAATCTATTTCTATGTGGACCTGTAGTAATATAGGACACTCATCGGTTTTGTGTATCAAATACATCCCTGGTACCACCAGGATAGGTTTCGTACCGATTTTCCCTCCAGAGAGGACTGGCTGATTTAAGAGATGTTGAACCCTGCAGTTTTAAACTTCTTCTCGGATGGTTCAAAAATGAATGGTAGGGTTGGTTGTGGTGTTTTCTGTGAGAAACTAAATGTCAAACCTCTCATTCGTCCCTCCAACTATTGCTGCGTTTTTCAGGTTGAATTTATTGCGATAATGGAGGACTTGGATTGGTTGAGGTATAATGTAGTAACTGATGGGATATTCGCATTTTTTACGGACAGTCAGACCGCTATTAAAACACTACGGGCTTATTTCCTAACGTTGAAGGTAGCCCACAGCTGTTCCTCATCTCTTAACTAGATGGCAGATCAGTTCAACAGCCACCTAGCGTGGGTGTCAGGGCACTTCAGTGTTACAGGGAATGAAAATGCAGATTAACTCGCTCGGCAGGGTACAAATTGCCTCACTTTACTAAGTAAGGTAAATGTTAAAATTTCGCTCGCTATATGCAAACTTTTGCACTAGGAAAAAGCTACGCGAGCAGCGAACTTTAGATGGTTCAATGATAACTCGTACGTCATAACTAGGTAGAGCTGGTCAGAGCTAGATCAGGCAAAAACTGGACAGCTTTTAACACTCCAGCGTCGCCATATTAGTATGGTCGAGGGGGTTATTACAAGACACTGTCTCATAGATGAGCATTAATGTAGAAGCTGTCTTGATATTTGTTACATTGTACCTTAAAGAGAGGGAAAAAATACGAAATTTACCGTCATCAACTGATCGCGAAGAGATCAAAGTAGCAATCGAGGACCACTGTCATAAACTAGCCAACATTATCAACGCACACAAAAAGTCAACTTTTGGTAATGAAAAAATTATTAGACTCTTCCCGTTGTTCTACGTAGACCTACTGCAGGGTGAAAACAATAAAGACATATACGAAATTAAGAATCTGCTATATTGCAAGATTTCTATTGAACCACCTAAAAAGGTAACAGGATACCTCAATGTACAAATTGTCAACAGTTTATACACACTAAGGACTTTTGCAATATACCCGTTAAATTCATCAAATGTGCAGAGAATCATCAAACAACATGTCAAAACCCGCAAAATGTTATGCCGCCTTGTTTTTCAGAGAAAGCTAAATACTCAGCTACCGAAAAAAATTACATTAGTTCAGCACCTACAACAAAACCCAAACAATCAATATGGTATACTATTAGAGATGGGGTTTCCTACAGCCAGGTGATCAAAACATTAAACAACAATCAAAATCAAGAAATCAAAAACCTGTGCTCAACGAACCAACCATTAGAAATATAATGAAGTTGCTCATCGAATTTCAGGGTGAAATGAGACAAAAATTGCAGCCTGCTTACTAAGAGGGTGGAAAAATTGGAAGATAATACCAAACCAGCAAAAAGAACGCTAATAAGTAAAAAATAAATGACCGTAGCGTTCTATAAGGAACATAAATTGAGAATGGGTGCGATGTAACGAAGAAAAAGCCAAACCGTTTGAACAACATACGGCATCAGTAATTCAATTATACGATATACAATCTAAGGTTGATCCTAAACCAGTTCATAGATCTCCATCAAACATCCGATGTATCACCTCACTTGAAGTTGCTGCAGAATAATGACAATTCGAGAAATAATGTTTTTGGTGCTGTTGGTTTTGAAATTTGCTGAATTTTGACACCAGACCTCTTAACTAATTTAATCTTCCTGCAACAATGTTACGAATTGAAAATAACTACACTGCGGGCTTTCATACATTAATCTAACAGTTGTACGCGACTTCATATTTTGCCGTCTATTTAGGACGGTTTAAAAATTGGTAGCCGATGTAAAATCTATTTATACACAACCAAATATTTGCCATCATCAACCAGATTTTTGGTAAATGTTTCTCAACAAATCTAATTTTGAAGATGGAAAAATTCTTGGAAATCCCATTTCATTTGCATTTTACTCAAATCCGATTTATTTTCAGAATTCAATAGAAATTTAATTTGCTTTGGTTTATGTAGGTTTGCATAATACAGCTATTTCAGGCGTTTATCTTGTCGCTACGTATTTTTAAACTTTGCAATTGAAATATTTTTTATTAAATTGACAAAACCTTATTTTATATGTCTTACAAAAGAGCGACGACACAAATAATTTCTAAAGCCATGGTAAAATAAATTAAATTAAAATTTAAACCGCTTCATTCATCCTTGAGAAACACATTTTCGAAAGAAAATGATCAATGTACAAGTGTAGATGTCTGAACACGTGTATATCGTAAGTACGGGTGTGATGGACTACTTCTTTGAAAGCATAATTTGACTGAAAAAATACGAGCTGAAATTATACAACAAATGATGTAAATTTTAAACTGGTTCGGAAAATTAAGGCCATACCTATGTTAATAAACACCACCATAAGCCATTGACTTTTACAAGTTATATATCAAAAGTAACCCCATTCGCTGCATTGTAATCCATTATTTCATTGTAGAATATTCAATATTTATCAAAGCAACATTTTGATGAATTTAATTCCCTTTTATGTTGAAAACTGCGTTTGCTTGGTAAACTTACCCCCCCCCCCCTTCCTTACGGCGACCATAGCATGCCACTTCAGCCTTAGCTCTTTAAGAGCTTTTTTAGCCTTCTTACCGATAATAAAATGTAAGGGAGCTGCTGATTCGGGACCGATTAATGTTAATCGCTATCCAGTCTTTGTTAGGGAATCAGCGATATAATTACCTTCAAATTAACAATGCGCCGGCACCCATAATGTAGTAACTTGATGAAGGTTGATAAAGTGTTTGCAGGCCCTAACAAGTTTGGAAATAGTCAAAGGACCTTTAATGAATTCAGAACAGCTTTACAATCTGTACAGAAAAAAACATTGCTGTTGTTAACAGCGAGACTGAAAACCTCAATAACACTATGAGTCAGAGCTATTAATTCTGCCTGAGAGACAGTGAAGTGGCAACCCCGACTACCAAACGACCTGTAATCACTCAGAAAACAGTAAGTTCCAAATCCAGCACCAAGTTAAGAGCAAGGGCCATTAGGAAAAAGGCAAGAGACTCCTATAAAGTTTTAAAAAATTGCTGCGAGGACCACAAGTCTGTCGACGGATACACCAACCAGAATAAATTTTGAAATTTTAACTCAGACAATGGCCTATCAATAACCATATAAATTTCTAGTATTAATGAAAATAATTTATTAATTATTAGTCTATATCCTACCATTGCACCTTAAACACTAAATGCTCCAATTCATCGCAAGCGATACATTGCAGAGCAAGCAGTATTTAGAATGAAGGTGTTTAACTGGGGGATACACAAAACAGACTCCATAGCAAGAAGTGGAGTAGAAGACATTAGATGCCCAATATTTTGCAGTCCATTAAGTTTGATTCAAAAGGTTTATAATTTAACCACTGGCCACCAAACAAAAGAGGCTTATGAGAGGATTAGTAAACCAAACGATTTATAAATAAGGGGCTTAGGCCCCAGGATTTCCTAAAATCTCTTCTGCACTGCCAAACAAGCACCCATACGAAACTGAACTGCAGTTTCTCAGGACTTACCAACTCTATAAGCATATTGCATGTTACTGAGTAGGAAGAGCGGCAAACAATGATCTGTAAAAATCTGTCGACGATTATTTCTACAGTCATAGCTAAAGTTATAGACCAGACTAATTGGCCGAAATGACTTAGGGACCGTATAATTTGACTTATCAGCCTTCGGGATAAAAAGAACTTGTGGCTTTCTAAAACATTGTGGAACAATGCTATATGCAATGCACGCTTGGGATAGACAAAGAAGATGATCCCCAATGTTGGGAAAGCCATACTGTATTCAGCAGAGAAAATGCTATTTGGACCATAGTTTGGCACGATGCAAATTAGAACACACTCCAACGTAGAATCGTGAGCATGATATGCTTGTTAGCTAAACCCCAATTAGGGGTTTCAACATACAAGTTAGTTGACCTGAAAGCAATAAAAGCAGAACTGACGTCACAACCGAGGAAATGAACAGAAAGAAGTAACTCACCATCTTCCTATTGGAAGAGGTGAGCTAACCGTTTGGCAGACAAAGGGTATTAAGCCTACAAACAACATTATTAGCCAAAACTCTATTAAGTCTAGCCACAGACGATATGCTTTTAATTTCCTCGATGATCTTTCCGTCTCTTGATGACACAAACATTCAGTGTTTTTGGAAATAGTATCTATTATTTCAGAAAGAATTCCCATTTTCTAGGATGATCCGATAGGTAATCTAGCACTATTCAGGAATCCATCCAGGCGAAAACATAACAGGAATTAATTGAAAAAAATCGTAGAATCTATTTCACCAACCGACACGACAACTTACGCCAATTCTGATGCGTCTAAAAATATATGAATTTGAGCATTTATATTGTACGCTGCCTGCAACGGTCTTGAAATTGAAAACTGCTCAAGCTCTGGTAAATACGTTCGAAATTTGATCGATTTTCCTGCATATCTTTTTGGAGTTCGCAATCCCAGTCAATTTTTCGAAGCCATAATTGTTGAAATAATAGTACATCTAAATCAAGAAAAACTTTAAAAGTGAATGTCCTGTGTATCCTCAATGGTACACTGGGTCGTCCAATTCTAAATTGTTCATATCACGCTATTCAGTAGGTATATAATTGAGTAATTCCTCACTATTTAAATGCTATTTTCGCAGCTTAAATTCTCATTCACCGAATAATTTGGACAAGTCGTTGAATATGATTATGGCCTGCTGCACATGTTCCCATCGAGTGAACATGTCATCAACATATTTGTCTTTGAGTATAGCACATGCAAAATTATACAATAATTAAAACGAAATAATCAAGTTGTATTTGTCCACAGACGAGCAATCCAGAGTGTTGACGCACAACATGTCATCGACAACATTTTATGATATGCACTGCATTGAAAATAAAATACTCTATCAATACTCTGCCTAGTGCTCTAGCAAATATTTTGCGCCTAAAAAAGTTAAGAACAGACGTCGCGGTAAATGACTTAAACGACTTCAAAACTCGAGTCTGGCAGAAAGTTTCAAAACATCGGATCAACCAGTAATTAATATCGATATCGGTTCATGGAATCTTCAATCCAACATTATTATGGCTGATCCAGAATTCCATTGTTCGCTGCGTATCGACGGTCTGATTGGAGCAGAACTATTTTTCGACTTATTAGGCTCTAATCATTGCAAAGTTGAACATGATTCACTTAATTATCATGAAACTAAACTTGGGTGGATTGCATCGGGTAAGATTAATTCTAACAATTGCAAATATGTTGGAAATGCCTCTTAGCATTGAGCAGCAGATGAAAACTTTTTGACAATTGAAGGTTACCACAGCGGCAGAAAATTACTCACTATCGAAGATCAAGTGCGAGAGGAACATTTTATTAAAAATATCTTACGTGATGAGTCAGGTCGCCTCATTGTCAAATTACCACTAAAGAATCATGCCGCTGAGCTATGGGATAGTTATTGAATTGCTAGAAGCAGGTTTCTGAACCTGGGGGAAAAAATTGACACATAATCGATGAGAATGAGCGACACAAATGTAAATATTTTCTGCCCCATCACTGTGTTATTAAACCTGAGAGCCCATCAACCAAATTACGCGACGTCTTCGACGCTTTCAGTTAAACAACTTCGGGCAAATTATTAAATTCGATAATGAATCTCGGTCCTACAATTCAAAAGGATCTATTTGTAATTATAATTTGTTTTCGTTTTGCAGATATATTCAAGATGTATCGGCAAGTCAAATTAAATGATGAGCAATCGTATTTGCAGTGTATTTTATGGAGATCTAGAGTTCAACCAAACCGATTGGCGCATTTCGTTTGAAAACGGTTACTTATGGAACGGCGGTCGCCGCGTCCTTACTGGTTATTCGATGCCTTAATCAGCTGGCGAATGAAAACGATGCACGCTTTCCGTCGAGCTTTCGGGAGCTGACACAATTGAAGACGCTTTACAGCTTCAACGTGAAGTTACAGGCATCTTGAAAGCCGGGAGAGTTGTCCTTCGCAAGTGATCTTCAAATGATGTTGGTTTATTGGAGCAAATTCCCAAAGAGTCTAAAAAAAAACATTTGCACTGACAGTAATGACTTCGTGAAAGCTTTAGGCCGCTCTTAGCAACCTGAAGGAGACGTTTTCCTTTTCGATTATTCACCGAAGCCATTCAACCGTGAATTGAGTAATCACATCGTTTTATCGGATATAGCGACACTATTCGATCCTTTGGGGTTACTAAATCCAGTTGTTGTTTTGGCGAAGGTCTCAATGCAACATTTGTGGAGATTGAAAATTAGCTGGGACGAACAGTTAGCACGAAACTATTGAGAGCAGTGGGAAAAATTTCGTGATCAATTGCCCTTAGTCAAATTGATAAATTTCTCCCGTTTCGTATTCTCATCGAAATAACTGTAATTCAACTTCACGGATTTGCAGATGAATCAACCAGTGCCTACGGATGCTGAATTTACGTTCGGTGTATATCAAACTATCAGATAGTCGCATAACACTTATTATATGCCAAGTTTCGTGTTTCACCAATCAAAACTATCTCACTATCTCGATTTGAATTGTGTGCGGCGGAAGTTTTAGCAGAGCTCCTTCATCGTATCGTTTTGGAGTTAGAAATCAAATTGAATGGCGTGTTTTGTTGGACAGATTCACAAATTGTTTTGAATTGGTTGGCGTTCTATCGGTCTAACTGGACTACCTTCGTTTCGAATCGTGTATCTACCATTCAGCGACTAACCAACGAATACAAATGGATTCATGTGGATACAAAAATAATCGTGCAGATCTCGTTTCGCGGGGGATGATGCATGAGAAATTTATCGAAAGCTCAATTTGGTTTACCGGCCCAAAGTTTTTGTAAGACGTTAACATGGATTCACAATCACATACATATCAAAGCGCTCCTGATCTTGATAATATACCAGAACGAAGAAAGGTTAATATTGTGATGGCTATGTCGTCAAAACCAACTGAAAATTTGGTCTCTTCGTGCAAGTTTGTGAACTCATTCCAGAGACTTCGTCGTGAGTATTCGCATGTGTTCATCGTTTCGTCGACATATGCCTTAAGCGTAAGATCATCAAATCATGCAACAAGGCTACATTTACACTCCGTTAAAAATTGTTTATTGCCAGGACAATCCCCTGCTGTATTTAAACAGAAATTGATTGATATTATTGTAAAACACAACGTTTTTGGCTCTGTTCGATGTTGTATGTACTCATTTGAATGCCAAAAGCGAGGCTTTGCCACATGCTCATATTCTTATATGGTGCATGATTAAAATTCAGTCAAATTCAATCGACAACATTATATCTGCAGAAATATCAGACTCAACAAATGATCCTGAACTATTCCAAATTGTTACCCAAAATATGGTACATGGCCCATGTGGAGCATATAACATAAATTCGCAATGTATGATCAATGGTAAATGCTCTAAAAGATATCCCAAATAATTAATTCCTGAAACGATAACAGGCAACGATGGATATCAATGTATCGCCGACGCTCCTTTGAAGATAATGGAAGATCAATAACAATGCTAAGTAGTAAATACTAACGTTTAAGTTGATAACCGTTGGATAGTACCATATTCACCTTTTCTATCAAAAATATGCAAAGCTCATATAAATGTAGAATATTGCAATTCTGTTAAATCAATAAAATACATTTGTAAATATGTAAACAAAGGAAGCGATATGGCCGTTCTCGGAATAGCACCCGGAAATAATTTAGATGAAATTAAGAAATATCAAACGGGAAGATACGTCAGCAGCAATGAAGAAGTATGGCACTTATTAAGTTTTCCAATTCATGACAACGAGTATATTTTACAACAGAAAATGTTACCGAACGAGTAGCACAGCCACCAGAGACAACATTAACTGCTATTTTTTCTTTGTGTGGGAAAAATGAATTTGCTAAAACATTACTGTATTCCGAAGTTCCACGTTACTACACTTGGAACATCTCCCGGAAATAATTTGAACGTCGTAAAATGGGACAAGTACTACTTGGACATCTAAATATTTTTTCAAGCGATGCATTAGGCAGAATATATACACAGTGCATCCAAATAATGCGGAATGCTACTATTTGCGTTTGCTTTTGATAAATGTTCGTGGTCCAATATCGTTTCAGCATTTGAGAAGGGTAAATAGTGTATTGTGCGAGTGCGAATCATATCGTGAAGAATGCCAACGTTTAGATTTACTTGACAACGATGAACATTGGGATAATTCATTAGCGCAGATGCAACACTTACTGCTTCCTTCTAATAATACTTTTAACATGATTTCCTTCAAATCCCTTAGCATTTTGGACAAAATATAAAGATGCGATGACAGAAGACATATTACGTCAAGCTCGCAAAACAAATACAAATCCTGCTTTGCATTACACTGCGGACATGTACATATAACCAAACATTAATTCACAGAGAGAATATTTGTTTAGTCAGGTGCAACGTGCTGATCGTTAGACAAGATTCGCTTGACGTACCATAGGTCAATTTAATCGATAGTGTCTCACAGTTTTAATTAATTTACTTCTTTATAATATCCTCTGGAAGTCGATATCATCGGAATGCAATTTGAAATAACCTAATTGTAATTGTAATTGTAATTGTAATTGTAATTGTAATTGTAATTGTAATTGTAATTGTAATTGTAATTGTAATTGTAATTGTAATTGTAATTGTAATTGTAATTGTAATTGTAATTGTAATTGTAATTGTAATTGTAATTGTAATTGTAATTGTAATTGTAATTGTAATTGTAATTGTAATTGTAATTGTAATTGTAATTGTAATTGTAATTGTAATTGTAATTGTAATTGTAATTGTAATTGTAATTGTAATTGTAATTGTAATTGTAATTGTAATTGTATTTGTATTTGTATTTGTATTTGTATTTGTATTTGTATTTGTATTTGTATTTGTATTTGTATTTGTATTTGTATTTGTATTTGTATTTGTATTTGTATTTGTATTTGTATTTGTATTTGTATTTGTATTTGTATTTGTATTTGTATTTGTATTTGTATTTGTATTTGTATTTGTATTTGTATTTGTATTTGTATTTGTATTTGTATTTGTATTTGTATTTGTATTTGTATTTGTATTTGTATTTGTAATTGTAATTGTAATTGTAATTGTAATTGTAATTGTAATTGTAATTGTAATTGTAATTGTAATTGTAATTGTAATTGTAATTGTAATTGTAATTGTAATTGTAATTGTAATTGTAATTGTAATTGTAATTGTAATTGTAATTGTAATTGTAATTGTAATTGTAATTGTAATTGTAATTGTAATTGTAATTGTAATTGTAATTGTAATTGTAATTGTAATTGTAATTGTAATTGTAATTGTAATTGTAATTGTAATGGTAGTGGTAATGGTAATGGTAATGGTAATGGTAATGGTAATGGTAATGGTAATGGTAATGGTAATGGTAATGGTAATGGTAATGGTAATGGTAATGGTAATGGTAATGGTAATGGTAATGGTAATGGTAATGGTAATGGTAATGGTAATGGTAATGGTAATGGTAATGGTAATGGTAATGGTAATGGTAATGGTAATGGTAATGGTAATGGTAATGGTAATGGTAATGGTAATGGTAATGGTAATGGTAAAGGTAAAGATAAAGGTAAAGACAAAGGTTATAGGTTTTATGGTAAAATTGAAGGTAATGGTAAAGTCAAATGTGCAGGCAAAATTACATTCTGAAATTTTGTATCAGACATAATGAAAGAGCGGAGAATGGCATAATGGATGGATAGATTTGGTTTTGTCAAAGCATTGTACAAATAACATTTATCGATCTGATTTTTGAGATTATCAGGCAGTCCATAAAAAGTAATTACCTTTATTTTAATTAAAAACTAATTATTTATTTTAAAAAGTACAAAACTGTTCTTAGAATAGATAAAACGGCCCACCAAAATCTCTGAGCTGATTATTATTTTAACATAATTATCTTGTTTCTTGAATCTGAATGTATGATTTCAAAGAATTGTTTTCAAAAATATTTATTTATAACGAGTGCTTTTGAAACCTAATTTTAAATTAAAATATTTACCTACTCATTTCTTCTAAATCAGCTTTGTCCTTTTAACATAACATAATTCTCTTTAAAGATACAAAAATTGTGGAGAACACCAAAAAATAATGACATGAATAATATCAAAAACTCATCCTTTTGTTGGCTTAAGTTATGTATAATTATGAAGAAATGTTTTCTTTTCAATCAATAATATTTAATTAATTAAATGAAAACATTCATAAAAATAAATAATAAATAAATATTAATTTGTTGTTGTACATCTTGTCAATTGACTCAGCTATTTTTATAATGGGCTTATACAAAAAAAAAAATTAGAACGTTTCTTGTTTCATTAAATTTTTCCGAACCGTAAATTGTTTTTGATTTTTTTTTCGTAATAAACGTTCTAGAAAATTGATAGTTATTGATGGGTAAGTTAATATTGACTAATTATTCTCTAGGAATACATACATACATATATAGACAAACTCAAATTATTATTAATGATAAAGGTTTAAGTTTACATTTAGAAAATTGATGTTTTTTTCGTTATACATTATTAGCCCCTTCCCTTCCCCCATTCTCATACATTAAATATTTTATTTTGCAATTACATTCGTATTTATGTTTGATTACATTCGACTCAAAGTATTATGTACAGAATTTTTTCATATAATTACGGAAAAATTACATATCGAACTGTAATAATATTTAAATGAGCTTTTCACTTTGCCGCACTTTTTTTTCGGGGTATAATATTTGTAAATTTCGTGAATTTGAATTTTATTTTCATTAAAATGTTTGTATTAACATAAATATTTTTTTTTTTTGGGAGTGGTAAATCGGCGTAAATTATACTATTATCTGTTTGTACGGGTGCGTAATAAATAAAGATACATAGCACCAATATATTGGGGGAGAGATTCCATTCAAATAAGTAATTGAATTTCAATACAATACTGAGATTTTTTATTTTCATTTACAAATCGTTTTATTGTAAATGATAACGTGGCCCTAGAATAAAGGAAATATCTGGCAAACAGTTAGCAGCTTATTATCCTTTCGAATTTATTCCCCTTGAAAATAATCCCCTTTGGATGGAATATACTAACATTTTTTCCAATCATCGAAACAGTTATAAAACCGATTTTCAGTACCAAAACATTCTTCGAGTCGGCTTGTACCCCTTCAATCGAGTTAAACAATTTCCCTGTAGCGGTTTTGGGTGGTTGGGAATTTATATAGGTTACATTTTTGGCCAAATAGTCACGTACAACTAATGCAGTGTGAGACAGCGCATTATCGTGATGCAAAAAAAACTAAGAGTTGTCTAAACAAAATTCTGACCCAAACGATATTTGCGTGATGACAACAAGATCTCTAATTGTCAATCGACGGTTTGGGAGCATCATTCCCTGCCTTATTTGAATCACTTATACCAATCAAAAACTCGCTCCGGATATTGGACTGCCATCAAAATTCTTTTTCAACTTTTCCAACATGTTGGAAGCAGAAATTTCATTTTTGAAATTATATTTGATGCCTATGTCTGTTAGGATGCTACCAACTTAAGAAAGAAAACAAAAACAAAAAACAGTTTAAATGGAAAAGTCGTACTACTTTTTAATCACAATTTTTTGCGGGATTCGTGTGTGGCAATTAATTTTTAAAAAATTATTTAAAATTAGTGTTCACGATATTTTCTAAATAAACTAAAATTATCCGCATCTTTCAAATGTAACTAGTTTTACCTAAATCAAAAGTTCCGAAATATCTATCGCGATTTTTTTTTAACATTTCTAATTTTCAAAACGGCAAGTTCCTTTTACCAACGCTTTGCTCAATTTGATCTAATGTCACTCATGTGGTGTGTGTTGTGTTAGACTCTCTTATCAATAAACTGGGGAGTCATATTGAATCGAAATGTTCAAAAATATTGGAAAACCACAACATCGAAATTTAATTTATTGAGCTTCCAATACAAAATTGAAATCTAATTTCCGTATATTTATTAACTGCCTTGTTTTAATTATGAAGGCTTTCATTAGTTATAGGTCAGTGTTAGTTTTAAGTCTTATGTAGCATAAATATGGATAGGTTTAATTTATAAAAAGCTGCGTTGTCACGCAACTCGATAAGTTTTCATTAAATGTTTTAAATGCAAGATTTGAATTAATTCTATTATTCTATTCATCAACACCAAAGAATAACGAAACCTCTAAGATCTTTCATATGATATGATTTTCGGATGAGCATCACCAATTTCCCTTTGAAACTGGCTTCCGTAAATTTAAAACATATACCCAATAAATCTCACTCGGTTAGTAATTTTGGTTGAGACGTGACTTGAGAATTGAAATCGCAGTTTCATTAAATAAACTTACGACGCCGTAAATCAACCCTTAACAAATGGCATACTAAATCGTGGCTTATTCCGAGTGGTGTATTGGCAAATGAGAATAAAACGGTTAAAAAATTCGTTGAAGAGACGAGTAAGCCGTAGTATACCCAAAAGTTTCTAGAATTGAAAAATTCAGATCAGAATACAAACAAAAACACAGTAGGGCAGTCCGAAACACAATGTTACAGGAATAAACAAATAAGCAAGGAGCGGCAGTTGATCCACCATTTTCTGATTTTTAGTGAAATATAGGAAATACCATATGGCCTAGGGTTCACTTTTCCACCAACCATAAAAAACCACGAAGCTATCCTCCTCACCGCCTCCCAATGTGCAAAATTTCCTTTGAGACGGTCAATAATTTATAATTTCGTCAGTAATAATGCAGAAAAGTAGCTTTGGGTATATACCAGTAAAACGGCTTGAACGAAAATGAATGAGCAAACCGCCGTTTAATAGAACGTAAGATGCAGGTAAGAGAAAGTTTCTGAAACAGAACTCCTGTAAAATTTGCGCTGAAACATTAATTCCATCTTGAGGACTGCTATTTTACCAATGCATATCAACACAGTGATTTGGGCCAATTCGGAATACTACACAAGACAATTCGCGGATCATCCGAAACACGTTTAATATTAGCGAAATTGTCGAAAGCTACCTTCCGGTAGCGGAATTATATTTGCATACTTTAAATATAAATGGAGAACAACCAGACCAGGAACCAAACATTTCCGCTTTTAACGTATTTAAAAATGATCGAAGTCCTGCACAGACCAACCATTTAGCGTGTTGGAACTGTAAAGACCTCGGTCAACGTTACTGCGGAAATGTCAAAAGGATCTTCCGGGATTATTTAGTATCGGTTCTGGTAAATCTGAAGTAAGGAAACCATATTCTTTGAATTGCCTTAAGTATGCTTCAAACTAGAAGTCGAACGATATCTATACTGAGGAACTTCGTTCGGGACAAATAACTCCAGGACATAAGTTTCGTTTCGGCTACAACAATTTTGAAATCGTTAGCTACCAAAACAACGAGTTCTCCGTCGGAAGATTGTATGGTAATCGCACCATCTACCACCCAGAACAGCAGAATTCTGCACATTCAATCATGGCAACGAATTAAACATTATTGATGTTTTCGGCGGATCACAAATAATCTATGTTGCACTTCCATCATTAAACTCAATAAAGACCAAAGACCGCACATAAATATTGCAATTGGTAAACACAACATTCTTGGATTTTAGATAGCGGCACTTCTAAATATACGCATTTTAGGCCAGAATGCCTTTGTATTAATTCGAAAAACCGATCTTAAGATGTGTAATCTTCGTTATTTCGTGAAAACAGCAGATTGTACATCCAAACCAAAATTGGGTTAAGTTGAAGTTTTGGTAAAATTCAACAATGTTTCGAGTATGTGATTGATCGAGTATGTAATTGACGTGGGCAAACTGCCCAAATAAAATAACGTTATTAAAGGGTATAGTGTATCGAGTTGGACCAGATGATACAACTTGGAGTAATCGACGAATCCTCGAGTTCATATCATACTTGTCAGAATAGCCAACGAGGAAGCTCGGTTATATTTTGAATCCGCAGAGAGCTGAACCAAGTTACCAATAGGGATGCCTACGTCTCTCGCATGTAGATGGATTAATTGGTCATCTCAACTTCACCAAATACATTAATTCCTTAGACATTAACCAGTCTACCAGTTAACTTGGCCTCAGAGTATGTGTAGTCTAATAGACAAATTTATACCCCAACAATTAAATGAAAGAGTATTTATGTATTTGGGCGACCTACTAATCATCGCGGCTTCACTAGAGGAGTATTTTGATCAGCTACCAACGGTAACCAGCTTATTAACGGCGCCGAGTTAATCATACATCTGTCAAAAGAAAACTTTTAATGCGGGAAATCAAATAGGGCCGTTTCATCTTTGGAAAGAATGGCTACTGATCCAGCCAAGGTACAGGCTGTTTGTATGGCTTTCTGAGTCCCGCTCGCAAAAATTTCAGCGCACATCACTAATTTGTTGAAAAAGGGACAAAAGTTCGCATGGAATTGCGAAGCACAATCTGGGTTTAAAACATTAGAAACAATTAAATTGGCTTTATCGTCAGCACCCATGTTAATTAATGCAGACTAATCCAAACCATCCTAAGAACATCTAATAGCATTTATCTCTCAAAACTGAATCGAGCTCAACGTAATGTTTGTGTCTCAGAATTGGAATGTTTGCCATCACTCATTAATGATCAAAAATTTAGACCCTACATCGAAGAGTATCATTTTACAATAATAACCGACCATGCCGACTCCTCTATTCACCATTGTTTATTTTACGTTTTCGCCGATGAGGTCCAAACTTACAGAAATATTCGTTTAGATCAGGATTCTATTGTTATAGGAATATTTTTCTGATAAATGAATACTAAAGTTTGGCTATATTTTTTGGTTAGAAGGGATCCTCCACTACCCATAAAAATATATGTCCAGTTGGGTAAGATCTTTCGGCCAGATTAGCAATTTTTTTTTAAATCAAATTTCATATAAATTTCCATATAGGGACGCAATACGCTTGACCTAAGATACTTATCATCTAGATTCTTGCAAGTTGCTATGCACGTATACGTTAGAGAGGATATCCGCCTACTCATAAAAATTTGTGGTAATTTGGGTACGATCTTTGGGCCAGATTAGCACATTTTTTAAAATAAAGTATCGTTTATGGATATACATATAGGGTCAGGACACACCTATCCTAAGTCACATATCGACTAAATTTCTAGAAGTTCTTTTATTTATTCGCTAGAGGTCATACTTAGCAGTAACTTTAAAACATGTAAGGCTAATTGAGTAAGATCTTTGTACCGATTGACAAATTTTTTAAAATCAAATAACAAATTCGTCCTAAGTCACTTATTATCTAGATTTATGTAAGTTATTATATTTTTTGGTTAGAATGGATCCTTTTTTACCTATAAATATGTACGGCTACTTGGGTACAACCTTTGGGCCAGACTGCCAAATTTGGGATGCAACACGCTGGTCCTAAACCATATATCGTCTAGATTTTTGAAAGCTGTTATGCCTATCGTTAGAGATGATCACTGGCTATGATCTCCGACTATCCATCAAAATATGTGGTAACTTGGGTACGATCTTTGGGCCAGATTGACAATTAATATCAAATGTCGTATAAATTTATATAGAGGGATGCAGCACCTTTGCCCTAATTCCCTTTTTGTCTAGATTTTTGGAAGTTGTTATATTTTTCGGTTAGAGAGTATCTTTACCTTTTCAAACAAATATGTGACCACTGGGGTATCATATTTGGGCCAGATTGACTTGAATTATACACGATTCAGATTTACCTATAGTTTACTGCAGAATAATATATTTACTTAAAAATTTGTAATAACGAGAGATTTATCTATTGTTTTATTTTATTGTAAATTTTATAGTTAAACTTGTAAAAATATTTAAAAGTAAATTAAATAAAATAAATAAAAAAAAATAATAATTATTATTTTAACTAACACATTCACATGGGATTAACATTAGAATTAATAGAATAATTCTAGGACAAATTTCACAGCTGTAATGTTATTTAGTATTTACCAAGAAAGCTAAAAGCATTTGTGGAAAAGCTACCGGATTAAGACGTAAATACATGGTTAAGATTTTGCCTTCGTCACATTTTTATTGTCAGTTTTCTGTGTACTTTCGTATTGTATATACAATAAAAATCAATCAATAATCAATATTCCATAATAAATAACAATTTCTAAATGTTTCTCGAATGATTTTCTTTTGATTCTGGAAATCTTTTTATTGAAAAATTAATAATGAAATTTGAAAAAAAATTGCGAATAGCTAAATGTCTAGCCAGACTTATTTACAAAACAAAATATTTTATCCACAAAAAAAATACTCTGCGGGTAAATCTTAAGAATAATGTTGATTAATAAATTCATGGAATTTCAGTAATGTCTAACTGGTATACACAGTAAGTATTAACAAAGTTAATAATCTGCCCAAACGTATAACTGAACATGTAGAATTTCGATGATACTGACTAACACCGTAATTATATACCATCGTGTAACTGGGCCAGCTGCGGTTACGGAATCAGATAGATGGATATACAAACTCAAAATAAAATTGTTGAAGATGGTATGAAACAATCGAGTAGCCTAGCAAAGTTGAATCTACCTCTGA
The DNA here is from genome assembly GCA_963556165.1 of Tipula helvola. NCBI lineage: Eukaryota > Metazoa > Arthropoda > Insecta > Diptera > Tipulidae > Tipula > Tipula helvola. Next base: position 111,159,616 of record OY744482.1, read on the forward strand.
TGTGAACTAGTCAAATCACTGTGAGCCGGACCAAGTGCCAAAAATATAAATCCCAAAGAAAAATACAAATTAAAGTTCCCCGGTAAGATTCGGAAGACTCCATTAATTTTTTATTAATAACAATATGAAAACATACGGATGGTATATACATTTTTGTCATCCTTGCGCAAAGTAACCTTTAGTTTTCTATTTTAGCATCTAAAACAAAAATATTTGAAAATGTTTTAATTTCTATGAATGTTTGAATTTCAGTAAATCGTCGAGGTGGGGCTTTGGGGCGACTGCCTCCATTCTCTTAAATTGAGGAACCACTGAGAAAAAAGTACATTGGTCTTACACAGAAAATGTATAGAAACCTGAATTCTGGAAACATTTCCCATGCAACGAGAAATTCAACCAACATGTATTTGTGAAAATCCTATAATTTTAGGATTAAGCTTCCTTCTAAGTTAGGTAAACAATTTTAATAACCAAACTTATTCGATTCTATAATATTTTGAAGAAGCCCCCGATTGATCCCGTCTACAATGTATATAGCACCTTCACACTAATTTTACTTCTGAACTAAAACTGAACTAATGGAGTAGAAATTATACCAACCAATAATGTCAATTTTCTAAATGATAAACGGTGAAAAAATTTCAGTACAGTACAATACAGTATTAATTAAATTCAATGTCCAACCAGACAACCTATTTGCTAATTTACATGCAGATACGGAAATGATATCATTTGGGATTTATGTATAATTTCAGGCATAAAAATAACTATTAATGGAACCAGTTAAGAAACGACTCGTTTTGTATAAATAGTGGGACATTTGCGAAACGAGCGAAGCGAGTTGCATACAAGTTACACAGAATGACATTTCCATTCAAATTGTGTAATTTTCTTTTTTGGAAATCAAGTAGGCACATGCTGGTATGAAATGAATATTTCATCACTAGTTGTCTTCATTTCCTAATGAGTTACGAATAACAAAACTAGAAAAGGTATCCGGTGCAATGTAAATCTAATAACTTCTTCATAAATTTGTATAATTGGCTCATTAAAACACTTCGAGTTTAACAGGATTATCCTACAGAATTGATAAAATTCAAAAAGATCCCTAACATTGAGTCGACCTTATTTTTTCTCATAAAAAGGCTACCTATAAGATGCAAAAGCCAAATTCTAACCTAAGTCTATTTTTCTTACAAGAAATTAGAATTCAAAATAAGTCTTTGGTTTACAATGAACGATCCATTGGAAGTCGACCATTGGAACGACTCTTCAGATAACGGGTTTAAGAAATGGCCAGAATTGAACAAGAAATTAATCACGCATTTGCGGTTAATAAAAATGAAAAACAGCTTAACGATATATTGTTAAACCGAAGTGGACATGTTACTTACTACACTAGTTCGCAAAACAAAATCAAGTGGCATTGTACGTTATTCGAATTAAGAAAGTGCTCATGCTTTTATAACTCTAGTTTCTGTAAGTATGTATGTATTTCATTAATTGTGTAGAATGAAGTGCGACTTTTAATTTTTAAATATTTTTAGGAAACTGTTTTGGTTCACTAGGAACTCGATAAAATTAGAAGTCAACTACTTTAAGAAAAAAAAAACTTTACTAATTTTAAATGTTAATTAATTAATGCTTGTAAGTTCTAATATGCAACTGGTCCTTAGACCACTTTTAATGTGTTTTACAAATTAACACGTACAAGTATATTAATATTTACGAACAATCATTCAATGAAACCGACTGATTTTTATCCCATTGGTATTTAATTTTAATGTACATATATGATTTCAATATGTTCTGAAGATTGTAAGAGAATTTAATCCAGTTTCGAACTGATGAGATTATGATTATGAAAAAATCAATATTCTCATCAGGCCGCGGCGATTGGACTGACTATACCACAATTTTACATTCTATATACAGAATACACTGTACTCTGTACAGGTTGTATTAGCGAATTTTACTAATAGGTACAGCCAAATTCTCTTACAATTTCACTTCTTCTTAATTGCAAAATATTTCTGAATATAAATTTATAATTTTGAAGAAAAGCATACTATCCTTTCTTTAAAATGACAGTGCTTTTGCACATGTTATAGATTATTTAAATATTTTAGATACAGAAAAAGATACCAGATGTAATGTAATTCAGACCTAATTTTGGAAAAATATCGGTTCAGTCTGTTCAAGGACAGGCTATCAGAAACTTGGTTCTGTGTACGTGTACTTCCTTTGTATTTCTGAAGAATTTCGTTCAATACTTGATAATATCGTAACACTTTTGTTCAATACGCTCGGCAAAAAAATATGGCAATTAAATTTTCAGTTTACTTATTGATGACTTAAAGGACTTAGAAGCTAATATCGTCAATATATTGGAAAAATAAGTCTTTTTCGTTCTTGTTTCTTGCATTGGCGATATTTTGGGACTTAATTCTATGCTCGGCTTTACGAAAAATTTCTCAGCCAATTATTTTTGAAATGAAACTAAAATATAGCCACTATAAGGAAAACGTTTTAATACTCAGGAACCTTTATAACTACGAGAACGATTTTAAAATGTTTGACCCCAAAAGAACTGGGATAATATCAATATGCGTTTTAATGGTATTATGACATTGGCTAGAAAAAAGCGCAATAAAAGAAGCAATGCGTAACTAGGACAGAAACAGACGTAAAAAAAAGACAACACTATTTTATAAACAGAGAAGTTTAGTTGTCTGTATTAAATCAATAAGATTCTTTCGGCTTTTTATAGACACAATATATTAATAATAATGGCATTCACAACATTTTCAACTTGTCAATCAGAAAAATGAAGAGGCCAGTCATTTATAATATATCTACCAAAAAAAAAGTAGAAATATCAAAATCCCCCCCGTACTTTAACCCCAGAGTTAATACAAAATGTATTTTGACTCTAAAAAAGAAAACCTTTCCTTGCGTTTTCGTGGGTAGTTTGGTTTCGTACTGATAATCTCAAAACAAAAAGATCGATCTACTCATCAGGTAGCTACGACCAAACTACAAAAATACAATTCCAACTCCAAACTTTAAGTATGAAGCAAGAGTGTAGTTGACTTAGCGAATTATAAATAAATCCAGACTACCCACGAAAACGCAAGGAAAGGTTTTCTTTTTTAGAGTCAAAATACATTTTGTATTAACTCTGGGGTTAAAGTACGGGGGGGATTTTGATATTTCTACTTTTTTTTTGGTAGATATATTATAAATGACTGGCCTCTTCATTTTTCTGATTGACAAGTCGAAAATGTTGTGAATGCCATTATTATTAATATATTGTGTCTATAAAAAGCCGAAAGAATCTTATTTATTTTATAAACGTCAAATAATTACGCTGGAAAATATATTATGGATTTTGTTTCTGCGTTGAAAAATTAATTTAAAATGCATAATTGGAATGCTCTAAACATAAAATTTCTAATAGAAAAAATTCAGAGTTTATATGGAACCTCAGCCATTCCAGTTATACTAATAAGGGGGAAAAACAATGATTTTGTTTGGTAATATCAGAATGAATCATTTCTAAAATTTCTCCAAATTGTACTGGTGTCATTCTCAAAATTTGCCGATACAACTTGATCTCTTCACTTTGGATATCTTTTAATAATTGTTGGCCAAATCCTTTAGATTCCCTCTGAAGCAACCACTTTGCAGAATATTTTTTTTTTTTTGATTTATTTTTATTTAATATTTTATTGTACAAATATGCCGAAACATTCAATAAACTAATATTTGCTGCGACAATCATTTCTAATGAAGGCATTACGACAAATAAAATACCGTCGATGCTTAAAAAAAAGGAGAAACGTCAAAAAAATAAGAACAATTCATTATTTTCTGCTAGAATTGCTCACTTTACTGCTACAAAAAATAATTTAGCTTAATTTTTGACATATACATTTCTATTATACTGTATACACTCACTCTAATGAATATTTTGTATACATATCATATTATTTCTCTCACTTCATTTGCATTTTTCAGCAGCTGAAAAAGTCGGAAAAAAGCCAGTGTCATAATACCATTAACGAATTGCGAAACTTTCATATATCCGCGTCGACTTACTTCACGATCTTTACGAAGTATTTTGTAACTTTGAAGTACAAAAAAAAATATTCGATATCAAAATATTATTGAATAATAGAATAACCTGGTTTTATATCGGAGAGTTTGAAAATGTGAATAGGAGTCAAGAAATTGCAATTGAAAATTTAAGAAAAACCACAAGTTAAGGCCACACATCGGGAGTTTTGAGTAAAAATAACACGTTTTTTTAAAAAACGATTTAAAAAAAAGTTTAATAGATATAAACAAAATATTTTTTACACATAATTTTACATCATTATAGATTATAAACTTTTTTTGTTTTTTTTTGCAAAATTTTTCATTATTAAAGATGGCGTTAAAGTTGCTGCCTCAAAAAAAAGGTGTAAATCGGCCCGCATCATAACTCGCCTCTGGGTGGTCTGAAAAAAAAATGCATGTTAATTAAGACACTAAAATACACATTTTAACCCTCAATGAACGTGTTTGAAAAATTATTTTAGTTTTTACACGCGAAAAATGAACCAACAATGACATCCATTTTGCAATTTTTTTTTCAAAGTCGCATAATTTTCTTAATTTTGAATATTTAAGATGTGTATTTTAGTGTCTAAATTAACATGCATTTTTTTTTCAGACCACCCAGAGGCGAATTATGATGCCGGCCGATTTACACCTTTTTTTTGAGGCAGCAACTTTAACGCCATCTTTAATAATGAAAAATTTTGCAAAAAAAAACAAAAAAAGTTTATAATCTATAATGATGTAAAATTATGTGTAAAAAATATTTTGTTTATATCTATTAAACTTTTTTTTAAATCGTTTTTTAAAAAAACGTGTTATTTTTACTCAAAACTCCCGATGTGTGGCCTTAAGGTATTCCGCGTCCGAGTTGAAGTGGTTTATAAAATGCTCAGGACTAATTATTGGTGATTTAATCCTAGGAGGTGATTTTAAGTGGAAAATATTTTTAAATTCTAATTATCGACCTTTTATTTCTAGAAAAAATGTGTGAAGGTAATGTTGCTCAATTAGAAAAGTTAATAATTTTGCATTATTCATTGTACCTTGATGTGCTAGCTTTCGTTAAAACCGAAACATCCCTTCCTTACGCATTACCCTTCTCTAATGGGTAAATTTGGTCCCATTAAGCAGTTTTGTGTAATGAGGTAAAACATAAGCAACTAAAAGAAATAGGCTATTCTACAAGATCAAGAAAAAATGTTTTTCATACAATTGCCGAACGGCTTCAGTTAGGATTTTTCAAAAGTATATGTGATAAAAATTTCGTTCCATTCCAGAAATAAAAAATTATTCTAAAAATTTGGATTTAGCTATATTAGAGAATCTAAAATGTACTAGTAATAATATTAAGTTTGTTAATTGTATTGAAGTCTCAAAATTTAAAATCAAATCAGGAATGGTTGTCGCCTATAACAGCGAAGACGATTTACCAAGTTTTGGTTTGATCCAGAGTTTTGCAGTTCTTCCTAACGAAATTTGTTTTTGTATTTGTCAGTTGTTAAAGACAATCTTTTTTGATAATCATCGGTATGCTTTTGCTGTAGATAAAACCGACATTCAATAGTCAATCAAATTAAATTTAAACATGTTGTCATTTCACAAAATTAATAAATGTAAATCTACGTTTTACGTAACCGGATATTAATTCAACATTTTTAAATATTTCACTGATTTATTTTCTGTTTATACATAACTTAATCTTAAAATAACCAATTGAATTATTTGTATTATTATAAAAATTCTTTATAATTAATAATAAAAAAATGTACAAACATACTATATTAATTTCTAAGTTGTTTGCTTTTGTTCTGATAAAACTAAAAAGTATTACCCACTACAGGCACTAAATTTGTAATGACGAGAGATTTATTATTTTTACTAAGGCTATGTTTCAAACGAAGAGAAAACCGCATAAAAGGTTGAAAAGTTAAATTTTTGGCATTTTGTTCACCACAAAAATTTAGCTGGTCACGGACCAGTTAAAAATTTGTAGCCTGTATTTTGTTTTCTCTACGCAAAACAAAAATAAAAACGTAAACGTCACAGTTTTAACCAGTTTCATTTGAAACACCAAAACGATTAAAAAATGAGGAAAATTTAATATTTTACCCGATTGAAACACAGCCTGACTATTCTCAGGGATAAACACTTTTAGGACTGGGTTCAACTTTAACGGTCGAAGCAAGCGGATGTGTTTAGAGTCAAAATAAATGGAATAAAAAAAAACAAAAATTTAACTAATTTTATTTTTTTATAAGTGAAGTTAAAGTAAAACAAGTAATAATAAGCTATAAAAAGAAATTGTTGAAAATAACAAACTGAAGGGAGACTGAAGTGAAATTAAAAACAACAACAAAGTTATAAAAAGTAAAGAACCAAGAAAAACAAAGCTACTTGGTATAGTGATTGTGTTTATTCTTAAGCCGCAGCCAGATGAATGCAAATATTCAACAAATGTTCGAAATTTGTAAAATAACAAATCGTGTAGATACAAAAAAATGACGAATAAGCAAACAAGGTTGCATTCCAACCCATTCGCTCTGCAGACGATAAAATTAAAATATCTCACTAACATTGGTAGAACATAGTAGTATTGTGCGAATTCCAGTCGACACTGTATTCCAGATTCGGTTGAATAAATTGACTTCCAATTGGCGAACGGCTTGAGTAAATTGTCCAATTACTGGTGAATAAAACGCTCGGGCGATGATGAACAGAATTTAATTTTATTTACGTGTTAACAAGTTGAATTTTATTTTAATTTTTACAAACTTATTACAATTTTTTTTAGCTCTTTTCGTCTTGGCGTCACACTTTTTTCTAATTTTTTATTTAATTCTTTTTCTTAAGAAATTCTAAATGAATTCCAATTTGATTGGAATCTAATTTCTGTCAACCAAAAAATATTACATTTTGCTCCACCTATATTGCTTACGAGAACTATTAATTATCCGTATTAAATTAAATGGTATAAAATAAATATAGCAATCCAACTACAATGTGACATTTAAAAATAATAATAAATTAATGCAAAATTTCTTACAGGTGAAATACATAACTTTTGGTTTTACAGTTAGTGACAATGGAAAACAATGATTTTAGTGGATTACGGCGGTACAAATGGTTTAAGCTAAGTATATTTCAATTATGGTAAACTAAATTGTGTTAAACTAAATTTAAAATTTGTTTTAGGATGTGAATGTTTCTGGACATACTCCCCTCATTGAATCGTCAGATTCTATAATTGAAAGACGGCAGACTTGATTGATTGACCTTCTTAAAATTCCACCGGCCGTCTTTACTTGCACAACACGAACATTGCCATCGTTCCCCGGATACAGCTGAATGATTTTGCCCAATAACCACTGCGCTGGTGGTAAATTGTTATCTTGAATTATTACGATGTCGTCTATCTTCAAATTGGGATGTTTGGTTTGCCATTTGGATCTGGATTGTAATGATGTTAAATATTCAATTTTCCAGCGCTTCCAAAACTGCTCGTGTATTCTCTTGACAATGTCCTAACGTGAATGTGTGGATAATTGAGATTCTGGCATTTCGATAACTTGCCTCATATGCCTCCCGATTAGGAAGTGCGCTGGTGTCAGATAATCTAGGTCGTCGGAATTTGATGAACAAATCGGCCTGGAATTGAGGACTCCTTCAATTTGCGTGATAAGAGTAGAGAACTCCTCCAACGTCAGAATGTGTTCACCGACCGTTCTTTGCAGATGAACTTTAGCGGATTTTACAGCGCTCTCCCATAGACCGCCTTGATGCGGAGCTGCTGGCGGTATGAATCGGAATTCAATATTATTTTTCAGGAGGTGGTTTGATATTTCTTTCGAGTGCTGCTTTAGAACATCATATACAAATTGTAGGTTATTTTTTGCCCCAACGAAATTTGTTCCGTTGTCGCAATAAATCGTTCTGCATAATCCGCGTCGACTTACGAATCGCTTGAGAGCCCCTATAAAAGAGTCGGATGTTAAATTCATACATACTTCCAAATGTACTGCGTGAGTGGTAAAGCAAACGAAAACACATAAGTATGCTTTGCTGGGAACTGCTCCACGTCTCCGAATTGCATGAATCTTGAACGGGCCGCAGAAATCTATGCCTACTGCTGCGAATGTAAAGCTGGGCTGAACTCGATCTTGGGGTAACGATCCCATTATTTGTTGGGCCATCCGCGGTTGTTGTCTTACACATTTGATGCATTGCCGGAATACTCGTTTTGCAACGTCTTTACCTCTAATTATCCAATAAGTTTGGCGGACCAGACTCGTTAATAAATTGACACCAGGATGCTGATTCTCAAGATGTATGTGGTGAGTTATTAACGTCGATAAATGATTTTTACCGGATAAAATTATCGGATGCTTCGCGTTGTATGTTAATTCCGAATTATCCAACCTTCCCCAGACTCGTATGACTTGTGCTTCATCAAGAAACGGATCCAATGGTCTCATTTTGCTTCGTTTTGGAATTGGCTTGCCGTTCAACAAAGCATTATATTCTTCTGGAAAATCCGAAATTTGTACCTTTCGGAATAGAGATGGGTTGGCCAAATGAATCTCTGATTTTGTCAATACTCCAGATTGTCGATTGGTTTTTGATTTAGATGCTCTACAATTATTAAAAAAACGGTAAATATAGGCTAGTGTTTTCTGTAGTTTAAAGAAATTGGAAAATCGATGGATCAAATCGTATACTAAATCTGATTCCCCCTCCTCTTTTTGGATTGTGATATTGTAAGCCAACAATGTAGGCGAACGTTCTTCGGTAGTGGATGGAATGACCGGCTGGTTTGGCCAACTATCTGCACCTTCTCGTAACCACTCTGGCCCCTTCCACCAAAAATCGTTCGTTGAAATCTCGTGATACGTTTTACCGCGAGTTGCGTAATCCGCAGGATTATCCTTCGAAGGAACGTGTCTCCAGATGCTTCTGTTGTGCTCATCTATAATCTGGGACGTTCGGTTGGCAACGAATGTCGTCCATCGTCGTGGTTGGCTGGATAACCAATCTAGGACAATTCTTGAATCTGTCCAAAGTGTGATGGACGATATTTCCAAATTAAGCATGCCTGTAATCTGCTTTGTAATACGGCTTAACAATACAGCTCCCATTAGTTCAAGTCTGGGCAGGCTAATTTGTTTTAATGGGGCTACCTTTGATTTTGAACAAATCAAGTGGGTTTCAAACCCTTCGTCGGTTTGTGTCCTTGCATATAACACGGCTGCGTAAGCCCACTTGCTGGCATCACAAAACCCGTGAATGCTGACTGCTTTCGTGGTTGCTATCCACCTTTGAACTTCGATTTTCGAAGTTCCACTTAAGTCATTGCGTATTTTGATCCATTCTGACTTTGTATCAATTGGCAATTCTTCATCCCACTCCAATTTCTGCAACCATAATTTCTGAAACAATATCTTGACCCGTATCGTAATTGGAGATATCAGCCCTAGAGGATCAAAAATTCTGCTTGCCTCTGATAATAACGTTCTTTTTGTGTGAATTTTAAGTGGGTTGATATCGGTTTTGAAAATAAAGCGGTCGGTCGTAGAATCCCAAGCTATTCCCAATAATTTAATGGATTCTTCGTGGTTGGATAGTTGCTTTATGTTATCGGTCTCAAGTTGGTGGATTTCTTCTCGTATTAACCTATGGTTTGAGGACATTTTTCTCAGGTTAAATCCTCCGCTGCTTAAAATTCGAATAATACTGCCCTTTAACACCTGTAGCTGCTGTACAGTAGCCGCACCCGTCATTAAATCATCTACGTAGATGTCCTTTTCGATGGCACGAGATGTTTCCGCGGATTCATTTGAATTTAGTCGAGCCAGTTCCACCAAACATCTGGTGGCCATGAATGACGCCGACGCTGTACCATATGTCACCGTATTTAGGGCGTAAGGTTTGATGCGTTGTTCCTTATCTCGCCATAATATTATTTGGTGTTTTCTGTCGTCTTTATGAATGCCTACCTGGCGATACATTTTTTCTATGTCGCCGACAAGTACAAATTGATGCTGCCGAAATCGCAACAAAATTTCAAAAAGGCTCGATTGAACTGAAGGGCCAATCATCAAATTTTCATTAAGAGATGCATTACCATGGCATTTCGCAGAGGCGTCGAAAACTACACGCAGTTTAGTGGTGAGGCTGCTCTCTTTTTTGACTCCATGATGGGGTAGAATATACATGCTTTGCAGATCAGTTGGATTTATGTTAAGTTCGGTCATGTGACCCAATTCCTGGTATTCCTTCATAAAATTGATGTATAGTGCTTGGAATTCTGTATCCACCCGAAATTTCCTTTCCATGCTTGCTAATCTGGATTGAGCTACGTAATAAGTTTGGCTTAGTTCCTTCTGATTTTCCTTAAATGGAAGTTTGGTAATAAATCGACCCTCCTTTGTTCTGGATGTCGATGATTGGAACCATTGCTCACATCTTTCTTCTTCGTCCGTGTACCTTGGTTTAGATTCCACCACCTCCTCGATTTCCCAAAATCTACGGAGCGTTTCGTCGATGTTCAATATGGTGGTGAACGATTTGATTGACTCTGCTGTACTTGTACTTCGATGTATACCACCAATAACCCAGCCTAGTTTTGTTTTATGCGCTACAAGATTGCTAGCTTCGATTTTTTTACGACCATCTTCCCAGATATCGAAAATAATATCCGCGCCTAGCAAAATATCGATTGTAGCGGGTTTATGAAAATAAGGATCTGCTAATTCGATCCCCTTTAAATTATTTAGCTGACTGATATTTACTGGATTTGTCGGTAGTGACGATGTTATTTTGGAAATGATAATTGCTTTTATCAATGCCATTGGTTTATTGCAAAAACGTGATGTTATACTGATTTTGGCCATTCCGTGAGATTCACCCGCACCCGTTTGCCCAATACCTGTAATAAGCGTCCTTCCATTGGTACGTGGTAAGCCTAACTTTTGAACAAAAGCTTCAGTCACGAACGAAGCTTGAGAAGCTGTGTCTAGTAGCGCCCTACCAGGTCTGCGTGCACCGTTGCTGTCGATTGCATTGATTATAGCGGTCGGAATAATAGATACTTCATCTATTTTATCTGCTTCGGCTTGATGATTGTACAAAGTACAATGTGATATTGATTCCATATCATTGGAGGCGGTTTGGCAAGTTGCTGCTGCGCTGGATTTAGGGAATGGATTCGTATCATCGTGCAGCAAGGAATGATGCTTCCGTGAACATTTTCGGCACTTGCCTCTGGCTCTGCAATCGTATACTGTATGGTTTGAGTTAAAGCAGTTGAAACATCTTTTATGCTTCCCTAATAAGCTTCTTCGTTCATCCACGGAGAGTCCCTTGAATTTATCGCAATCGATTAGCTTGTGATCACTAATATTGCAAGCGATGCACGTCGATCTCGTTAGTGTCGTGTAAACTCCCTTTGGATGAAGCTGTGCGGTTGGTTTCGCTGGTCGTACCTGATCACATCTCAACATTACAAGAGCATCAATTCGTTTGCCGAGAAAATCGAACAACATTTTTAATGTCGGGTATTCCTCTTCCGTCGTTTCTTTAGCCCATTGACTTCTTGTTTCGCCGTCTAGTTTTTGTAACATTAGGTATATCAGCCATGGATCTCTGTATTCTGCCTTTTCACTCAACGCTCTCAAGCCACGTACTACCTCATCGGATGTATCTAATAGTTTCCTAATACCGTCCGAACTAGCCGCTGTTACGTTGGGTTGCTCTACGAACTTACGAATAAATACGTTCACGGTATGACGTTTCCGATTATACCTTTGAGTGAGTTTTTGCAGCGCTTCGCTGTAATTGGCTTCGGTGATTTTAAAATGTTTGACGAGTGAATAGGCCTCTCCTTTAAGTAGACCAACCAAATATTGGAATTTTTGCACGGTTGGAATAGTTTCGTTCTCATGAATACTGGAGGCAAAGATATCGAAAAAGCTCTGCCATTCGGTATAGTCTCCAGAAAATTGAGGAATCTGCAATTTAGCTAATTTTATTGCTGGAGCAGTAGCGGTCGCATTCATGGAGTTGTCAGCCATCACCGTCGTATCAAGAACGCCTCGCAACCGTATGCTTTCGTTAAGCTTCGCCACAGCAGAGAAATATTTATCTTCGGCTTCCAATAAACGAGACTCTTCCTCGTGATTAACTGCAAATATTTCAGCTTCGACTTGCCCAAACTTCATTAGTAGCTCATGAGCCCGGCTTGCCTTCAATCGTATTTCATCTAAGGTTTCTGGAGAATTGACCGTTATATTCTTTGCGAATTTAGCAAGTCTGGCTAACGCCAATTCGTACGATGCACGTTGTTTTTTAAGCGCCTCCATAATAGCGTCTAATTTGATAGTGTAATAAATTTGTAGCACTGTTCACTAATTCAACCGAATATCGATTTATTTACGTAAAATATTGCACCGTAAAATGAGGCGAACACCAAAATCGTTGTTAATTGGATCGATAGTCTCAATTTTCACAATTATAGCAATAGATTAAGTTAGGTTTACAAAATAAATATGTAATAAGGCTTTTACTTATCTGTAATTGCACGTGGTGTACAAGTTACTGCTATATTCTGGAACGTTCCTGCGTGTCACTGGGTCAATAAAATGTGGTTGCTACACGTCTAGCATCCGGCTCGAAGGACCATGTGCGAATTCCAGTCGACACTGTATTCCAGATTCGGTTGAATAAATTGACTTCCAATTTGGCGAACGGCTTGAGTAAATTGTCCAATTACTAGTGAATAAAACGCTCGGGCGATGATGAACAGAATTTAATTTTATTTACGTGTTAACAAGTTGAATTTTATTTTAATTTTTACAAACTTATTACAATTTTTTTTAGCTCTTTTCGTCTCGGCGTCACACTTTTTTCTAATTTTTTATTTATTTCTTTTTCTTAAGAAATTCTAAAATGAATTCCAATTTGATTGGAATCTAATTTCTGTCAACCAAAAAATATTACATTTTGCTCCACCTATATTGCTTACGAGAACTATTAATTATCCGTATTAAATTAAATGGTATAAAATAAATATAGCAATCCAACTACAATGTGACATTTAAAAATAATAATAAATTAATGCAAAATTTCTTACAGGTGAAATACATAACTTTTGGTTTTACAGTTAGTGACAATGGAAAACAATGATTTTAGTGGATTACGGCGGTACAAATGGTTTAAGCTAAGTATATTTCAATTATGGTAAACTAAATTGTGTTAAACTAAATTTAAAATTTGTTTTAGGATGTGAATGTTTCTGGACAAGTATCATAGACATTCATAATAGATATCTCATTTGACTAAAAATACAAAAAAAAAATAAAAATTTTCCATTCAAATGTTATCGATGTATTGCATATACTAGTGGTGGAAATCTATCGATAGTACTATCGATATTTCGATAGTTTCGTGCTATCGAAAACAATCGATACTTTTTACATACTATCGATATATTGATATTTTTATCTGTACAAGAGAGTTTTGCTATTATGCAATATTACTTTAGTTACGTTTTTCTTGTTGTCATTCCTTTTATATGCTCGTCAAATTATTAGTGATCGACAGTCCCGTCTGAAAGCCAAAAACGTTGAGATGCTAATTTTCTTACATAAAAACGATTGGCTGCTTTTTAAAACAAAGTGGAAAACTGGAAAACTTTCCGATTATAGTTACATAACTGTGATTTTTTAAAATTTACCTTCCTTGAATTTGATATTTTCTGGTTCTAGTCAACCTATAGGTAATTGAATATAACTTTATAAATTTATTATCCGATAGTATCGATAGTATATCGATAGTCTTTCAATTTGTTTCGATAGTTTCCTATCGATTGTTTTTTATGTTACTATCGAAACTATCGATAGTGAAATTATCGATAGTTTCCCACCTCTAGCATATACGTATTATATTTGCAACGCATTCTAAAATCATTGCCTTATAAAATACACAACACAACGATACATTGGAATTATCAGAAGTTTTTGTTTTTTCCTTTAGTTACTATGAAATGAGAAATCTAGTATGAATGTCTAAATAGTATATTATATTTTCCACGGACAGGTGGCACTACAATTATTATTAAGTTTAGTTATTAGTAATAGATGTCACTACTAAACAAGGGAAAATAATTTGTTTCTGCTTTATTTAATATCTTTGTTTATTATATTCATTTGACAGCAGAAATAAATAAATAAAAATTAAATAAAAAAAAAAATTTAATATAACGTTTTTAAAATGGACTAAAAAGAAAAAAATAATTTTTCCTTGCCCACAGTATAGAAAATTCTGAGAATTTACGATTGTAAGTTTTCAGCAACTATGAGAATATTTGGAAAATTTAAAACGAAAAACGTGGAGCGCATCTAACGAATTTTTGATACATAGTTCATTAACAATTTAATTATGCTCCCTGACAAGTGATGTTAACTATAATTCTTTTAATACCATAGTTAGCTTTCTTTAGTATGTATGTATTATGAAGCCATCAGAATTGTATTGTACCATTATATGCGCTCCACGTTTTTCGTTTTAAAGTTTCCAAATATTCTCATAGTTGCTGAAAACTTACAATCGTAAATTCTCAGAATTTTCTGTACTGTGGGCAAGGAAAAATTATTTTCTTCTTTTTAGTCCATTTTAAAAACGTTATATATTAAAAAAAAAATTATTTAATTTATTTTCTGCTTTTTTAGTGTTGCCAACAAGGGTGCTGATGTATTTTCTAGTACTCGGTTATTTTGTATTCATGTATTCGGATACTTGAATATTTTATGATTATATATTCGGTTACTTGGAGGATAACAAAATTAGAATCAACTTTTGTTCGGCAACTTATCGAACCTGTCGCCAAATAATTAATATAACTTGGAGGTGCCAAGTAGTTATTGATCGAATTATTTTCTTCTGAATTTTTATCAGGTCTTCATTGAAATACACTTTAAATTTTCCCATACTATAATTTTGTATGCATAAAAAACAGCCTACTATGTGATGTCGGTTTATCATAACGATCTCGAAAATCGTAATTTACAGCATCACCTGGAGCCGAAAAATATCGCAAACTATTGAATATTGCATTGTCATCGAGTTCTGAGCTATGTTCAAAATTTCAAGTCTCTAGGTTATCGGGAAGTTGGTTTAAAATCGATTTCAAAATTTGTACCGGACATACAAGAAAGCGAGTTAAGAAAAACGTTATAAAAATGGATAGCGACTGCGAATGGTCGTGCAATTAAATTTTAGAATTTATTTATACATATACGAAAAATATCCAGAAGTCTGTGATTTAAACGATCCCAAACATAAAAATAGGCTGTACGTACATATGTATATGACGCGTGTAATAAAATTAAAAGTGAATTAGCAACAAATCAGCCAATATTCATTGCATGCATTGTATGAAATCCATCTTTTGGAAGATATTGTAATTAATGTATGACTAGTAGTGACAACTAGTGATAAATATCAAAATATAAACCAACAATATTGGCTATTTATTGGTAAATATTCGAAAAATAAATATTGGGAAAATCGTGTAGACAGTCAAATTTTATTGCACCAGTATTTGTCCTACATTTGTCAAATCACATTGGGTCGACATTTTCCATTCGTGTAGCCGCGCCTTTATAAATTAGGCAAAAGGAATACATAGGGAAAACAGGACAAACATCAAACTATTACAACAACAAAACGAGAAATTAAAAGCCCAGTTGATACTAGCGAGCGAAATGCTAAATTAACTTGAGTACCATATATAACAAAATAACATAAATATGAGTGATAAACTACCAGAAACAAGAGAAATGCCCATCGATATTGTGCAACAAAATGACGACGCAATGAGTGAACCACTAAATGAAGAACCATTCATCACAGTTAAAAGAAAAAGAAAACAGTGAAACACAACTATAGGGTTACTAAAAAAGTCAGGACTTTGGATGGAAACAAAAACACGGATATTAAAACATTAGGCAAAATTAATAGCCATGAAGCGATCGGGTCTCCTAAAAGACCACCAACATTAAACGTACATAAACAAACTGTAGCTGAAACACTGGAACTAATGAAAGAAGCAAAAATAAATACGCGAAGATAAAACCTATTTTAGTTGTGAAATTGGATTCAAAGTGCGACTTCAATGAATTGATAAAAATCGAATACATCAATTATCAGAGAATAAGCTGGGAAAAAATTAACTACATAAATATGCCCAACCAATGCAAAACTGTCAAAGAATAGGACACTCAGCAAGTAATTGCAAATTGAGATACAGATGTGTGAAATGTGAAAATTAACATGGACCAAAAGAGTGTTGTTGCAACTGATAAAAAATTACAATCAGCGTATTGTGTTAACTGCAAACAACATGGGTATCCTGCTTCCTGTAGAGGTTGTGAAGTAAGAAAAGCTTTAGTAAATAAAATAAGAACTACAAATGCAAGCAGTATGATCAAAGGACTTAGAAAATGCACATCAAGTTTTGCTGAAATAGTCAATGATTCTTTAAAACAAAGCACAAAAAGTCAAATAAAAAATTAATTTTTTCAAGAAGAGACCTCACTCTTTTAAAATTATATATTAGAAAATGAACAAAATATTTCATAATCTTCCAGAACTTCATAATCTCTCAAATCAAATGAATAGTGCACCAATACAGACACACAATATTTTGAAAATATAGAAGAATTGACCTCAAAACTAGTCGAGGTGAGGATGAACCAAAAATAGAATTGACAATAATATCTTTATTATTAGATAATATATTAGTGGCATCGGTGTATGCACCAAATTTTCCTCAAGAAAAGTTCCGAAATGATTGGGAACATAATCATTCCGAACTAAAATTAGATGACCCGCATAATTTGTATTATATGGCAGGCGACTTAAACGCGAGACATCACAGATGAAAAGATCTAGAAAACAACTCAAGAGGCAAATATATAGATAAATGGCTTTTATTAAATTATTATTCACAGCGCAGCCAACTTATATGATTAACTTAATTGATAACAGAATTCAAGTTACAACAAAAAATAAATTCAAATTACTGGATACCACTAGATTTGAAAGTGATCGTAGAGCAATTAGCCTTGGAATCGATATGAAGGATATTAGTACTTTGGAAAACATATTTAATCTTGATGGGAGAGGAGAAAAGGATTCGTTGATGCCCTATGCCATATTAAGGAAACAGGTTAACTAATATTGTTGAAACAACGAATTTATCGAATACATAAATAGAAAATAAAATCGAAATAATAACAGATATAATAAAAAGAACAATAGATAATAATTTTAAAATTCAGAAGAAACAAACAAATAATATGAAACCATTTATAAATAAACTTATCGACAAATTATTCTCCGGTAAAAGTGCGCTAATAACAAAAATTAAAAATATTAAGAGAATAAGTCCGCTGCCTTTAACAATTGAATTATAATATCAAATAAAATCACTGATGTCTCAAATTAAACTCACCAATTATAAATATAAAACTCGAATCAAACAAAATTTGGAATGACAAATTAGAAAAATTTGCAGCTGGGGCTAAAATGTTATCTGTAATTAACGCAATATTTCGGAAGAAATAACCAGTCAATATTGATAACTTAAAAATAAATTATGCTGAAAACAAAAATATAGTGGAAGAACTTCAATTGGCTTGCAACCGAAATGAATAGATAAACTAAGGCTAATTGCTAAAATGTGGCACAAAAATTCGGAAACTAATGTGAACCATAGTATGATACATGATAAACTTGTCTTGTATAGAATAAGAAAATACCAAAAAGAGTTAAAGTCTAGGCCAAAAACCATAACATCATTCAGCGAACAAAACAAAACCACGCAAATAGATTATACAAATAAGGAGCATAGTATTTTTCAAATAATTACTGATATAAAAAATATTCATAGTAAATTCACCTTGGATATAAAAAAAAATTGGAATAACTGCAACATAAAAATAAATGATATTACAATAACGCAAAGCACAACCATTAAGTACTTAGGAATACACCTCAATCATTTTCTGTACTTTAGCGATAATATATCGCAAAAAATCACAAATGGAAAATGCGCATTTGGAATGCTCACACGACTTGTCCATGAAAAATTTCTAAAAAAAATGCAAAACTAATATGTTACAAAACAGTGCTTAGACCCAATATAAACATATACGGATGCCAGATTTAGTACAATATAGCACCCAGCTATATGGAAAAAAATGCGACTTTTCGAACGAAAATGTTTCAAAATTTGCCTCAATAAGTACCGAACAGCAAGGTCAAATTATACTAAATATATAACAAACAAACAAATTTATAAAAAGGGCAAATCACCCAGAACTGAAACCTTTATTTTACTTATGGTCAGAAAACATATTTTGAGAAGCTGTAACAATAAGAAAAACGCTATGATATTTCTCCGGTATCTTGTAGATAATATTAATCATAAAGAAGCAGTTACGAAAGGAATACCACCACCAGAAGCCTTTATATATTTAGAGCTACATGAGTTAGTACAAACACAAGAAGGAATACAAATAATATTCCCTAGTTATACAACAAGAGGTTCGAAAATAATCGAATATACAGTTGATAGGACGAGATGTGTTGCTTAGGAAACACAACGACACCGCAGGTGGAGTTGTGTTTCTTAGGTAACACATCGAGTCCGCAACTGTATATTCAGATGATTTTCGAAGGTCGAGTTGTATATGTTAAGACTATACAACGAATCAACCATGTCAACCATGTCAAATATCAAAAATATTAACCCTTAAGGGACACACTATCAAAAAGTTACGTAAGAGACACACTGGGTGATTTTTACCCAGCGATACTTTGAAAACTTATATCTCGTGATCAAATTGATCAAATTCAATCATTTTTTTTTTTAATTGATAGAAAATTTTTTCAAGAACATAAAAACATAATTATGTTGCGATAAAATAATTAGGTGCAAAAATATTTACAAAAAACTAACGGAACTTTTTTTAAAAATCGTCTTTTTTTTAAATGCTTATATTTCTATCAAAAATTAATATTTTGACACTCTGTAAGTGACCGATGAAAAGCTAAAGAGTTGAACCTTAAGATGGTACTATGGATTTTTCCATCCATTGCAAAAACTATATTTTTTTTTGCAAATCGAAAATAGGAGTTTTTTGAAAACAGCAAAATTGAGGTAAAATCTAAAAGTTGGCTATTTTGCGTGAAAAAAAAACGTTTTTGAAATTAATAATCGATATCCCCCCTTAGAAGAGATACAGTGCACTTATAGAAGCCGAGCAGTGAGCGTCATAAAAACAGGTACGGGTAAAAATTACCCAGTGTGTCTCTAAGGTCAGAAAAACATGTTTATTTCAAAAATCCTTTTTTGTTAAATATTGCGAGTTTGTGTTAAACTTATAGGAGTATAATTTTTGTCTGTTTGATTTGAACTAAAATATGTATATACAGAGAAACCTCACTATCACGGACATCGACGGGACCAAAAAAGTTGTCCATTGAAGTGAGGTGCTTGAACTGAGGATTTGTGATTTTTTTTATAAGAATTTTATTAGGATTCTATTTCTTATCCGATTTAAATAAAATTCAGCACTCCCAATGTAACTAGGATTCTTAAATGATAGTTAGGAAGAAACTTGGCCATTTCTTATCCGATCTTGATGAAATTCTCAAATGGATAAAGTTCTGGAATATGGCCAATTAGGATGGAACTTGGCCATTTCTTATCCGATCTTGATGCAATTCAGCATGTACGATGGAAATGGGATTCTAAAAAGATTTTTAGATGAAGTTCTGGAATATGGCCAATTAGGATGGAACTTGACCATTTCTTATCCGATTTTGATGAAATTCAGCATGTTCGATGGAAATGGGATTCTTAAGTGATTTTAAGGTAAAGTTTTGGAATATGGCCAATTAGGAAGGAACTTGCCCATTTCTTATCCGATCTTAATGAAATTCAGCATGCACCATGAAAATGGGATCCTCAAATGATTTTCAGGTGAAGTTCTGGAATATGGCCTATTTGGAAGGAACTTGGCTATTTCTTATCCGATCTTGATGAAATTCCGCATGTACGATGGAAATGGGATTCTAAAAATATTTTCTTAGCTGATTTGAACGAAATTCAGCATGTATGATGGATAAGGGATTTTAAAACGAGTTTTAGACGAAGTTCTGGAATATGGCCAATTAGGAAGGAACTTGGCAATTTCTTATCCGATTTTGATGAAATTCAGGAAGTAGGATGGAAATAGGACTCTAAAATTATTTTTAAATGAAGTTCTTGGATATGGCCTACTAGGAAGGAACTTAATATGATTTAATGTATTTGATGATCTGTTTTATAAATAATTTTAGAACCCCAATTCCATAATACATGCTGAATTTCATTAAAATTCGATAATAAATGGGCAAGTTCATTCTTAATTGTACATGCTGAATTACATCAAAATCGGATTAAAAAAAGCCAAGTGCCTTCCAAATCGATCATATTCCAGCACTTCGTCTAAAACTCGTTTGAGAATTCCATTTCCATCGCACATGCTGAATTTCATAAGGATCGGATAAGAAATGGCCAAGTTCCTTCCTAATTGGTCATATTCCAGAACTTTACCTAAAAATCATTTAAGAATCCCATTTCCATCGAACATGCGGAATTTCATCAAAATCGGATAAGAACTAGCCAAGTTCCTTCCAAATAGGCCATATTCCAGAACTTAACCTGAAAATCATTTGAGGATCCCATTTTCATAGTGCATGCTGAATTTCATTAAGATCGGATAAGAAATGGGCAAGTTCCTTCCTAATTGGCCATATTCCAGAACTTTACCTAAAAATCATTTAAGAATCCCATTTCCATCGAACATGCTGAATTTCATCAAAATCGGATAAGAAATAGCCAAGTTCCTTCCAAATAGGCCATATTCCAGAACTTCACCTGAAAATCATTTGAGGATCCCATTTCCATCGTGCATGCTGAAATTCATAAAAATCGGATGACAAATGGCCCAGTTCTTACCTTCTTGGCCATATTTCAGAACTTCATCTAACACTCGTTTGAGAATCCCATTTCCATCGCATATGTTGAATTTCATCAAGATAGGATAAGAAATGGCCAAGTTCCATCCTAATTGGCCATATTCCAGAACTTCATCTAAAACTCGTTTAAGGATCCCATTTCCATCGCACATGCTGAATTTTTTCAAAATCAGATAAGAAATGGCCAAGTTTCTTCCTAACTGGCCATAAGTTGAACACAAACACACAATATTTAACAAAAAGAATTTTTTAAATCAGACGTTTTTCTAACGTAAGAGACACACTGGGTGATTTTTACCCATACCTGTTTTTGCGACGTTCATTGCTCAGCTTCAATAAATGCACTTTATCTGGCCTAAGGGGGGATATTAGTGGACATTTCAAACTTTCCTAATCCACTGGCCCGATGGTCCAAGGACCACGCGTTTTAAAATGGCAGGCGTTAAAAACAAAGCCCTGGGTTAATTTAACCCAGTGTGTCTCTTAAGGGTTAATTGTTTGTTTATATTCATGGAAGATATGATTTATTTGTTTGCGGCCGAAACACCACTAGTTGTGTTTCGCGAAACACTACTTAGCAACGCAAATAACCGATATTATACAGCGTAACTATGGAAAATTCAACTATCTGATTGGTCTATTTTCCAATGAGTTGTATAGTCATATAAATAGAAGACCTAATAAGAAAAACCTGGAGGTACTAATGTACAGTAGTGAAAGCAACTTAAGGTTCAACACAGATATTAGCAGGCTGGACAATAATAGGTACCTGAGAGAGAAGCGCTGGTGGTTACAACAATAATCTAGTTCATTTTTATTTAATTTAAACAAATTTGTTAATATGTAGTTGTAAATTAAGTATTTAGTTAAACATGTTTTTACGTAAGATTTAATTATTTAACACAGTACGTGAATAATTGAGAAACGAAAATTGAGGATGTTTTAATTAAAATAAAATATAAAAATCAGAAATTAGGATTGATGTACTACTAATAATAAGAGAATGAATCCAAGAAAACCAATTAGGTGCTAGAAAATCTACATATTTTTGCAGAATTTTCATATCAATTATGTACCAGTAATGAATAAATAAAGTTTTGAGCTAAAAACAAACATTTTTAGGACTAATAGTATAATTCTAGGACAAACTTCACAGCCGTAATGTTATTTAGTATTTATCAAGATAGCTAAAAACATTTGTGGAAAAGCTACTGGATTAAGAAACTAAATCAATACTTCAATAATCATTATTCAATAATAAATAACAATTTCACAGACATTAAACCCAAAATGTTTCTCCGAATGATTTTCTTTTGATTCTGGAAACCTTTATGTTGAAAAATAAATAATGAAATCAGAAAGACAAATTGCGACAAAATACTCTGCGGGTAAATCTTAAGAAAAATGTTGATTGATAAATTCATGGAATTTCAGTAATGTCTTCATACAGATTCTAAATACAATTGTTGAAGATAATATAAAATCATCGAACAACCTAGCAATGTTGTACCCCTGATATGAAAAAGTGAAATTCCTGTGAATCGGGCCAACTACGAAAAATACAAATTAAAGTTCTTAGGTAAGATTCGGAAAACCCCATCAATATTTTATTAATCACAATAAGAAAACAAACGGATGGTACTTATATACATTTTTGTCATCCTTAACCAAAGTGACCCCCTCCCCCTCCCTCCCCCTATTTTAGAATGTAAAACACAAATATGTATTTGAAAAATGTTCTTATTTCTATGAAAGCCAGCCTCCATTCTCTTAAATTGAGGAACCAAAACAATATTTAAAAACTTGTGTTTTGAAATTTTTATTTTTCCTACTATAACGATGTAACAATGGGCAAGTATTGTAATCGCTAAAAAAATTGTAACTTTTCATATCATCATTCTCGACGAATTAGGTTACCTGATCACAAATTTTATTCGTAAAACAAAGCTTGTACAATGGAATTAAAATCGTAGCCGGTAACGAAAATAATTTCATATGTCGAATTTGTAAAGTTAGACGTTCATTTTACAAATTCGTTCGGTTTAAGCTTCGGTTTAGATAGAAAGCTTGTATAAAAAAGAGGTTATGTCTGTTTTAAATCCGAATATAGTGCGGAAAATTTCGATTCGGAAAGATTATATTTAATTTGAAAGTAAAAGTCGGAAAAACTCAATCATAATATTGTCAGCCCCTGTAACCGTACATTAACAATAGCACCTCTTAGGAATTATCAGATTTCATTAATGAAATTTGAGGAAAACCAACACTGACAAATCGAGTGAATGTTAAATTCAATAAATTATGTAATATAATCAGATTCACTGACGCCTTAATTTCATCAAATTTAAAAACTTGATTACCATCAAGAATAACCGATAATTTGACATCTTAAATTTGATGATCCAGATATTACAACTTCGATTTGAAAATGAATTTAGGGAATGATACGTTCAAACAAAGTTAAGTTTCTATGTATGCGCACTTCTAAGTGCTGTTCATACATAAATAAGTTCTATTGGCCAACTTTTAACTTAGTTTTGCTGGATGGGTCATTTATGGAAAGATTATTAGTTTTTCGTACTTAAGCCATATCAACCTCAGAAGAGTTAGAATTGTTACAAAAATGCTGCCAGCTTAAACAGGTTCCAATATTCAATAGCCAATTGATCAAAAATGTGAAAATTTCTATTCTGTTACAACAACACGAGATTTAAATGGTTTATACACAGTGCGTTTTCCAATTAAACATACAACTCAATTATTTGGTGAGTCACATTATGCTGTATTTAAACGATTGACATCTATGGAGAAAAAGTTGAAGAGAAACCATCAATTTGCTGTCCAATTACGACTCCATGACGGGCATATGCACGAAATACCAATTTATCAGTGGATAGATTGTGCCCGAAACCTGTGATAAATATTTTTTAGTACTAATTATTGACATTTAGGTATTTAAAAAATATTCCCCTACATTCACAATTTTTTATTATGCTGCCCGATATAATAATTTTCGAGAAATATGAATATTTTTGGATAGAAAATGACAAATTTAGTTGTCAATTGCTCAAAAGTAAGCTCCATGGAACGTTTCCAATTAG
Organism: Tipula helvola; assembly: GCA_963556165.1. NCBI lineage: Eukaryota > Metazoa > Arthropoda > Insecta > Diptera > Tipulidae > Tipula > Tipula helvola. Next base: position 111,183,903 of record OY744482.1, read on the forward strand.
GACTGTTTATGTGATTATATAAATTTGAACGATTATGAAACGTTGGATAAATTTCAAAATTTAGATTTATGCCGTTGAATTGTTAAGAATTAACCGATCATAAAATAATGGCTCTAGAGAGGTTTCCGGAAAACAAAGGTAATATCTTTGAAATTTGGACTGTATGTCAAAACGAGCAATGCGAATAGAAAAAGCTGATATGTAATATAAACATCCGTAAAAATAGGGAATTGGCTTAAATACATACACTACCAATATATAAACCACAAATTGAACTATTCACATCAATATTGAACAGTTTCCTTTCTCTGCATATCGGATGTTCATGACACTCTAACACTCACAATAACACTCTTTAACACATAATTATACAATTTAATTCGACAACAAAAATTACAGCAGGAGAGTTAAATCACGTTCTAGTTAAAAAAAAAAATCTTCCTCATAAAAGTGAATGACAAATTTATTTTTTATGTGTCAAAAATTATGATAGGACGTTTTTAATAAATGTCCTAAGTTAGTGAAAAATATTTATCATATTTCAGGTTTCGGACACAGTCTTAATGTGCAGTAGAGATAAATGAATCACACAACAATAAAGCTTCTTTCTGCTGGTTGTTTTAAATTGCTAGTAGAGAATTAATGTAGCATATTCCAGTTTATGGCCGTGAGGATGAACATATTCCATTATACAAAAAAAAATTGTATTAGCTTGAAAGTGAATTTGTCATGAAACAAACAGCATACAAAACTAATGTTACTGTATGAGGCCCCGCGAATATTTTATCCTTTGGGTTTATTGCTTTGATAACTATTTCATAGAAGGTTTCTAACAATTATGGATTCGTAAAATTGAACGAGATCAAAATTTACCAATTGAAATTGAACTACATTATGGGACCAAATTAGGTTTTTTTATTATAGAGACACTCAAGATTGGCTATTGTTTGAAACTCAATATGACTACTGTTGAAGCCTACACGCACTTAGATTAATTAGTTTAAAATCTCGACTTGTTTGATTAATCTGTGCTGGCCGTGTTATTATCCAAATACATAAAACCAATGAATATTGAGACAAAATACATGTTTGCTTAGATTCTCGTATATAGTATTTGATGAATAATCGGAGCGCCACTCGATTATCAATCAAGGTGGAAAACGTTTGTGGCCAACCGAAACTTATTTTATATTACATATATACAATACCAATTAAAATCAAGCCAATTTATTGTCACGATATTACAATCCTTACGATGAGTTAATCAGTAACAGTATGTGGTGGTCATGTCTCGCATTTTATCCATCAAAAATGACCTACAGAGCAACTGTTTACTGAAGCCGCATGCGATATATTCGGTACGTACAGTTCAATTCAAGAAAGCTATCAAGTTTTTCTTTTTATCAGACGTTGTATAGCTCATCTAAAAACTCGTAAAGAGATAACTCATAATAACGTATATTTTTAGGGGACCCATCGACAGAAGGGTAGCCATAAGGCAATCCTAGTACTAAATCACCATTTAATGAAATACCTGCTCCAACAGTCTATGCATTTAAGTTAGTGCAAATATCGGAGAAAAGAGTGCTCAAAGTGGATAATTTGAAAACGAAGTACGACTATTTGGGAAAGGCCATGAACTGCCGAAAAATACCAAGCTGATGCCATTTCATCATTCCTCGATAGTGATATGATGTTACGTGTTGGGGGCAGAGTAACCGAATCGTCATGTAGTTTTAATAAAAAGCTTTCGATAATATTACCGAGAAAATCTGTATTTACGACTATAGTCATTGCCTATTTACATATCAAATACCTTCAAGCTTCGGTACGTTTATTAATTTGTTTAATAAGGATTTTGGGCTACAAAAATCTTGCAAGATATCACATATCCCAATGCATAATATGTATCAAAGAACGATTCATTTAAAGAATTTAACGTATTGAAACTGCAAACATTTATTTCTCGTCTGAATCTTTTATACGAAATAATTTTCGATAACGGGACTAGATTTGTATAGGAGTACGAAAAGAATTGGATAAATTATTTGCATAGTTGAAATTTCTAAATGGATTTCAAACAATTAAATTTTTTTTATCTCGACAGTAGATACATTCTTGATGATTATAACTGTTTTTTGAGATTTTGAAATTCTTTAAGAATTTTTAAAATTATCGCAGAAACCTACGCCAAGGTTCAATATAAAGCTTTGAATTTCTTAGCATTAAAATTTCAAATTCAGGTTTATACTAGATTATTTGTGGTCTCTACTTATTCACCGATATCTGGGATTCAAGAAATCGTAATTGAATTAAAATTACGGTTACACTTAGCTGATTGACTTTGAGTTGTTGCATTTTTTTTCAAACAAAATGTGGCAAAGTTTGCTGAGCCTGAATTACCGGTAAATTAATTAACAGGCCACAAAAGAGAACAAAAAAAAAGTTCAGGTAAATCATTAACTAATCAAGAGGAAAGATTTAAGATTGAATTTCAAATAAATGATGCGTGCTTTTTTTTATAACAGAAGCCTTCAACAGATATTTATTCAAATTCCTAATAATTAGACCAGACCAGATTTAAATGCTTAAATTAAAACTCAGAGTTTTCAGAATTTTAAAAAAATAAAAAAGAGGTTTACAGCAATTCTAACGAGCTCTTAGCCATATTAAGTTTTCTTACAATTTTGAGCTATATTCAACAGGTAAAAAAGCTTGAAATGTAAATTATGTGTAAATATAAACTGTAAATTATTAAAATTACATGCTACAAAAAATGACAAGTAAAGTTTATCCGGTTTTAAAATTTAAAAGCTTTTAGGTCTCATAACGCACTATACCAAGAGCGAGAATTGATTTACTCATTTTTACTAGCCATGTTCCCACTAATTAATCTCGGCTTATTGAATTTCCGCACAATTTTACTTAAATAATTAATTTAAAACTAGAACATCCTGCTTCAATCAAGAACATTTTTTGAACGACAACATGTGTCATAAAAATGTTAAAATCAGAAACCGTACAACAAATTTCCACAAACTGAAGTAATCACATTGATGTTTTCGATTCAAGCCTAAGGCTTGACACGAAGCAAGATGTTTTGTTCTAAAATTCATTTAATACACATTTTGAACCTTGAGATAAATACAATTTTATAGAATTCGTGTCGCCTTATTGTAAATAATAATTATATTGGTTTGGATGTACAAGAAAACTCATTAATTTTTTTTACGGTACGATTAATTTCAGGTATTAATTAGGTCTGAAATTTTTACTGTTGGCCTTAAGAAATTCCAATGAATATAATATGATTAAGCAATATCGCAAGCTTCTCACCATGGGAATACTCGTATAACACAAACATGAAATATCCTTCCAAACAATAGGCAATCAAAGGACGTCTTCATCAAAATTAAATTAGCTTTTCACTCCATGAAACCAAATTTTATAAATCTAAATTGCTATTGTAAGTTTAAATGAACTATAGAACTGATTATTTATACATAAGAACAAATAGCGAATCGAAGTTAAAGCGAAGAAAGTCATATGCCTGTATACATCTAACCGATATGAAAAATTTAATTTTAATACTGATGAAAGATTAATGAAAATCATATCGAGTAAGTGGATAAAATAATATGTTGAAGCTTTTAGCTCTATTATTATAAATATTTATACATCAATTTATAATCGACCTCAACAAATAATTGTTAACCGTATAACAGGATTCAAGGTTTCGGGACTGATTGAAAAAATTAAGCAAAATATATTGCTCTATCCTACTTACCGGATTTCTATAGTAAACTCTTCCCATATTTTATTAGATTTCTAGGATTTTACGAGGTAAACCCGTTTCGAAAAGCAACGGATTGTGGAAAAATTTGAATGCAAACATTTGTGATCCTATTTCTCATTTTTATCCGGGATTCAAATTTCCTCAATATTTGATTTTCTTATTTCAGGATTAAATGAATGGTTGGTTTCCTAAGATAAGTATATGATGTTCTTTATCGCGTCAATCGTTCCCAATAGGTAAACGGTTTGTTAAAGTCGCCAATTAGTCTAATCGCATAACCTACTCATATTCGGTCTCAAAACCTCGCCCAAGATTCTATGAAGCAGTATTGAGGATATTACCAATTGACTGAAAGTTTTAATTGTGTTACTTTAAAGTTATTTAAGCCAAATGATTGATTTGTCACAAGTATGCTTCAAAAAGTGGTAAGACTTATCCAGTATCCACAATAATGGTAGCTTGTCCAAAGAGCAGCTTTTTTTCTTATGTTGCTAGAACCGTAACATATATCTTTATACAATTTCGTGGCAATATCTTTAGTAGTTAATTATAGATTTGCTTATATACTTTAATTTAAAAAAGTTCGGCAAAGAAGTTTCATCAAATTTTGCTTCAAAAATTCGAATTTTAGCTTCCAAAACGTTGGAAATAGAAGGCTTTCAGTTACGATGAACTATCTAAAGTGT